>PVLA01002930.1:31649-239201 GCA_004027455.1 Hydrochoerus hydrochaeris | reverse complement strand
AAGAAGCAGGAATACATACAGGTGAATTACAAAGGCTATTCACAGAAATAATTAAGGAAAACTTCCCAAGCATGGGAAAAGAAAATGACATTCAGTTATGTGAGGCATACAGAACTCCAGCCACCTACAACCAAAACAGATCTATACCCAGACATATAATAATCAAGATACCAGAAATTCAATATAAAAACAGAATATTAAAAGCCATCAGAGAAAAGAAACAGATTACCTATAAAGGAAAGCCCATCAGAATCACAGCTGACTTCTCAATACACACCATCAGATCAAGAAGAGGTTGGGGTGAAGTGTTACCAGCCCTGAAAGAAAATAACCTCCAGCCCAGATTGATGTACCCTGCAAAGCTGTCACTAGAAATTAATGGAGAAACAAGATGCTTACATGACAAAGAGGAACCTGGGGAGTTTGTGACCACCAATCCAACCCTACAGAGAATACTGAAGGACATCCTAGAGAGAGAGAAAAAAAATACCAGGATTTTAGGAACAGTGGCAGAAAGGCCTCAATGAGGGGGGCAGGCAGTAGAATGAAGCATAAAAGTAGACAAACAAAGGCAGAAAAATAGCATAACAGAAATAAGGCAGAGAAGGATAACTAGAATCGCTAACATAGATGGCCTTGATACACTATATTGTTAATAGTGCACCAGTATTTAAAACCCACATTACTCACACTGCTCTGCTTAGATGTATTATATTCTGTTCCAGTCATTCTACCTGTACTAGATTTGAGGGCACAGACAGTTATCCTGAAAATAACAGGATATAGTACGGTAATCATCCTTAATTTCCTATTAACTTAATCTAAAGCTCTGTAAAACCTACACTGTTTTACCATGACTGATTGTAGTCGAATCGTGTTTGTTGGATCGCTGTTTTGTACTGATAGATTTTATTCAAAGCTGTTATGATTGATAATATCAAGTCTGAGAATATAGGCAACTGCACTTAAGATGACAAGATCCACTAGAATATCCACTCTGGTTTGATTATTACCTGCCTTTGGAGTTTTATACTGTCTACAATATTTAATTTTTACTAATATTGTTATTTATTGCTATACTCAATCATACTGTTATATTCAATTATGCCTGATGATACAGACAATTCTATTGAAGATAATAAGAAACAACACAGTATTCATTTTAGATCACTTTGTACTGTGGTTTTATACAACTTTTTGGTTTCATGTTTTCATAGGAATTTGTTTTGCTTTGTCTTACTGTTTTGTTTTTCCCTCTAATACAGAAAGTATAGAAACACATGCAGATATTCATGAATGTGTAGCTGTCTACACTCTCACTGTTTGACTATATACTTGGTATGCTTTAATTTTGTAACTTGAGCAACTATTTCTAAGAGGAAAATATGTAATTTTAACTACATGATTTCTTATTGTTTATCTTTTTTTGGGAATTCTGTATTATCTCTACCTTTTACATGCTTTTGTTTCTCTTTAAATAAAATTTTAAAAAAACCAACCCTACAAAAAGTACTAAAGTATATTCTAGAGCGATATAAAGATGAACATGTTTCCAGGAGCAGCAGGACTAGGGGATTGCCAAGAGGGGTAGGCAACTCAATGGAGGGGAATGGAGGGAGAAAAATAGCATGATCTGGTACAGAGATCTGTGTGCTATAGCTGGTGCATATCAGTTGTAACAATTAATGTAGATGGCCTTAATTCACCAATAAAAAGAAATACAGGCAGAGTGGATCAAGAAACAAGATTCATCAATATGCCCTGTATACAGGAAACATATTTAACTTGAAGGGAAATTTATAGCCTGAAAGTTAAAGAAGAGAAAACAACACTCCATATGACAGGGAACCATAAAAAAGCAGGGGTAGATTGCCCACAACTGCAGAATGGACAAGAAAGATATAATATTTTTATACAATGGAAAGCTACTTAGCTATAAAAAGGATAACCTCAATGCTTTTGTAGGTAAATGTATGCAATTTGAGATTATGCTCATGGGTGAAATGGTTCAGACTCATGGATTAAAATCATGTTGTCTCTGGTATAAAAAACTGAAGGAGCTAGTGGGATTCAAAATATGTAATAGATATTGAGAAAGTGAAAGAGGAGGAAATGGCTACAAAAGAAGAAACAACTAAAGGAAAGGAGGAAAGAAAGGGAAAAGATTATTTTATATATATCATATATAATATTATATGATATAATATAATAAATACTATACTTTAATATAATATATACATTATACAATTTAATATATATTATATAACTAATATATTAAATATATATATGTGATAGATAATTATACTACTAAGCCCTGTTAGCCCAACAAAAAGAATGGTTCATGCTTTCATTGTTTGATCATTTTTTCATACATATGTCTGATAATCCAAACAACTACTTTGAAAATAACAATACACAATATATTACCCATTGCTAATCCCTAATACTCTGTTCTGAAATTCTGTATCATCATTTTTACTTTTTTCTTTTAAAACTAAAACAGAAAAAATAAAAAATTTTTTTCTGCAAGACAGACATCTTTTCGTACCATTTTCCCTTAATACATTGTAACAATAATTAACACAACACTTACATCACATTAGATATTATTTGTAATCTAGAGCTAATTTGAAGTACATAGAAGGATGTGCATGGATTACGTACAAATACCATGTTGTTTTATGGAAGGGCTCGAGCATCTGAGGATATGCTAGAGTCCTGGAACGAACCTCCCGTGGGTATCAAGGGACAAATATATAAAATTATGTTACTTTCCTTAGACATATTCATCATTGGTACATCAGCTCAGTAGAAGTGAGATAGCACCGTTTTGTTCTTAGGTTGATTCGTGTTGATTACATAGACATCAAAACTCCTCAGACATCTTATCTTCTAGTAACCAGTCATTACATTACCAACTGGTGGTTTTCCATTCATTCCTATTTCTATTCAGTAAACGCACTGATTAAGAGCACAAGTTCAAGCCAGACTCCTGAGTCGAAATCCCCCTATCAGTATTGTTCTGTGATTTGAGATAAAGGCTAAACACCTCTGCCCGTTTTTTCATTCACACACTGAAGATGATAACAGTATCTAACTCATAAGTCTGAAGAGTTAATACACTTAAAATGCATAGAACAAATGGCATGTAGTAAAGGCCTGGTAAATTTCACTGATAACAGTCATTCCTTGTTATCTTGGGGCACTGGTTCTGGGACCCTCATGGATATTGAAACCTGAGAACATGCAAATCTTCTACGGTATGTGCATATAACCTATGCACATCCTCCTCTGTATACTTTAAATCATCTCTAGATTACTTAAAATACCTAAAATGATGTAAATGTATTGTTTAAGGAATAATGAGGAAGAAGTCTATGTGTATTCATTAAGAGCACATTTTTTTCCATGAATATTTTAGGTCTGTAGTTGGTTCAATCCTTAGATGTAGAAACTATGGATATAGGGGATTGTAATGATTGGTACATTGTGTCAACTTGAGAAGTTTAGAAGTTTAACTAAGTGACTCAGTAGGGGGCCAGGGGCCTCATTTTGTAAACATCCTCATCCTGTTCAAGAGGACCTCACTGAGATGGTGTGAGTGCTGGGGGTGGTAGCCACCTTACAGTATAAGAAAGGAGAAGAAGCTTGCTCTCCCTCTGCCTCCATTTTTACTCTTGTTGCTTTTACTGTCTTCTGCTCTGCTGCCTTAAAGTGTTGCCCCAGGGCCATGCCACCCTGCCTTGGAGTCAGCTAATTATGGACTGAAACCTCCACCAACTGTGAGCTAAATAAACCTTTTCTGCCTGCCTTCATTTGGGGTTTCAGGTATTGTCTCAGCTGTGGAAGAAAAGTAACCAAAACAGGGGTTAAATGCATTTTTATTCTTTTTACTTAGAGTGCTGCATTCCTAGTACCCACAAGTATGGAACACAGTGGGCCATTAACCATTTGGAGAATAAATGTTCTTGAGTGGACTGCTGAGAAAATTACCTACTGATTAATGTTCACTGGATAGTTATTAATCTAGAATGCAAACTCCCATGGTATACTGGGGAAAAGTCCGGCTAATTTAAATTTGTTTCTTCAGAGCTTTTGACTGCAGAAAAAGCATGTTTGTGGAGGAACACTCTTATTTTTATCTTGTCTATCTCAGGCATCAGGAACAACTTCAAAAGAACATTGTGTTCACTATGTTTTCCACTTCCTAAGAGACCATACTATCAGGGCAAATGACTATGAAAAGTAGCAAGCACCAATTATCTGGTTTTGTAACCTCAGCAACCACATGGGTGGGCAGGCTGCATGGAGAGACCCGGGACTCTGGCCTGGCTTCAGTGCAAGCACAACCTGCAATCCAGGAAGCCATCCTCTGCGCAAGGGCCAGCATGACTGCTGCTTAGCAGACACGTTTCCTTGGGTCTGTTTGTCCCCATCTATTACACCCTTTGTGGGAGAACTTTTCACCAAGCTAACTCAGGGATGCCCATTCCCCCACATGGCAGGCTGCTATGCAGGCACTCTGGGACCTGCTCTGGTCTCAATGTATCCATCCCTCAAAAGTCCGGTGTTGGAACCCAATACTATATGTCATGGGGTGTTAAGTTGTGGGGTGTGCGGGGAACCAATTAAATCATGCGTGTTTTACCTTCATGGATGGAACTCTTATAAAAGAGGTTGAAGGGAATACACCAGTCCCTTTTTGTTCATCCACCATGTGAAGGCATAGCATTTGCCTCTTTTTAGCCTTTTGCCTTCTGCCATGTGAGGACACAATAACAGAGTGCCATTTAGGGCATCCTTCCTGGTAAGTGGTGTGCGCCAGCCACGGGCACTCCAGGGAGAGAATAAGTCAGTGTCTCCCGTAAGCCTACTGGCACAGGGTGAGAATCCAATGTCCCTCCCCCCACCCTCCCCAGTTAGCAACTGGATAGTCTGAGGTCAGCTAGAGTTGATAGCAACTAAGGTACATAAAGCAACTAAGTGTTTGTATTGTTGAGTTGATTATGCTGACCTGGGGCCAGAGGTCTGAGCATCTCTCTGGAGGATAACAGTATGCAATAGAGCAAATATGGCAGATTTCCTTCTATCTTCTCTTTGAAGGCCAATATTGCTTTCACTGTTTTGCTTTGTACTGATTAACTGTTTTGCTCTATTCAATATTCTGTTTTGATTGGTTTTATAGTGTTCTGGTTTTGGTTTGATTTTGCTATACTTGATTGAAAGGACAACTACTGTGAAGATAACAAGATATACTATGGTACCTATTATTGTTAAGCCAGTGTCCTGCTCTGAAGTTCTATACCAATTTCATTGCGTATTGTCTTGTTTGGCTTTGTTCTGTATTGTTTTATTGTTTTTTACAATCTTAAAAAATCCAGAGTGCTCTTTAGAAACAGAGTGAGCTTTCACAAGACACCAAATATTCTGTCTGCTAGATCTTAGACTTTCCAGCCTCTGGGACTATGAGAAATAAATTTCTACTGTTTATAAATAACTCAGTCTGAGGTATAGTGTTAGAGCAGCATAAATGAACCTTGGGAGTAGACTGGATAGACTCTCAGAAGTAGATTCTGGGGAGGGAGCATGGTAGCCTGGATTCTACTTGATAGTTTTGTGTAACTTTGTGGACTACGAAGTCTGAGGCCCTGGGTCACCAACTCTGTTGAGTTTCTAGCAAAACCCTTTCTTATCAAGAAATTCATTGCAAAATTTTACCCAATGAAGACAGACAGAAGAACGATAGGCCCATAGTAGTGATGTGTTCCCCTTTACTCATGAGTCCACAGCGTTGATAGCTCTCAGATACACCCCTAGTTGGGTGAAACTGGAATATAATCTGCAGGGACAACACAAGAAGACAAGGAGATGCAAGATGCAAGAGTAAGGACCTCAGGCGATAATAATATTCCTAGCTTTCACAAAGAAAGTGACAGCAAGTCAAGAGAAAAATAGCAAAGAAGAGAGGAGAAATTTCCAGGTAAAGAGGGAAAAATTGAAGGAGTAGAAATTAAAATCATCTTCCTGGTACAACGGATAAAGAGGTCACCTGCTAAGGAGAAAGACAGGTTGGGGTTGGAATCTTAAGGAAGACTGATGAGATTTAGAAAAGCCCAGAATCTTTCTCTTCTTTCCCATTCCAGAACCTTCAGAGCTGATCCTGTAACAAAAATTGATTGCAAAGATTCATTCAGTGATCATTATGTGTCGGCCCTGAGAAAGATGGCCATGAACCAAATAAACATAATCCCTGCGTTCTTGGCATTTACAGGTCTAGATTGAAACCATGGACAACAAGCATTAGAGAAATGAGAGGAGGATGAGTTGGCTGGGGTTTATTCCCTTCGGGAAGAGCAGACTGCAGATAGATGCTACGCTAGGGGGAACTGGTTAAGAGAAGCACGCAGGGGCCAAATTAATGCTCTTTCCCCTCTAGGGTACTGAATTATTTTAAAGCAGGTAGGTTTCCCAGCCTTTTACCTGTTTCTAGTCCTAAGCAGTGCCATCAAATTAACCGTTATGGTTCTGCCCCAAAGCTGTCAAATGCTCCCCAGTGCCGAACCCCTAGGACTGGAACATCTTAGGCTAAAACTTAGGCTCAGCCCTCCTTCCCCACCTGGTACCCACAGCGCTCTGCTCCTCTGTGCTCACAGCAAACCCTGCACGCAGCTCTCATCTTCCTGCCTCTTCTCTTTGGTCCTGGCGGCTCCCTTCACCTTGAGAGCTCTTCCCATCATCTCATTTCCACCTGAAGACTCAACTCTTACTTCTGGCAGGAAGCATCTGTGATCCCTAGAACCAGAAGCAACCTCCTTCGCCTCTTTCGACTCATACATCTCTTTTCACACCCAGGACACTTGCACTGTGGCTATTTTTATACTCTCTGCATCTCCCTGTTATAGTATAAATCTAGTAGTATCTTGCTTCATTCTCTCTTAAACTCCATAGTGCAGCATACTCCAAAATAAAATCTACACTCAAGCTCTGTATATCTGTAGGTTTCATATTCATAGATTCAACCATGTATTGAAAATATTTGGGGGAGAAAAGTGTGTCTATGTTAAACGTGTACCAACTTCTTTCTAGTCATTATTCCCTAAACCGTCAAGCAGAACAACTATTTACAGAACATTTACATGGTATGAGACATTGTAAATAACTTAGAGGTGATTTAACATATATGGAAGGATGTGCATAGGTTATAGGCAAATGCTACACCATTTTATATAAGGACTGGAGCATTGGCAGCTTTTGGTGTATCTAAAGTGGGTCCTGAAACCTCTTTTCCAGAGACACAGCAGACAGCTGTACATAGCTAAAAGAAATGCTTTAATGATGTTGAACTTAAGTAGTCACCTTGCAATGGATACTTGGAAGTTTCCTGTGGTCCCCAATAGCTTGGTTGTTATGCATATATTACTCTGGATTCCTGGAAAATGCATGTACAATACAGCCATCCATCAGTTATTCAGTATAACTTTACTGGACACCTACCTTGTGCAAGGCATATGCAGCAAGGCATGGTGCTGGCTCTGATGTGCCACATTAGCATCCTGCAGACCTAGGACACGGAAGAGCCACTAGACAGTCCACTGCTGGGCCACAGCAGCTTGTAATAGGAATGACCTTCATTTAAATTGCGACCTACTGGGTCAGAATAAGCTGAGTAAGATGTGATTTCAACATTGACAAAGAAGGTTGGCTTTTCAGATTCGCCTTTGGAGACTTTGCTTTAGGAAGGACTCTGTCACATCCTCCACTGCTTTTTCTCTTGTCTGTGATTAGTTTCTAGATATTCCACCACGAAGACCTGAAGTTCATCCTTTCATCCTTCCAGTTTGAATTTTCACACAAACGCTAATGGAAATTCAAAATCAATAGTCGCCAATCTAATAATGTAAACAAAAACAGAGAAAAGAGTTTAATTTCCAATTACGATCCATATATAAAGGGAAAATGGCTACAAATATACATTTTAGGCAGTAAACTGGATTTGGTTACATTTGTTTCCAAATCAAGCAACTTTTTAAAAGTTGTTGTGTATAAAATACTTTTTAAAAACAAGGTTGCGAGACATAAATGCTTCTGATCTTGATGGCTCACTAAAGCATCAGATAGCTAACTGCTCCCCTCCCCCAAACAGGCCTTTTTCCTTAGACTGGGGGATGGGGACACACAGGCCTGTCCCATTACCCATTTCCCTGCACAAACCCCAAACCCGTGGGGGCCCAACCTTTCTGCGTCCCCTTCAGTCAGGAGCCTCCAGATCTTTCCAGACCTCAGCATTACTGCCTGCTGCAGGGGATCCTTTTCTTGGCAGGCGTTTCTTCCCCCAGCCTCTGCCTTCCTCATCTC
Organism: Hydrochoerus hydrochaeris; assembly: GCA_004027455.1. Classification (NCBI taxonomy): domain Eukaryota; kingdom Metazoa; phylum Chordata; class Mammalia; order Rodentia; family Hydrochaeridae; genus Hydrochoerus; species Hydrochoerus hydrochaeris. The sequence continues at coordinate 230,846 of PVLA01002930.1, read as the reverse complement.
CTGCTCCCTTCTCCCACGGCCCATCTGCCCCTCCTCTCCTCCAGCTCCCCACCCCGCTCCCCTCGGCTCCCCTTTATTTCCACTCCGCACCACCCTGGTGGCGCAGCTCTCCCTCCCCCGGCCTCTGCGCCCGGCTGTATTTGGAGCTCCCGGAAGCCGCGGCGACTCTCCCCGGGAGCGGCGTGACCGACAACCACTCCCATTAAGGGGGGCGGAGGCAGCGGGAAGAGAGGGGAGGAGGCGCCGGTGACCCAACACGGATTTGCATCGCGGAGGACGGGACCCCGGCGCTCCGAGCAGGTAATCCTGCGCTGCGCGGGCTGGCGAGCGTGGGGAGCGGCGGGGGTGCAGGCGCCGGGCCACTCTCGCAACTTGCACCCATCGCCGGGCGAGGAGGGGACCAGGGCCCCGGGGCGCGGGGCCTGGGGCACCGGGAGGGGCGAGGGCCGGACGCGGGACGCAGGGAGACCCATCTGGGTCAGCGCAGGAGCGCGCCCCGCCCGCGCCACCTCCAGGTCCCCGCGTCCCCGCGCCCAGCGGCTGCGGCCCACCCGACCCAGAGCCCCGCGCGCGCCCCAGGCCACGCTAACTTTGAGGGGTCTTGTCCGCTCGGCTCTGAGCTCTGCCGAGATGCAGCGGAGACTGTCACTGAGACGGATGTGATCGAGGCCACCGTGGTCAGAAGGTGCTGGAAAGAAACCCATCTGGCGTCCCTGCAAAAACCTGACTTGAGCCCATGAGTCACTTCTAAAAAATGCAGAGGCTACCGAGGCTTTGAGGGATGGCTCCGAAAATGGTCCCCTGGCAGCTGGCTCGCGACTGCATGGGAGAGAGGGTTGTTGTGAAAGTAGCCGCGTTATCATCACTTTTAGGGCTCCCAATCGCGAGGTGCATGTGAGAGTCCTAGGTCTCATAGCCCACAGATCAGCTACAAGTTTTAGCAACATTTGAGTTGATGCATTCTCCAAAATGATGGAGAGTGCATTTAGGATACTAAACTAGAATTTAGGTTCAGCCAGCCAGAGCAGAGATAACTTAACCAAAGGGTCAAGGGCTTTTGATAATACAATCGTAGGAACACAGAAGCCTATGGAGCTTATATCCCCCTGGTTTATTTACCAAAAGTTTGTAGAGCCTTGTTTGTTTGCTGCTTATCTAGATGTCTTTAATTCTTGGTGAACTAAGTCCATGTAATGTGAGGTTACAGCGGTACCGTTATCTTTGGGGAAATTACGGTTACTCGCGTCTACTTAGATTATAAACCTGTTGAGGGTTAGAAAGGGTTTGCACAGATTTTTCCAGCACTACATGACAATCAGCTCATCAAATGAATAACCAAGTAAGGTCTGTGAAAATAATTATAATTTGCCTATGTCGAGGGCATGAACTCTTGAAGACATAGCGTATTTGTAACAAAAGACTTTTTCCTCCATGAAGTCTCAAACTTAAAAATGCTTAGTAAAATTAGACTATCAACATTTACCAAGGATACAGAAATAGAAGTTGGCAACTGTGAGAAATCATGAAGATAATTACCAAGGTGGTCTCTGCTAGTTACAAGTAGATTTTTGTTGCACAACTTTGAAAGAAGAAGTAATTTAATTTGTTGGGAAACTTTTTTGAATCACAAGCTAAATGTCAATATGTAGGTTTTGCAAGCCATGTGGTTTCTTCAGCAACTATTTCATTTTATTATTGTAGGTTGAAAGCAGCCAAAGCCAAGACATAAAGGAATGGTGTGACCGTGTTTCACTTTATTTGTCGATATTGAAATTGAGGACCATGTAATTTTTAGCAGGAATGAAAAGTATTTTTCTTCTTTATTTCCAGACATTTAGAATTGACATAAAAACCATTCTTCATTTAGGGAAGGAGGGAGAAATACAAACAAAAAAGGAAAGGGAAATAGATTTGTCCTGCTGACAAACCTTAGCTACGCCCACCCACCCAGAGCAGGAGTTCAGAGAGTTTTTCGAAAGGATTAATGGACTAGATTTATTATGTCCCTAAATTATGCCTGGGAGTTAGGTTAAATGCTCTCAAGAATAGCGTTAGCTTTGGAGGGCATTATGATATTTTGTTTTGCTTTGAATGTTTTAAACAGACATCTGTAAGCATAAACATTTAATCAATTATGTAATATGTTATACAGAAATATGCTCTGTCTATCAAAGTCATGAATATCATAAATCAAAGGAACACCCACTAATCCATCACCAGGTTTAGAACTAAGGTGTGAGAATTAGATAGCTGTAAAAAGATAACTCACAGAATGGAAAAAAACACTTGAAAATCATGTACCTGAGAAGGAACTGCCATCTAAAAAATATAAAAAGCTTGCGTATCTCAGTAATAAAAAGATGAATAACCCAATTTAAAATGAGCACAGGAGCTGAATAAATATTTCACCAATGAAAATATACAAATGGGCAATAAGCCCATGAAAAGATGCTCAATGTCACCAATCATCAGGGAACTGCAAATAAGTTAAAAAGTCAGATAGTAACAAGTGTTGGTGAGGATATACAGGAATTGGAAGCTCATACATTGCAGGTTATTCAGAAAACAGTTTGATAGCTTTTCAGTTAAGCAGCTATCATGTGACCTAGCAATTCTGTTGTAAGTATATATTCAGGAGAAATGAGAACATGTCTCTACACAAAACCTGTACAAGACCATTCACAATAGTCAAACAGTAGAAGCAAGCCAAATATCCATCAGCTGATGAATGAAGAGAAAATGTGTTGTATAATGGGATATACGTACCTTTCCTAGAAATCATAAAGCATCCAAACCTAAATAATATGTTGTTTAGGGATTCATACATGTCAGGAAATTGTTTTACAATTTCTTGGGATATTGTTTGGCCATAAAAAAAGAATGATGTACTGTACCTGGTACATCATGAATAAACCTTGAAGACATGCTAGGTGAAAGAAAGCATTCCAAAAAGAATACATATTGTATGATTCCATGTGTATGGAAATGTCCACAGTGAGAAAATCTACAGAGATAGAAAGCAGATGGGTTGCTATATAGAGCCCTGCAGGTAGGTTTTGGTGTGTGGGGTGATTGATAAAGTGTACAGCATCCGTTTTTGAACTGATGAAAGAATTCTAAAATTGACTGTGGTGATGGTTGCACATATCTGTTAGTATATAAAAACAGATTGTATACTTTAAATTGTTGTGTGGTATGTGAATTATAACTCTGTAATTCACAGACAGCTGGGGCAAAGAGGAGCTGGATTTTTACTGGTCATTTGACTTCTTTGTATTCCTTTCCTGTGCCTTTCCCTGTGTCCCTCTCAGCTCTGAATTTTGTGCAAATCATTCCCTGGTTTAATTGTAAAACAATCTCCTGACATGTATGAATCCCTAAACAATGCATTATTTAGGTTTGGATGTTTTATGATTTCTAGGAAAGGTACATATAATCTTACTTTATTGAAACTCAACACTTAAGTTTTGAAGAATTATCCATATTGTTATATAAAATAGTATAGTAATTTAAAAATAAATGTCTCTCAATTTATTTCGCCATTTTCTTGTTGACAGACATTTTGGATTGGTTCCCATGTTTCACTATTACAAAGAGTGCTGCTTTAAAGACTGTTTTCCATATGTCTTGGCAAGAGTTCTTTGGTGTGGGTGTGAATGTGCCATATAGTCTAATGAGGAAAATTTTTTTTGAGTTATACACGGATGATGTACACCTGGCTTATTCAGTCCTTCAACCCATGATAAAGTGACTAGATCTGAGACTTGGACTTCTTACCTACTTACATTGTAATTAAAATGTCTATTTTTTTATGTCTTAAGGAGTGCAGAAGAATACTAATCTAAATTACAGACTGAATTTTACATTATAACCCAGTGGTTCACAAGCATCTTTTTTTCTGATAGATAATCTGGGTTAGCAAGGGCAGAAGACAACTCTGTTTGATCAGATGGCTATCATTTTAAGCAAAGTATATGAACAGTTGCTAAAGTTAACTAACATCTTCCTTGTGTTGTTTGAGTTTGGTTGTTTTGGTAACCACAAGCCCATTGGAAATCTAGGGCTTTAGCTGTGGGCAGATTCTAGATTGACTCTCAGTTCAGGCTCAGAGCTTTGCAGTTCATTCAGAATATTTCTACCTCTGCTTCAAGAAGTAGGAGGAGAGCATCATAGGCTCAGAAGTAGCTGGTGTAAGGAATTTTGTTAAATATATTTTTATTTTGGTAAGATGTGCCTATCATAAAATTCACCATCTTAGCCATTTTAAAGTGTGTAACTCAGTGACATCAAATACCATCATCATGGGCTATAATCATCAGTATTGTCCATTTCCAGAACTTTTCATCATCCCAAACTGAAACTCTGTGTTCATGAGATAATAACTCACACTCCCTGTCCCAAGAGTTTGGTAACTACCATTCTACTTTCCACCTGTGTGGTTTTGTCTTTTCTAGGAATAAGTAAAAGTATGTAACATTTTTTCTTTTTGTTGCATGCAGTTTTATGTAGAAAGGAATTCTATCTTGTTTTAGTTTTCTCTTTATAGGTCCTTTTTCCATTCAAGGAAACTACAGCTAATTTAACTGCGAAATTATTTAGTAGGGTTTCCCCCTTTCTATCAACACATAGAAAATTGTCTAAAATCTTAAGGAAAACTTTGTCCGTGAATGCAGTCTTCACTGGCCCTATCTAGTAGTCAGACATCTCTCTAACAATGCTGGCTTCTCATTGACTACCTTGCCAATGCACACGGTAGAGTCATCTGTACTTCTTCAATTTTCACACCTGTCTGATGAATGGATGCATTAGACTACCTTTGAGGCTCCTGTTAGCCCTCAACTGCTCAGCATTTAAAGGCAATTCTGCCAAATAAGAGTCTGATTTAATATCTGTGATTTTGATCGGACAGGTTGTTAAAGAACAGGAGGAGACTAGGAGACTGAAAATAGAAGTGGGGCAGTCTGCACGCCAGTGCTGATTAGGAGGTGATTCCTGGGAGAAGCCAGATGCTGGAGACATCAGAGGCAGACCTTATACTACATAGACAGAACTGGTTGTCTGGTGTCTTTAGTTCTGCACAGCTGAATGAGAAAATAATCTCCGTTACTTTGCATCATTTCATGTGGAAATCCAGCAAAGTTCTGGAGTCTATTGATAATTTATTCATTTCTTCTGTGTTGAATGACTATTGCATAACCAGTGTGTGTCCCTGGGGATGCAGAAATGACAATCAGTGAGGGAAGAGATAATGAACAGAAGATGCTATCTCAGCTGTGAACAGAAATCTTCAAGGACCTACTGCAGTGATTGGCATCATTTCTGATCTGGTCTCTATTTAGTGTTATTCACAGAAAAATTACTGGCATCTTGTAAGATAAATGTATTATTGAACTCTGTGGCAACATGAAGCAGTTAGATTGGGCCATTGCAAGAAAAGTGGCCAATCATATTTTCCAGAATCAGGTGAACCAGGTTTTAAGTGATGGATGTATCAGACTGTTTATAGTATGCTGTGTAGTTGGTGTGTGTGTGGGTGGGTGTTCATTTTACATGCTCTTGCTTCAGAAACTGTGATAGTTTGAGTGTTTATGTCCTGTCAAAACTCATATGTCAAAAAACTCACATCTAAGTTGCCCAAATTAGAAGATGGGGCCTTTGGATCAGGAACCTGCTGGATGTTCCAGGTGCCTTCTGGGAACCACTCTCCATTTCCCCTCTTCCACCTTGGTTCAGAACGGCTGCTGTGTTCATTAGGAGCAGAGCCTCCTTGCCAATGTCCTTCTGATGGAAAGGCAGGTGGTCCTCTGATGAACTTTCTACAGTAATTGAAGACTTTAAAAAAAGGGTGACTCTCCAATAGTATAGAATTAAGGATGGTTCTTAGTCCATTTGTTGTTACTATCCCATCTATGGCTGGGTTATCAACAAAAGAGATTTATTTGGGCCCATAGTGCTGGAGATTGGGAAATTCAAGATCAGGCCACTGCATCTGGTGAGGCCTCGTGCTGTGGCCACCGAGGTGGACAGGTTGAAAGGGAAAGCACCATGTGCATGAAGGGGACAAGCATGAGGGGTCCCTTGCTTTATAGCAACCTGCTCTGACGTAACTAGAACTCAAGCCCCTGGAGACCCACTGCTTCCTATACCTAACTCAGGCTGGAGAGAACTGACCCCGATTATTACGTCTCAATAAAGATGGCAATCCAATGGTGAGGGTGGTAGCTGCGTGATGTCATCGCCTCCCCAACACAGCTGCTATTAGAGATTATGCTTCAGTGTGAGTTTCCACAGGAAACCACAGTAAAGTGAAACTCACTGTTGTACTTCTTACTGTGATTCAGCAATCCTGGAATTGTGAGCGTTTACCATATATAGATTTCCCAAAGGTGTGTGTGCATGCGGCTGAGAAAGCAGGTGTCATAGGGCTGGTAATGTAGCCCAGAGGCACAAGCGGCAGGTTATGAGTTCGATCTCTGGGACCCAAGAAAGAACGAAAGGCAGGAAGGCAGGCAAGCAAGCAAGAAAGAAAGGAAGGAAAAAAGGAAGAAAGGAAGAAGGAAAGAAAGAGAAAGAAATAAATCAAAATCCTCATCTTCCATCTGTGCTTTTTTCCTTTCACTGGAATTCTTCAGGGTGGCTCTGTAACAGAGACAGTTTCTCTTTTTCCATTTTATGTATGGAAAGCCCATGTCTGAGCCATCTTACAAAAAATTCTGTCTGTACCCCTGTTTAGTGCATTGTTTTGTGCAAGGTTGTAAAAACCTAGGGAATAAGAAGAGCAAACATAGGGGACATTTCAGAATACTCAGTTTTAGGAGAGAGGTGGTGAATGAGTCTAATGCTTAGGCAGGAACCTTTTAGCAAATTATGTGTTTTCTGAATCTTTAAATAATAGAGTAAGATAGGCAGTCAATCTGTACGCTGATGTTAAAAGATAGGCTTCAAAAGAGGATAAAATCATAACTGTGATACAAATAAAAGTGAGCATTTTAAAACTCACTTTACGAATGAGAGCCAGGAAGTCCTTATAATCAGTTCAAAGGAGACCATTGATAACAAAACTGAAGTGCATTTCTTTAACAGATATAAAACTTGCTTCTTCCATAGTGAGAGGGGAAGTCAATTGAACTTCCACAGGGTAAAGCTGATTTGTTTACATGTCAACAAACTGTAATTATTTGCCTTACTATCAGGTTTTTACAAGTTAACTTTCTCTGCTGAGACAGTAACTTGTCTAAGACTAGGAATGACTGAGCTAACCAAGATGGAGTAGTAGTGTACTCTCTAAGTTTGTATTATTCAATGTATCCTCACACTGATAATTAGCATAAATGTTCCACTACAAGATATTTAGCATGTAACTCAGAGTTTTTAAAAATGGAGTGACATGTGTATACCAAATTTTCATACATTTCCATCACCTTATTTTCCAGCGTTACACTGATTAAAAAATACAAATCAAGTGATGCACAACTTTGACTTATTTTAGCAATAAGTGTACTTCTCCTCATATACATGAAATAAATAATAATAAATAATTGAAAAATGAATTCTCAAAACATAAGAATTTCTGATAAAAATTAATATTTTATTTACACTTAATTTGTTTTGTTTTGATAAATCATATTCTAAGCGTAACGATACTGGGATTAGAGACTTTTTAAAAGTATTTTGACTATTGAATTAAAATTAAATAAATATTTTTGATACAGAAGAGTATGATAGGGTAATAAATAAAGACGTTAAAGTATAGAACACGTAAAATTAGGATACACTTTTATCTTTCATCCAAAAAAATGAAAATAAAAATTCACAGCAGGAATGGAATTCTGCAGAATTTGTGACTGTTAAAGAGCAGCTTATTCATGTATTCTTTAAAAATGAATAATGATGATTTCATCTTACTTTTACATGTCAATATTTACAGAGTGCTGGCAGTTAAACTCTTTATAACTCATATTTTGGCAAAAAAAATTTAAATGTCAATCTAAGAAATGCGCAGGAGTGTTTTACAAACTTCTCTTAGGCAATATCTAAAGTAAAAATCTGTAAACTCTCGTAGCTAGCTCATGCTGCCTGTTTCTGACCAAAAGTTAAGGGTCAGTAATGTGCCAAACTATCTGGCTTAAGTTGGGAAATGAACTAATTTATTGACCAAGTTCAATGACTGCTTGTTCTGCTGGATTATGGAAAAACATTAAAAATTTAAAGTCTTAGTACTTAGGACCTCTCAAAAATGGTCACAAATGGTGATAAACCCATCACACATACATCTTCACATCTTCACTCATGTTTAGTTCTCTCCCTTTGGATGAAGGCAGTATTTGAGTATTTGGCTATTGTTCCTTCATTCTACCTCAATTGCCTTTTTTACATGGAACATCAATAATACCAGTGTGAGATATTATAGTATGGTTCCACATGTCTTTCAGATTCTTTTCTTCTTTTTTTCCCAAAATGTTTTCTGTCTTTTCTTGAGATTAGATATTATCAGATCATACTGTGTTCATGGACAGTTTCCTCCATCATTTTCATCCTGCTGCTGAGCCCTTCCCATGTGATTTTGATTTGTTATGGTGTTTTTCAGTTCTAGAATTTCCACTCATTTCTTTCTTAGATTCTACATTTCTACTAAAAACTGTTGCCTTCCTTTTCATCCCAGGAATGTTTATTTTCATCTCCTTGATCATAGTTGACATAGCTTCTATAAGTCTGTCTAGTAATCCCAACATTCAGGTCATTTGGGCACTGGAATTTGTTGGTCATCTCTCTTAACTGCTCTCATTTCCCTGGTCCTTCGCATGTCAAATATTCTTTAATTGAATGTGGACATTTTGCATAGTACATTGTGATACTCTGGGTCCTTTGAAAAATGCTCAATTTTTTGTTTTACCAGCCACTCAGTGCAGTTCTGTCTTACATTCTGGGGGCGATACTTTTGACATCAGCTCAATTTTCAAAGCCTTTGTTATCTGTTACAGGTCCTTCTCTGCAGTATGCAGGGCTTCATTTGGGATTTAAGCAATAGTTTCTAATATAGTTCATGTGTATAGTTCATATATAACTGGAATAGGCACAAAATTGAGACATGATACACTTTGCTCCTCTCTGGGATTCTACTTCCATGCTCCTAGATCTCTGAGCCCTTTTTCCTATTCTTTGGACCAGAAAGATTGAATTTCTCTTAAAGTTTTAGTGCACAGGCTACAAAAACAGAGTTTCCCCATATCAACGGCCATCCATCCTCAGGACAAAGCAGTCAGAGAAAAAAAATAGCAAAGATTTCTCTTAAACTCTAGACCATGAGGAACCCTTTTACCTGCTTGACAAATACGAACAAGTTTCTCTCAGAGCAAGTTTTAGCTGCCTGATTGCAGCTTGTCCTCAGGTCACAGACTCCTCTAAGTGTCCACCCAGTTACAATAAAAGTGAGAAAAGCAACAACAAAATCAAACCCTTTCTGACACTCTTTTTTTATTTGCATGAGCCTCTTTTCCAGATCCTCTGGACCCAAAAAGGAGTTTCTCGGGGCTGGGGATTTAGCTCAGCGGCATAAGCACCTGGCTTGCAAACAGGCAGTTGTGAGTTTGATCCCCGGTACCGATAAAAAATAAAAACAATTTAAAAAGTGGGGGAGTTCTCTTGGACTGTATGTTGCTTGCAACCCTGGCACTCTTGTGACCTCAAGTTAACATCAGCAACAAAGAGAAAATAAATACATCAATGACTCTTCAAGCTAAGTCCAAGTGCACAAGGGCAGGGTCTGGCTGGGGCCTTCTTCTTCAGCATAACACAGCAGAAGGTGAGAGGGCAAACCAAAGTGTGAGCAGGAGAAAGTACAAGGGCAGAGCTGTTTCACAACAAGCTAGCTTAGAGTAGCCCATCAGTGATAACACACTTTGGTGAGAATTAACCCATTCCCACAAGAAAGACATTAAGCCCTCTGAATAACCTACTCACTCTCAAAAGCTCCATCTCTCAAACATTGTTTTGTATTGTTATGCTGGGCACATACCCAGCCTTCTGTTACTACTTGGCCATTCAGTGTCCCCCAAAAGCCCATGTGTTGGAAGCTTAGACCCTAGCTTTGAATTACCGGTAGGTGGTGAAAGGAGGAAGGGCCTAGTGGAGGAAGTGAGGTTGTGGGGAATGTGGCCTTAAAGGGGGATACTGGGACCCCAGCCTTCTCCTCTTCCTCTCTTTGTTCCTGGTCATATAGTGAATGGCTTTCCTCTATCATGCACTCCCACCATGATGTGTTGTGGCCTTGACACTTGCCCTACTGACCATGGACCAAAACCACCCACCTGTGAACCAAAATAACCTTTCCTCTTTTTAAGTTGGATATACCAGATATTTTGTCATGGTAATGGAAAATTGACACATTTCCTCCCTCCCTCCCTAATGAGTCCCTTTTTCATGTTTTGATTCTTTTCCTCTGCCATTGTTTTTCTTTCAAAGTCAGTAGTTGATTTTGTGCTTTATACATAGGTTAGAGATAAATTGACAAGGGCTTGTTCCTTCTGGACCTTCCTTAGTAGCCTCCTCCTCTTTTCAGTACCTTGCTTTATTCTCATTTCCACCTCGTGCTTCTCCTTTATCTCCCATCCTTCTCTTTTGCTCTTACCCTTTTCTCTCTTTCCCCTTTAATTCTCATCTGAAGAGCAAAAAAGAACCTATGGTCTCTTGGTCATCCATAACACTGTTTTAAAATCTGTGCTAAAGTAAAACTTTGAAGTCACATATAAAAATAAATCCAGGAGGCTGGAAAAACATGAAGAAGCAAAAAAAGAGCTGGATGTGGGAGAGATGCTTGAATCACCTGCCTATCTTTCATGAAACGATCACTCTTGAGCTCGTTGAAAGTCTCTGTGCGTAAAACTGGCTGAACATTTAAGAACTGATGCTTAGGACATTTCTTTATCCTTTTCTTGTAAAAGAGTTCCTGAAAATGTTACTCAATCAGACACAAATCTTACAAGGGACTCCAGTGAATTTTGTGATTAAAGGAATTTCAGTAAACCTTATTTATAAGAGGCATAGCATTTTAACACTGAAAAGACAACAAATAAATAATAAAGTAAAATAATCCTGGTCATACTGTGAGAAATGAGTGATGGCATGAAACAATAACTCTTTGAATGGTTTTAATTGCCAGTGTCTCAGCAGTTGATTTGTTCTGTCATCTTAGCAGCGTGGCATGTGAGATGTTAGGGTCATTGTGTTTGGAGGATAGAAAAGGTAGTGACACCTGCAATACTACTTCCTAACTCACTGGGCACAGATCATGGTGATGAGTGCTTGAGAGTGTTGGCAGTGAAATGGCAATAATAACATTTACCCATCATTTTAGAGTTCATAAAGTTCACTTCCTCATCATATTTAATCTCCCCAAGTATCCTGAGACAGTCTTCCATTCAGATTACTATTGGTTAGATAATCTGTTTAACTTCATTCCAGAAGGCAAGTATGATAGTTAATCTTAATTGTCAGTTTGAATGGATTAAGAGACTCCTGCAGAGGTGATTGGCTTGTGGGGACACTGTACTCAGCAGTGGACTAATCCACTGATACTCATAGCCGAATGTGCTGTTAGTAGGTGGGACCTGTGTGGAGGAAGCAGGTCTGCAACTGTATATCATGCCAGTGCTCTTCCGTGCTTTGCTTCCCAGCTGCCATGCATTGAGCAGCTTTGCCTCACCATGCACTTCCCACCATGATAGTTCTGCCTTGGAACCAGCTGACTATGGACTGAACCTACAAAACTGTGAACCGAATACATTTCTCCTCCTTTAAGTTGGTTTTTTTGTTTTGTTTGTTTGTTTCCATTGACAAGAAAGCTTCAGGTCCTTGCTTGTGGCTGCCAACTTTCACCAAATCACCACCATAGGCCCTTGAAACTCAGACCCTCTAATGCCAGGCGGTTCTTCTTCATTAGTTATAGCCAATCCCTCTGTTTTTTTGGTGGCACTACCTTACCAGGAAATAAGACATCAAAGGCACCTAGCTTTCCCCACTTCACATAGCAATTTTATGCTTATTTTCAGTCAGTCCCCTTTCCTAGCCCAGCCCTAAGTAGCCATAATGTCTTTTCTGTCTCTGTAAATTGGCTTTTTTTCCCTGGATGTTTTGTAGAAGTAAAAGCATATAATATCTTCCATGCCTAGTCCTCTCCAGTCATGTTTTTGGGGTTCTTTCAGGTTGTGGCTTATATCATTACTTTTTGTGACTGAATGACCTTCCATTGCACATATAGATAATATTTTGTTTATCCATTCATCTATTAATGGACATTTGGGTTGTTTTTGGTTTGGGGCTAAATATGAGAAATGCTGCCTTGTATGGGTAAGTCTTAGTATGGACATATATTTCCATTTCTTTTGAGTAGATACCAAGACTGGTTCATAGAGCAAATATTGCTTAATTTTTAAGAAACTACCAAGCAGTTTTAAGCAACTGCACCATTTTGCATTGCTGTGTAGCAATGTATGAGGATTCCAGTTTCTTCATATTTCTCATTTTCCTTTATTATTATCTGTCATTTTGGGTACAGCCATCTGAGTGGTTAAGCAGTGCTATCTTGCTGAAGTTCTGGTTTGTATTTCTTTAGTAACTGCTGGTGTTGTGCATCTTTACATGTGCTATTGTTCATTTACATATCTTATTTGATGTAATGTCTGCTTAGATATTTTGCCCATTTTTAAATTGATGCCTTTGTTTTATTGAGTTGTAAGAACATTTTATACATTATTGATACAGGGGAGCAGAGCATTTACATGATAGAAGCACAAGTGATCCATTAAAACCCTGCTTAGGTTGAAGTAACCTGGAAAGCAGGGTCTTTATGGGTCTTCTTTTTTCAATGCTACTTGGTGCCTCCTAAAAATACTTCTCTGAGCTGCATCTCCTCTGTGGCCTAAGCTAGAGCAAAAGGTCAGAAAGAGGACACAGGAATAGAAAGAAAAATACTCTCCATCAACATGGTGTTTAGAAAGGGCCGTTGAGGGGGTAGGGAGAGAGTTTCTCTTCAATGAAAGATCCCTGCCCCATTTAGCTATGATACGTCCCACCTCATGATAGGGATACAGGATAGTGATTTGTCCTGGTCACATCAGCATTTAGAGTCTGATTTTATGGCTCCATCCTTACTCAGCTCTGCAACCACAAGGAAGCCCTCATGGGCTTCTCTCATGCCCTCAACTCCCACCAGGCTCTCTTCTGCTGCTGTATCCCTGTGACTTCGCTAAGACTTGGTGCCCTGGCTGGTCAGCCTGGCAGTTCAGCCAATGGCTGAACTGTCTACTATTTAAGGGCATTGTAGTTCCCAGAAGATGCAATCTCTGTACTATTGACTTATTAATAAAGAACACAACTCAAAATGTGCTCATATTCAGCTTTCTTAAATTAGTGATCAAAAGGAAGACTGGATTCACTTTTTGGAAACAGAGAAACTGAGAATTAGGTTAAATTTAACTGGGATGTCTGGGGATACCTGGGATGTCACCAAAGGGACTGGGTGTCAAATTAAAGTTCCCTGATCTCAAAAATGCCTTTTTCTGTTATATCAGGTTACAAGGCCTCACTTCTCACCTTCAGAGATTCTAGGTCAGATCAGAATTACCCATACAACAAGGCTCTTCGGGGATGGTTTTAAGGGGTGGTCACACCAAAATGGAGAGAATACCTGAGGTGGTGAGGTAATTTGTATATGCAGAGGTTTATTTTTGCCTTTCTACATTCTACTCTGGATTGGTAGAGGTGACAGAAAGCAGTAGCTCAAGAGAGACTACCTCTGATTTGTGGGATGCTGGGAGACTTGTGGAGGAGTTGGGGGTTGGGAATGGAAGTACTGAGAAGAATCCTTGAGGCAGCAGAAACAGCATGGATAAGGGGGGGGTAGGGCATGTTTGGGATGTGCTGAGTAATCTCTGCAATATTGGGATTATCTTGGAAGCCTGGCAACTGGTTATGAGAGCTGGGTGGCACATGCAGAAAGTCAAGCTGAAGAGTTTACTTTTTTCTTCCATATTGGAACATTAATTGTTGGTGGAAGCAATTGGCTAACCAGGATCTCCTATATGTTTTCTCTTCTGTGAAAAATTTTAGAGTATTTTTTTACTTGTATATAATTCTCTGATCTATCCTATTTGACTACACTCTCAATACTTAAGAGATGCTTGAAAATTCTTTGCTGCAAAAAAGAAAATGGTAGCTACGTTGGTCAGCTTTGTGTCAGTGTCTCAAAATACCTGAGAGAAAGAACTTATAAGGAGAAAAGGGTTATTTTGGCTCACAGTCTCAGTGGTTTCAGTACACTGTGCTTGGCCCTGTTGCCTTGGGCTGGTGGTGGCACAGTACATCATGATGGGAGGGTATGGAAGAGGAGGCCTGTTCACTGCATGGTGGCCAGGAAGGGGAGAGACAGAAGAGGCTTGGGTCCCAGTATCCCTTCAAGAGCAACACCTAGTGACAACTTTAGCCCAGGAGGCCCCACTTCTAGAGGTTCTACCACCTCCCAATAATGTCATGGGCTAGGGAACAAGTACATGGGCCACTGAGGGACATTTCAGACTAAAATGGTAGCTTACGTTTGTTATTTGGTTCCACAAGCACTCTACATGAGAGTAAGTGACAAATAGGGAGGTAGACTCCTTGGCAACATGAATATGTCTCTTGGTGAGTCAACCCCTGCTTAAATGACCAGGGTCTGTTCCCACCTCCTGTCCAGTGGGCAGGAAACATACTTTAATCAGCTGCAATTATCTAAATATAAACATTGTGCCTAGCAGAGAATGGAACTAAATGTATGAATTCATATGCAATGAGCCAGTCAGTGAAAGAATGAATGAATGAGTAAATGAACAAACACCACCATCATTATTTCTTCTATACATGCCATCACCCTAATTAGTAATAATAATGAATCACAAGATCTCTTTCCCCAGTGATTGGTAGTTTCCTGGGAAAGCAAAAAAAAATTGCTGGTATGCTCATGGTAAAGACAAGTTAACAACCAGGACAATCTGATTTGATGGTAGTTTAACAAATGTTTTCGAGTTTTAGTTGAAATAAGTCAAATCTGACTTTATGTTTTGAGACAGCTCTCCTAAAAATCAATTTTCCAACTTCATGGTGAGAAGGGTGTAGAAGTCCTCAATTTCCTGTCACTTCAAGGCTATTTTCTGTTTAGTCTTAGGCTCCTGATCTTCAGAATATGTGGACCTCAGCCTCCTTTACTGAGGAGAAACTATCCCCACAATAATCTCTCTGTCTTTGACCTACTGAAGAATATCTTGAGCTAGCAATCAAGAAACCTGAAAAACCTTAGTTGTTTTTGCTTTTTTATTAATGTGGAAACATTATCAAAGTAACATTCTCTCTTCCTCGTTTTATGAATTGCTGTGAGGAATTTACAAAACTCTTTGAAGAACTTGGAGTTTTTTTTTTTAATTAAAAATCCTGAAGAAAAAAAGAGCCATGATAGACTCAAAATTTTATATCTGGAGAGAACAAGGGTACTAGTTTGATCACAAGAGGAAGCTGTTGATGTTCCAAGTGCAAAAAAACTAATCTAGCATCTCCTTCAGATGGAAACTTCTCCTATGAAAAACTGGCTTCCAGCCTGATCTGGGATTGTGCCAGTGAGTGGGCAGGCAAGGAGAAAGCAGTGAGTGGTAGCCAATTAATTAGTCAATCAAAAGGTATTTATAGAATTCTCTAGGTATATGGCACCATGCTGGCATCTGGTGGGAGATTCAGTAAAGAGTGAGATATGACCTCAGCTCATGAAAGCATGTGCCAGGCTCCAGATGTACATGTGCTAACAGAAAAGACAACTTAAGGGAGGGTTTTACTTGGACAGTATGTCTTACAGATACTAAGAAAGTAATGCAGACAAGTAGGCTTTACATTTACATTGAAGTATATGGTTTCAGTGTTCAAAGCAAGCTGTGAAACCTGCTTTATTCTTGTTTAATTTTTATTGGTATGTGTTTGCAGTCCATAATGATTACATGTATTGTGGGGAACTGGTCCGTGTACATAACACATCTCGATTCATTTTTCCTCCTTGCCCTCCACCCTTTCTTCTTGCTATCATCAGATTAATTTACTTTATAAAATCTTATAAAGTTAATTATAATACATCCAGATTGATAACCAGACTAATAGGCCAGAACACATAAAACACATAAGGCAATTATAGTAAATCAAGGTACTTTCGGATATATTGTCCATGCCAGATTACAATAAAACTTTTCCCTCTTTCTCTCTTTTCTATGATGTTTTTATTTTACACTTTATTTATATATTGAGTTTTTCATATAAGAGAAACTATGCAATATTTAAGCTTAGGTGTCTGATTTACTTCACTCAACAGTACGATCTCGAGGTGCATCCATTTTCCTAAACCTGGCTCAGATTTATCCTTCTCTATGGAAGAGCAGTGTTAAAGCTGTTTTATACCTGATCAGCTTGAGTTAGGAGAAGGCTCACAGACTCTTGAACATGAAAGCATAAGATGCATTGGGTGAAATAAGAGGGACATAGGAGTGCTCTTTTCCAAAAATAGTTCCGTGGGAATTGTGCTCATGTGCTTTATAGAGGACTATTTAAAAGCAAAAGAGTTGTAAAAAAGTTTACAAGTAAAATATATGAGTAAAAAGAAGGAATTACATACCAAAATTTTCATTTCATAGTAAGTGTTACACATAGACTTGAAAAAATATGATTTAGGAATATTGGAAGAATAAAGGAATGAAAAAAAACAGATAAAATTCTTTCCCATTGACCAGATTTTCTCAATGATTGCATAACATTTCCAGTACTATAACTGTTGTCATTGAGGCTCAAATGAGGTGTTTATCACTGACCATGTTCCAGACTTTATATGTCTCTGTATCCATAGCAAACCTACAGATGGGTGGCAAATGAGAAAGCACAACTGAACTCTTTTCCCGAAGCCTCTAGTTAACTAGACCAGAGTATGAACCTGGGTGTGTCTGATTCCAAAGTCTTGGCTTCTCTGCGTTATGCCAGTTAAACAAGAGCAAAACGCGGAGACCGTATGAAATGCTTGGAACTCTCTTTTACTGGGAATTGTTAGGAGAAAGGTTAGAAATATTGTCTCTCTTAGTGCTTTGCACCTAGTCACTGCACCCTCGCCATTACCTTGCACATTGCACATAAAATTAGACTGTGTTAGGAAATAAGCATGTGCACTTAGAAAATCATAAACATTAGTAACCATTTTTCTCCAATGAAAGTACTTTCCTGATTCTACGGTATCTTATTCCAAGGCAATGTATTAGAGAATGCTCACTGGCCACATTCATACTGAAGTGTATGAGGCAAGACAAAAAATAGCTTGGTTTATAAACTCTCCTCCAGCCAACAGTGCACAACACCCATCTTTCAGAAATCAGACTGACAATAAACATCATCACAGTGTTTTTAAAAAAGGAATTAAGATGTGTTGTGTACCTGTATCAACTTCACAACAAGGAATGTAATCAGTCTGTACTGCAAACATGTACTAATAAGAATTATGATTTTAAAAAGTATGCTGAGGACAAAGAAAATTCCAAAACTTTCCTTCAGAGATGAAAGCATAAGTTATATCCAAAAGGTCAAGAACCAAAATGGTATGAGGCAAAATAAACCTCTCCACTTAAAAAAAAAAAAAGAATCAAAAGGACGGGCTGAGGGTGCAAGCTGCTGCTCGGGGACAGAGTGCAGGGGCGCAACCTACCCAGCCTGTGTGAGACTCTGGGTTCAATTCCCAATGACAAAAGAAGCAGAAGAAGAAAGAAATGGGAACGGCTTTGGACTTCTCAACAGAATAAAGACAGTTGATCAATAGCTTCACAAGTCTGAGACTAAATTTCAGCCTGGAATTTTATACTCAGCCAAACTACCAATCAAGTATGAGGGCAAAATTAAGATGATTCAAGAATCAATCAATTGCAGGTCAAACACTGACCTTTGTTGTACCCTTTATCAGAAGAAGATGCTCTTCCCAGTTAAGGAAATGTATCAGTAAAGCAGACGACTCAGAGTCCAGGAAACGGGTGCTACAGCACATGAAGGAGGTGAAGGACATCCCTGGAGGAAGGTGGCAGTGGACCCAGGTGGCAGATGTGCCACAGCCTGTGGAGCAAGTCTGCAGACTCGGGGAGACCTCCAGAAGAGAGATACCTGAGAATCAAAGGGCATGGGATTCCAAGCGTGTTCGCCTCTGATGGAGAGTGACGCACACACCGGGAGGAGAGGTTCAGAATGAGTAATTTTTAAGTACGTAGAAAACCAAAAAGCTGAAAATAATAGCTTTAGAAAATCGAGTGATGTGCAACACATGAAAATAATCTTAGTATACCTCATGACTCAGATGTGAACAAGCATCCCTGTGCTAATGCTGAATAGTGATCACATAGAAATCGTGATAGAACACTACTCAAAGGGTGGAACAGAGGAGACATGCGTTTATGTGACAGTGAGGATTAGAAGGGAAGAAAAGGGAACTGTTACATTTTTGGTGGGAACCCAATACACAGTGCCTGACACTGAAGAAAAGCAAAATAGAGACAAAGGCATGCTATTTAGAGATAAAGAGGTACTTACCAAAACTAATAGCTAACATAATTGAAAATTGATTGATTCTTGAAACAAAAAATGAAAAAGGGTAACAGGGGACAGTTGTGGTTTTGTGTATCACATGTTGTCTTCACATCACAAAAAGCTGGTAGAAGGCAGATTTGACATGTTTTCACCATGATGTATGATAAATGTTTAAGGATCATTGAATTCTGCTTAAGAATTAGATAAGATATACATATACCTAAGCAACACACAGCGCTGTATTAATATGTACAATTTTTATGTTTTTATGTATCAGTTTTAAAAAAGGAGAAGCCATGGAGAAGTCCTGGCTCAGTTCTGTGCATTGCATTTGGGGAACATTTGAGATATAATCCACAGCATGCTTGAAGCTGGAGAAGCTCAGGGATGGATTCTCTCTTGTAATCTTGATTTTATACACTGTGTGAATACAGCTGTAGGATAGTGAGTAAACTTGTTCTATTTTAAGATAAAAGGAAGGATGGATGGATGGATAGATAGATAGATGATAGATACATACATACATACATACATACATACATAGATAATAGCTAGATAACAATTATAGATAAAAATATGGTGATTAAGAAATCAACATACACTGTTGGTAGGACTTTATCAAAAATAAAAGAAAATTTCATAATAAAATAATAAGGGAATAACAATAATCAATCCACTATCTTCAAAGGAATTACAGACAAAAAAGTCCCTTTTACAAAGACGAAACAGATCATAGCATGAAACTTTCTTTTCAATGAACTAAGAGAAACTAGTAGTATAAATGAGATGAATTAGCATACATATTAAATTATTTTTGAAACAGTGGGTTAGGTAATATAGGGAATTATTTGAACTTCTTCCTACTTCCTATGTTTTGTCTACTATTTTGCTCTTTATTTGTATACAGACAGTTTGAGTTTTTCATATAAGAGAAACCATGCAATATTTAATCTTGGGTTGGTGGGACTTTTGAAAATCTGATGGATTCTCAGAAGGTTAGATATAGAGTATCTGTAAAACCCAGTAATTCTGCTTCTCGGTCTCCACCTCAAAGAAGCGAAAACATGTACCCACACAAAAACTTGTGCATATTTATTTGGCTACTATACATAGTAATTCAAAAGTGCAAACAATGAGTTACTAACACTTGTTACCATATGCTTTATGAATCTCAAAAATTATATTTGGGGAAAGAAACCAGACACAAAAGACCACCTTTTGTTTGATTCCCTTGTATGAAATTCCAGAATTGTCAAAGCTACAAAGACAGAAAGTAGATTAGTGGTTGCCATGGGCAGAAGGAGGGAGCGTGGGTGAGGAAGTAGAGAATAACTGGTCACAAGGTTGCTTTATAGAGTGGTGGAAAGATTCTAAAATTAGATTGCAGCGACAGCTGAATGACTCTGTAAATATGCTACAGACCATTGAATGGTTGGTACACTTAAATCTGATGAATTTTACATATGTCACTCATATATCTATAAAGCTACTTTTAAAAAAAAAAAGTAAGGTGTCGCTTGAGAGATTTCTCAAATGCTGGTACCTAAGGTAATGTGACAGTCTTTGACCTGCGTTAAACGTGTTGGCTATCTAAGTATTCCTCAGTTGTGGGTTTAGAACTGTTCTCTGTGTGTGTTGGATTGTACCAGAAAAGTAGACAGTATATTGGAATTTTATTTAGCTAGGTGGGGTTGAGATGGGTTCTTGCTATGGGTTCAAGGCTGGCTTTGAACTCGCTATGTAACCTAAGCTGGCTTCGAACTCAGTGATCTCTTGCTCAGCCTCTTGACTCATGAGATTAGCTATTTGTACCGCAGCACCCAGCTAAA
The DNA here is from genome assembly GCA_004027455.1 of Hydrochoerus hydrochaeris. Lineage (NCBI taxonomy): Eukaryota > Metazoa > Chordata > Mammalia > Rodentia > Hydrochaeridae > Hydrochoerus > Hydrochoerus hydrochaeris. The sequence goes on along the minus strand of PVLA01002930.1, from coordinate 210,402 downwards.
CTGGTATTTTAAGTATGCAGTTTTCCAAGTGTACATGCTCCTCGCTTATTCTAATGTGCAATTATGAGTAAGACTTGATTTCTCAGGGTGGAGTAGTCCATCCACATCTGTGACCAGCTCTGGTCTTGCCACAAGCAGGTGTGCTCTTTAAGTCAGCCGACTGCGAATGTCTTCCAGGGAAAATTCTAGTTCCGAGTTCAACTCTAGTAAGAGAAATACTTGCTGTGCGCCACCAGGAATGGTGATGGTAGTGACTCTGCTGCACTTAAAGGACAAATGGCTCCACAGCATCTTTACTGTAAATTTATGTCTCTCTTTCTCCTCATTGGCATTAAAAGCATTATATATGGAAATAGTCATAAATTTTCAAAAAAAAAAAACCACAAGTAGTTCAGAGTTTCATGTGTCTTTCAACTCATGTCTCCTAATAGTGATATCTCAGATAAATGTATTACTGTGGAGCAAAACCAGGCCATTGGCATGAGTGCTGTTTAACTGAACAATAGCGATTTAATCTGATGTCATTGGTGTGCATGTGCACCCATCTGTGCATGTGACCATTCTATGGAACCCTATTACATGTTTTAATTTGTGTAGCCACCACTACAATCAAGATATAAAACCCTCATACCACTACCAAAGGATGTCCTTGGTGGAATTCCCGAGGACCATCTTCCAGAGTCGCAGAACCACTGTTCCTATCCTTTGACAAACATTGTCTTCGTGATATGGCCATTTCATGGATGCCATGTAAATAGATTCCCACAGCACTACCCTGACTTTTAAATTCAATGAGTCCCTCTTATTTAGGAAAAGATAATCACATCTCAGCCCTGCCTACTCCCAGCAATTTCTCTTTCTCCTTCTCTCTTTTACAGCAGGCAGACTGTGGTTGTTGGTTCTGCACACTTAACAACTTACTTGTTCTTCTTCATTTCTGATCATTGTAGACACGTTCTTCTTCCACCTGGACATCAAGCCTGTAGTTCCTGCAAGGTTTTGTCCTACTCCCTTTTATTTGACACTTCCTTTCTAAGGGATCTTAGCCATACACTTGGCATGAGTTATCTCTTAAGCAGAAATGTCTCTCAAGCACATATGTGAACGGATCCTATGCCAAAAAATCTCTGTATAGCCAACTGCCTTTTGTACATATCTTTTTGGATGTTTTAAAGATAGCTGACACTTGGCAGTTCCAAAATTCAACTCAGCACATCTCGCCCAACCTTCAAATATCCACCATCACAGTCTGTTATCTTTAACATCTTTCTTTCTCTCCCCACCTGATGTTCAAGTCAAACCCATTATTATACCTCTTGAGTCTGTTTCACAACCAGCCTCCTCTGCCGATCTAAACTAAGCTACCCTGTTGCCCTTCTGGACCACTAGAGCCCCTTAACTGGTCACTCAGCATTTACTCCATCTACAGTCTTTTATTTCCGCTCTAATTTCACCATGTCAGCCTCTTAAAGAAATACATCGATAACCTCTCGTTTCTAGAAGAACAAACCCCTAAAAAAAGGTCCTAGGAGATGACATATACATAATGCACTGAAAAAACTGAGACTCAGTTTCTCCTACTATACACTCACTATAGATCACTTCTGATACCAGCAGACAGCTAAGAGCCACTGGTTCAATTTACATTCTTGTCTAGTCCCTGTGTGTGTCCTCTGTAGGTTCTGACATTGTCTCCTTGGCGACTGTGTCAGAACCCAGAGGTTGAAGTCTCTGTCCCTGAGGCTGTCCCCTCCTTCAGATGCCAGTTGCAGTCCCAGCTTGTTTTACCTGTGCTTCTGACCAACTGGCTCTACACAGTGTGATAGAAAATAGGATGGATGTTTAAATTATGAAAAATTTATTACTATAAAAGACACATGACCATTGAGACCTCCTCACAATACTGCCCTGCTTCAAATGCACTTATCCCCATCATTCTGGTCACTGGACGTCCTCTTACGTGAAGGTCTTCCATCACACTGTCATGGCTGCCTGGGTGTCCTGAGTCCATTCAACACATTTACCTTTCATGGTCATTTTGACCTTGGGGAAGAGCCAGAAGTCACATGGTAGCAGATCCAGAGGATAAGGTGGGTGAGAACACAGCATGACGTTTTTATCAGATGGAAATTGCTATGAATATTTTCAATTGCAGACATCAAGACCATCAGGACAGTGCAAGTGAAGACACTCACAAAAGAGGACTTCCAGAGCTGCTTTCAGAAAGTGACCAGGATAATGGGATAAGTGTGTTTGAAGCAAGGGAGAGGATTTTGAAAGGGATTCATACCAAGGTATCCTTTGCTACAAACACATTTTTTAAAATTTAAACATTCATCATAACTTTGGATCCCACCTGGCAAATTGAAGTTCCCCCAATTCTTTCTTCAGGTTCTATTAATTTTCTGGAGGAGCTCACAGGACTCGTGGTAACACTGGTGTTTGCTGGTTTACTGTAAAGGATATTATAATAGATACAGGTGAAGAGATGCTACAAATATTGATCTCAAAAAAGAAAAGAGTAAAATCGTGAGGGGTGTTTGTTTGGTTTTGGTACCAGGGATTGAGCTCACGACCTCGCTCTTGCCCAGACAGGTGCTTATGCCACTGAGCTGAATTCCCAGCCCAAGAGTAGTGAGTGTTAGAGTGTAGGCAGGGTGAGAGAAAGGGAAGAGAGGGATGCCAGATGACAGATACCGAAATATAGTCAGATAAGAGGAGTAAGTCCTAGTGCTGGTGTTCTGCAGTACACAGTAGTGTGACTGTAGCCAGTAACGATTTCTTCTGTATTTTATGGAGAACCAGAAGATAGGGTCTCAAAGCTTCCAAACTCAGTGATGAATGCAATAGGAGAATGAAGTGCTAGTTACCCCTGATTCGATCATTAAAACATTGTACACACGTCTTGAATTGTCCTCTGGATACCTACAATTATTATGTATCCAAAACCAAAAATAGAATAAAAAAGGAAAAGTGAGGGTAGGAATTCAAATAAAAAATGGTAAAGATGAGTGGGTATTCTTCTTCATAGTGAAACTCAAAGGAATATACAAAAAAAATTAGTACAAAACCAGGAATTAAGATTTGCCTCAGTGCCAAGCGTGGTGGCACATGCCTATAAACCAGCACTAGGGAGACTGAGGCAGAAGAATTGCTGCAAGTTTGTGGCCAGCCGGGGCTACCTAGTGAGTTCAAGGCCAGCCTGAACTACATGGCTAATCCAAAATAAATAAGTGATAGGTGATGGATAGATAAACAGACGAATAGACTTGTTTCAGCATGGTTTCTTAAAACAGATTGCTAAATAGATCCTGTCACAGACGCTAGATTCCTTCCTGTTTTTTCTTCCATCACCATCACATTCGGGTCTAACGCTGTGTGTGTGCCTTGTAGGCTGTGGTTGTACTGAGCCTCACCTTGTCTTGGCTCCTACTTGAATAAGACAACTGGAAAACGTTTGAGCTGTGTTATCAGACCCAGCCCCTTGATTCTCCAGCTGCGAACCAGTTCCTCCCGACTCCTGGACTGTCTCTTGTCCCACCATCTTGCTGTATCCCCTGCCGCGCTGGCCACCTTACCCATGCTCCTCTTCCTGTCCACCTGCTTGTGACTCTTTCCCGACCCTGCCCTCAGCGTCCGTCTGCTGAGACTCCTATGCATTTCCACAACCTAATACTTAATTCCAGACTCCTGTCAAAAGTTGGCTAAACCCTCTTTCAAAAGGCAAGGCGTATGGGAATGCCTGGGAAGAGCTGGGGGATCTGCAGCTCTGTTCTTTCCTCCTTCTCGATGGAGCACAGCATCTGCAGAGAGAGAGAGCGCATGCTAGAGAGAGAGTCAGTTTTGGAAGGGAGGCATGGCCATCTTAGACCAACCCCTCAGCCTCCCGGGGAGTGCTCACAGAGCCCAGTATGTTCTTTCTTCTCGTTTTTCTTCAGTTTCATTTGGAACCTACTTTTCTAAAATTGTAAACTGAGAGGCATCTTTCCAGCTCCTTTGTATGAGCTGTATTTTGATCCCTTTAGAGGCTATGGCTAGACTTCAGTCTTTCTTATGGCAACTTGACATCCAAGTCCCCTTCAGACTGCATTCCATAGCAATCTGCCCAGTGCTGCAGCTTATGGGCTAATTCCTGGTGTCTTTCAACAGATGGGGCACTATCAGATAGCGGGAATCGGGGTCTTGTTGGGAGTCTGATTAAGCCACAGTCAGAGATGGCAGTCCTAAGTGTGAAATGTAACAGGCCTTCTTGAAACAGCTCCATCAGGGAGCTGCTGGAGGTGGCTGGAGCTTTTCCGCTGGGGGTAGGGAGCTCGCTAACAAAGAAAACACTTTTTTTCCTATCACAGACTCGGTCCACGGTGGTAACATTTGGCAAGTTGAGTAACAGGGAACAGAGATAACTGAGCAGATGGGCAACTATTAAAAGACTGGAGGGGTTTTTCATCATTTCTCAAATGGCCTTCACCCACCTACAAGGCACCCAATCCCCTTGCAAGATTACGTAAAGGGTTCAATTAAATTCCTTCTTCCTTTTTTTTTTTTCTTCTTCCTTCTATCACAAAGGAGTCAAATGCTCTGACGTGAAGAGGAAAATAGATGAGAAACTTCTAATTTTGAATCCTCTTGGGATTAGATGCTGATTTCAGCTGTGCAGAGAACACTGTTCCCTATTTCCAGAGTCACTGCTGGCAGTTTCAGGAGTGACGCCTTTCCAAAATAGACGGTGAGCCCTGCCTCCATCTCTGATGACTGACATTGGATGCAGAATTACAGCGATGTACATGGATTTTGATAAGTACTACCTTGCATCTTAAAAATGTGGCAGCATGTCATCATTGTATTTAAAACCAAAACACAGTCAGAAAATACAAAAGAAAGATGCATTTACCTGATTCTCAGGAAAAATGTACAACACTCACAGCAATGAAACTTACCCAGGCTCTAGGGTAAGTTTCCATGAGGACCAGTGTTTTTGTTGTTGTTATTTTGTTTTTGTTTTTTTAGTTTGTAGGTTTCATTGCCTGTTACTGGATTATTCAGTGTCTCTGATTCAGAAGCAAGTGGCCACTCTTTTGCTAAGAAAAATGTTTAGAAAGCTTAAAAGTGACAAGAGCCATAAGCACTGATAGTGATAAAACATTTGACTGTCCTTGAAGTAGCAGCCTGACTTTACCAAAGGCAGTCAAAGTAGAGAGGGTCAGGGTTGTGGTGCCTGTGAACTGAATCTCACAAACTTGGCCAAATTAGATCAGGTTCCATTGCAAAGAAGAATATAAATGTCAGTTTTATAATCAGTAACTTTAAAGTACAGTAATACCTCAGTTCACAAAAGCTTCTGTTCATGAATAATTTGGTTCGTGAACAGAAGTGTTTGGCAAAATTTCACTTCCACTAGCAGACTCTGCATTGGGTAGTGAACATAACCACCGCCACCTTCCCTGCATGAAGACAAACATGGGCATCTTCCACAGAACTGTGGAACTAATCAGGTTTGTGAACCGAAGTACCACTGTACTTATTCTACCCACACTCGTGGAGATATTGGAAGCAGGAAAGATGGATATTCAACCCCAGTTTTATCATCAATCCCTTAGTCAGTTTCAATCCTTACTTTTTAAAATTTTTTTAATGAATGCAGGCTTGCAATATGTAGTAATCATATCTATTGTGGGGGTTGGTACACGTCTGTGACATGTCTTCTGTCTTATCGCTTGCACCTCTGTTAATCTCCTTTCCATTCGCAAAAGCTCTGTCTCTTTTTTTCCTCCTAGTATTTTTCTTTATTGTTCTCCAATCTCTTTTTCAGTGAGTTCATTATTAGTGTACAGAAATGCTATTGATTTTTGTGTGTTGATTTATTTCTAGCTATATTTCTGAGTTTTGCTATTAATTCTAGGAGTCTTTGGGTAGAATTTTTGGATCTGCATAGAGGATTATGTCATCAACAAATAATGACAGTCTGACTTTCTTCTTTCCTTTACATATCTGTTGGTTTGTTTTTTGTTTTGTTTTTGTTTGTTTGTTTCTTTGTTTTTTCCTCCTGCCTGACTGCTCTGGCTAATGTTTCAAGGACTATATTGAAAAGCAGTGGTAATAATGGACATCTTTGCCTTGTTCCTGATTTTAGAAGAAAACAGATTTGTAGTAAATAGGTTTGTCATAAATGGCTTTTATTAGATTGAGATAAAGTCCTTTATACCTATTTTCTTCAGGTTTTTTTAAAATAATAAACAGATGTAGGGGTTTTTTTGTTTTGTTTTGTTTTTTTGTTTTTTGGGGTTTTTGTTTGTTTGGGTTTTTTTTTGGTACAGGGATCAAACTCACGACTGCACGCTTGCAAGGCAGGCGCTTATGCCGCTGAACCAAATCCCCAGCCCCTAGATATTGGGTTTTGTCAAAGGCCTTTTCATCTATTGAGATGATCATATGATTCTTGTCTTTGCTTCTGTTGATGTGGTATATTATATCTATTGATTCACATATTTTGAATCATTCTTGAATCTCTAGGATGAAGCTTACTTGGTCATAATATATGATTTTTAAAATAATTTGTTACATTGTTTGCTAGTATCTTGTTGAGGATTTTTGCATCAATGTTCATTTAAAAGATTGATTTGTGGTTTTCTTTTTTGGTTGGATCTTTGTCTGGTTTTGGAATCAAGGTCATGGTAACTTCCAGGAATGATTTTGGGAGTACTCATTCCCTTTCAATTTCATCAAAAAGTTTGAGGACTACTGATATTAGATTTTTCCCTTAAGTTCTTGTGAAATTCAGCAGTGAATCCATGAAGACCAGTGTTTTTGTTGTTGTTATTTTGTTTTGGTTTTTGTTTTTTTAGTTTGTAGGTTTCATTGCCTGTTCCTGGATTATTCAGAGTTTTTAAATCTTCACAGTTCAGTTCAGCTTTGGTAATTCATATATCTGTAGGAATTTCTCCATTTCTTCTTGAGTTTCCAATATATTGGTAAACAGTTTTGTGAGGTAGTTCCTAATTATCTTCTGGATTTTGGTGGTGTCTGCTGTGGTTTTATTTTTTCATTTCTAACTGCATTGATTTGCATTTTTTCTTTCTATCTTGTTGTAAGATTGGCTGAGGATTCATGCATTTCATTTATTCTTTCAAAGAGCCATTTCTTTGATTTATTGATTGTCGCCATTTCACTGATTTCTACACTTACCTTTATTATCTCTCTTCCTTGCACTAACTTTAAATTTGGATTGTTCTTGCATGATTAGATTATTTGTTTGGGTCTGCTCTGTTTTTATGATAAGAGCATTCACAGCTATAAACTTCCCTCTTAGAACTGCTTCCATTGCATTCCATAAATTCTAGTATGTTTTACTGGCATTATTTAATTCTATTAACATTATTGTGCCATTGAGTTCCAGTGGCCTTGCACTATGATCTGATACTATGCATGGTATAATTTTACTGACTCTTTATTTATTTAAGCATGCTTTATTGGATTATATGTGGTCTATTTTAGAGAAAGCCCAATGGGCTGTTGAGAAGAATGCATATTCTGTTGTTGGGTGGAGCACTCTGCAGATATCTATTAAATCCATTTGTTTGAAGGTTTGGTTTGATTCTGACATTTCTTTGTTGACTTCTTGTCTAGTGGAGCTATTTTTGATAAGGTAGTATTGATGTCCCTCACTATAATTGTAACAAAGTTATATTTTTTATGTGTAGTAGTGTTTATTTTTATGGAGTAAGTTGCAATTGATTTGGTACATAGATGTTTATAACTGTTATCTCTTTCTGTTGAACTTTTCACTTAACTAATGTAGTGACCTTCTTTACATCTTCTGACCAGTTTTAGCTAAAGTCCACGTCGTCTGATAGTAGGATATCTATTCTTGCTTTTTGTCAGGTTCCTGTTGCATGAAATATTGTTTTCCATCCTTCTTTTTTAGTCTATGAATTTTCTTTTTGAGTTTAATGCATTCTTGTGTACAACATGCCATCAGATTTTGCTTCTTCATCCATTCTGCCAGTATGTGTCTTTCGGTTGGGGAACCAAGACTATTCACATCGAGAATTATTTCTTGTAGATACTGACTTGTTCCTGTTGTTATATTATTTTACTGTTGCTGTTTCCTTTCCTTCTCTTTTACTTAATTGATCATCTTACTGGTGTATTCATTCTATTAACTTTCTGGCATTGTTAGCTTCATTGTCTCCTTGGAGAATATCCTTGAGAATGTTTTTTTGGAGTACTGGTTTGGTGGTCATGCATTCCAAGTGCTCTTATCATGGAGTTATCTTGTTTTTCCACCAGTTTTGAAAGATAGTTTTGTAAGATATATTAGTCTTGGTTGGAAACTATTCTCTTTTAGGGCTGGAAAGATTTCACTTCAAGCTCTCTTGGCCTTTAAGGTTTGTGTTAGAAGTCTGCTATAATTCTAACGGGCTTTCCTTTTTAAGTAATTCATTGCTTTTCTCTAACAACTTTTAAGATTCTGTTCTTGTGTTGGACTTTTGAGATTTTTACTGTGATGTGTTATGGAATGGTTCTTTTCTGATTGTTACTCTTTGGGGATTCCATGTGCCTCCCTTATCTGTAAGTTCTTTTCCCATACTTGGAACGTTTTCTGCTATTACTTCTGTGAACAAGATTTTTTACATCATTTGTGCTGTCTTCTGATTTTTCACTAATTCCAGTTCATCCTAGATTGGACTTCTTTGCATAATCTACCAGCTATTGGATCCATTTTTCATGTTCTTTTGTTGCTTTTAAGGTATCTCTTCAATTGATCACTGACCACAGCCTTGTTTTCTAAAAGTTCTGACACTGTGTCTTCATATTGATTGGTTCTGGTGCCCATACTTTGAAAGGAAATTTTAATCTCCTAAATTTCTGTTTGGTACCTTTTCACAGACTCTTAATTCTTTTTTTATGATGGACATTCATGTTTTGCATTGCTTCGGTTAGCTTAGCTAGCTTTTTATTGCTGTCTTCTGTAGAATCGCTGATCATTTTATTTATTAGGATCATTATCTGTTTAGTTATATATTCTTTGAATTCACCAAGCATCATATTAATTTATTTTGTTATCTCCTCTGTTATCCTTTCAAATAATTCAACTGTGTGACTTTTGATTTTCTTTCTCTCAATGCCCTCTTCATTGTTTTGGGGGAGTTGGAAATTTGAGGAGGCATTTTGTTGCTTTATCTTCTTGTTTCTCTTTCATTCTTTTTTTCTTTCTTTTTCTTTCTTTCTCTTTCTCTCTTTCTCTCTCTCTCTCTCTATCTTTCTCTCTTCCTGTTTTCTCTGCTAAAGCCTTCCAGATTTATTATAGTTGAAGACTTTACTTCATGTAGTGAGAGCTCTTTAGTTAGTATCTCCTTTTCAGCGACACATTCTGAGCATCATTAACTATAGGACTTTGCCTCTGTCCCAAGATCCCCCTACCTTGGTTTATTTGGGAAGGGAGGCTGCAGTGTATTTGGCTCAGTACTCAATTGTCCAGAAATTGGCCACAGTATTGTTAATGTCATGAAGGCAATCCAGGTATTGGCATACAGAGAAGATCAATTGATAGCAACAACTGCAACAGCCGTGGTACTAAAATCAACAACAATAACATCAAAGACAAACTTGATGTTGACATACCCTAATAACCAATAATGTACTGTCCTTAACTGTAGAGAAGAGATCTATGATTATGTATAAACTGTAAGACAAATCAAATATTGATGTACAGTAAATATGTACTAAATGGAACAACTTTATCTCCACTAACAATAAAACAGTATTCAACAGTAATAGCATATAGTTAACTATCTATAGATTCATAAAGTTTAATGGTTTGATTAATAAGGATGGAGGGTGTGGGGAATGGAATGGAAGCATTATAAAAGTAAAATTTGAAAAATCTAGCAATGAAAGATAAGGAGATGTTAAAAATGCAATAAAAGATTTTATTAAAGAATAAAAAGAAATTGATAGCATTAGATAAAAGTAAAAGGACAAAAAGATAAAAACAGAGAGAAAATTAAAGGAAAAAAAAGAAAGAAAAACTAAGGGAAAAGTTAAAAGAGGAAGAAAAAAACAAGCAGGGGAAACGCCAAAACAAAAAAGGAAACAGGATTTTTAAACATTTCCAAACACCATGTAAACAAAATTTAATTTAATTTTAAAAATGAAGGAGAAAAAAATGGATCAAAAATTATTTCCTGTGTTTTCAAAGGAATGGCTCCCTTCCAGGAGCTACAGCCTTGGAATCCAGGAAATCACTGTCTTATCTTCCCAGCTTTATAGTCTGTGAATTTGTAAGGGGCCCCCATTCTCAAAAAGTCCCTCCGTCTGTAAACCCTAGACCATGGCAACTGTGAGCACGCCACTGCTCACACTGGTAAACAGTGATGAAATCAGACCACTGGCCTCTGCTGGATATAGGCAGAAAGGCAGGGGCTCTAGCAGCCTGCTGGACTCAGCGCCATCACCTTCAGAACCAGCCACATCTGAAAGCCACACCTGCCAGGCTTGGCCTCCCCCCGCAGAGTGCAGGACCCCATGTCCTTCCTAGCCAGAGCTTGAACGTCTGTGTCTAGCCCTCCTACTCTCCTTGTCTGTCTCCCAAGGCTGTCTCTCACCCAAGCACCGTGTTAGGGTAACCCTGAACATCCTGGAGTAAAGCTGTGGTGTGGTTGTTCTGTAGTTCAGTCCCACACAAAGGACTCCTTCCCAATATGGTGCTTCCTTAAACTCTCTCTGGCAGAGTGGTGGGCTCTGCTCTGAATGTCTTCTCCAACTTCATGACTCTGTGATGAACTCACTCAAGGTAAAACATCACACTGTTTTTGCAGTCTACAACCAGCTGTGGGCTTTTCTGAGGACTGGCACTGTTGGCCACCCATGATTTCTTCCTCAAGCTTCCTACTTTTCAGGGCTTACCATCCCTCTTACGACATTGGCCTTGTCCACTATCAGGTTGTTTGATGGATGGTCGCTTCTGTAGTCCTGTGCGGAGGGGAACCAAAGTGCAGGGTTGGCCAGGAATTGGCAGGGTGGACACAGCCAGTTTGACACACTTTGCAAGGTGGCAGGGACAGCTCCTCCTGTTTCGCTTTGGTAGGTCTCATTCCTTATTTATCCCAGCCAGAATCCTGGGAACAAATGATCCTATATCTCATAATCACATCTAACTCTAAATTTTGCCTAAAAATAATCAGCAACATTACAAAAGGAAAATAACCATTTTTAGTATTTTAAATTCAGATTCTACCATCCAAGAATAATTTTAATTTAAAATAATTGAGCAGCCCGGTATGTTGGAACACAATTGTAATCCATTTCTCTGGGAGCCTGAGGCAGGCGTATCAAAAGTTTAAGCCTAGCCTGGGCAACTCAGTGACTTAGTGAGAGCCTTCTTCAAAATAAAAAAAAAAAAATTTTAAATGGTCTGAATATGTAGTTCAGTATTCAGAGTTCAATACTCAGTTCTACTAGATAAATAAATATATACATGCATACTGAGTGACAGGAATATTAGAACAAATTCATAGCGACAATCGGCACTTGGAGGCAATGACCCCTCCTTGCCTGCTAAATAATGCCCGGTTTCCTAAGAGCATAGTTCTCTTGCTCTGGGCTATTTTTCTCACACAATTAGGTAAATAAGGATTATTCGAGGGATCAGAGTCCCTGGGGAATTATATTTTAATAGGCAGAATTACTGGCATTAATTAAAATATGCTCCCTCTATTTAGTAGAATAAAGAGTTTTGGCGTTGTTAGCATAGAGGAATATGAGTGCAGGCTCGTGGGTAAGTGCTGTCTATAAATGGTGTTGGCTAACAGGGATGCATCCCCAGCAGGCACTGGAGAGTGACATTTGTGGCATGTGTGTTCATTTTTACATTTTTGTACAAATCCAGTAGAAAGTAAGCTCCATGGCAGTGGCTTTCTCTTGTACCGAGCGCTGTGTTCTTTTGGATCTTGCACGTTTAATCTTCTTTGGGTGACTAACACTGTGCAGGCAATCTTTCTTTTCCCCCTTGCTGGTGAGTGCAATGGGGCCAGTTTGCTGCTCCTGTTGGTGCTCACGTGGCCTCTGTGCCTCTGTCCTTGCAGCATGGCGGACCTGCAGGGCCTGGTGGAGAGACTGGAGCATGCCGTCAGCCGGCTGGAGCAGCTGTCTTCAGAGTCCCAGCAGCCTCCTGGGGGTTTTGGGGAGGTCAACGGTGTCAACGGAGGTAGGACCACACTGCTGTCCTCACGCATGTCTGTAAGGGTCACTTAGCTTTGTCCTCATTGTGTAGTTTTCCAGAACGTGTCTACCTGCTTTCAGCCTCTCCGTTCCTTCCTTTACTTGTGACCACAATATTAACCAGGGGCAAGAGGTTTCTGGAAAAGAGAAAGAAAAAATAAGCTTTCTTTTCCTTGTAAATATGTACACATTTTATGCACCAATTTAAAAAAAGAAAGATTTTCATTCCACAGCACACAAAAATCACCAGCATCTGCTTCCCTTAAGAGCATAATCCAGCTGCCCCATGTCGTTTTAGTGTTTAGATTGCTGTTCCAGCACTCGGGGCTAAATACATTATCTAGGTAACTATCAAAAAAGAGAAAACCAATACTCTCTAATAGAATGCAAATTGGAAAGAACATAGATTTTACTTTCCAGGATAAGCCATTACATTCAGGAGCTGCGGTTTTGAAGGAAGCTGTGATGGATGTGACGTCAGCTGACGGATGTGGCATCAGCTATGACGGATGTGATGTCAGCTATGATGGATGTCACTTTGGCCACACCGCAGGGTTCTACCTTTGCCTCCTGCCAGCCAGATTCACTCTTAACACTACAGCCTTAGTACCAACCTTAAAATTTTTAAAATAATTTTAAATTATTTGATTAAAAATAAAAAGTTTATTTATTTATTTTATGTTTATTTTTGTCTTTTATTTATTTATTTGTTTATTTCTGTCTTTTTGAGACAGGGTCTCACTATGCAGTTCCAACTTGAGCTCACTTTGTAGACCAGGCTGGCCTTGAACTCACAGCAATTCTCCTGCCTCATCCTCCTGAGTGCTGGGATTACAGTAATGTGCCACCAGGCCTGACTCAAAAAATACTTTTCTTTCAAAGTACCTTTTTATGGCAAACTGTCCAAGTTTCCTACAATAACTTTTCCTTCTTGCTTAAGGTTGCAGTTTAACTAATAAAAATACAGGACAACAGTTACATTTGAATTTCAGATAAAAGAACAACTAGGGGTTTTTGTTTTTGTTTTGTTTTGTTTTGTTTTGTTTTGTTTTGTTTTGTTTAATGTGTCCCAAATACTGCGTAAGGTCTGCTGCATGGCACATACTTATACTAAAAATTGATTCACCGCTTATCTGAGATTCAAATTCAACTGGGCGATCTGTGTTTAATACAGTACTTTTGTCCCGCATTGGTCTTCTTACCTGAACTGTTTTGAATCCTGTTAAGACTTTTTTTGGTGGGGAGTTCTGCTGATAAAACCTTGAAAGAAAGGAGACTTCAAAAACATTTTCCTCAGGAAAGACCTACATGGTTCCTACTGGGCACATTTGGAGCTGTGCCTTAGACCACATGCCACGGGACAGAAATTACTGTGTGAGCACAAATGTGCTGGCTGTGTCTTTCCCCCCTGAACATAATGGAAATTAAAATGCTTTGAATGAATTGAAAGGCAGTGTTGTTTAAAGGACCACTGCCAGGGCCCTTGTAAGTTTTTTTTCACAGTGACTGAGACACATCTATGATTTCATTTTAAGCCTCCTTTCATTAACTCTACAGCTGGTATATGAGACTTGTAAACCTTATTTGTCAGAAAATATTTTCATTTTCTTTTCAGTAACTTTGTTTCATTATGCCGTTGGAGTCAAGTGATTACAGACATTTCTGAAAGATTGCTGACCAAAACAGTAAACCCGTCAGTACACAAAAAAAGTTAAAACCCAGCTGCCCAAAGAATTATATCATATTGTTGATTAAATAAAAATCCATGAATATAAATTTGAACCTCATGTATCCAGAAGGTAGTAAACTGAACTTTTTATTTATTAAACGGAAAATTTTTTTCTAGAAAAATTAGTAGGCTAAATAAAAATTGGAAGACATATAATTAAATTATTTTAGATTTAAATGAATATTTTCTAATACAATAAACCATTTCAAAGCAAAGGTCTAAGACAACTTAGCTGGCAATTTATTATCCTGCTTTAAATGAAATAGGATACTTAGTAAACAGGATCATTTATTTATAAGCTATCTGGATGATATACATCCTAAAACATTTTTACTAATTCTGAACAACACTATTTCCATTTCTTCTTAATTAGTAACTTTCAGTAGATTTCTAATTCCATTTGGACAAATCTTTAAGAACAAACTTTCACCTTAAACAGAAACATCGTCATTACTATGATGTATAACTAAAATTAATTTATCTTACTTTAAAAGAAGCTTTTAGAAGGAACACAGCCCATTAAAATGCATAGTACATATAGATCAAAAGAATACCACGTTATGATGTGGGGGACCCCACCACCTCCCAACAACCAGGTAAGTTCAGCCCAACAGTGGAAGAAATAATTCTTCATTCTTGCCAAGTAACAAGCACTGTGTTAGGAGATCTCAGATGAATTATACACAGCCCTAATCCTCCAGAATCTTTGGTCTAGAAGCATTACTATTCAGAGCCACAAATGCTTTGATTAAGAGGTGCTCAAAGGATGTTGGCTGGCTGGGGAAAGGACGAATCATTCATTAAAGGCTGCCCGGAGGTTAGCTAAGAACAGTGATGAAAAGAAATTGAGAAATATTCCTTTTTATCACTCTACCTTCTGCTATGTAGAGGCCTCTGCCACATTTCTAAAGCTTTCTCCCACTTTAGCTAGTCAAGAGAGACTTCTCGGGCCTCTCCTCTAGCAATGAATAGGTTTGTCTGTTTCTATAAGGGCCCACAAGGGATCTTTGGGCTCATGCCCCATTACAGAAGTTAGCACACACTAATGCGTTTGAAGTTTAGGATAATTTGGTTTCAGTTGTCTGATAGGAGCAGAGAGCTGTAAATAACTGTTTCTGTCACCTTTGGGCTTGTAGAAATAGGCAAATGGGAAGAAAGAGAAAAGGAAGGAAGGAAGCTTCATCCTATAGTTTTGTGATATTTGAATGATTGTTCAATAAAAGAAAGAAAGAAGCTTTGGATTTGGATTTTAATAACTTATAGTGCTGAAGTTCTCAAGATGAGGGACCTAAAATCAGGGACACTGAGTTTTTCAGTTAGTTAAAAATCAGGGAAAGAAGTACAACACACTGGTTGGGCCATTGTCACTTCAGCTGTGACAGTAACTTGGCAGACCAAAGCCTATGTGCGTGAGTTCAGCCACGATCTTCATTCCCTACATGGTCCCATCTCCTCCCTGTGGGAAGTGAAGAAGGAACAAAATGAGTGAAATCTGCATCTTTTTCTAGGGTTCATTCTGCTTTTTTGCTGTCTCCGGAACTCTTGGTACATTTGGTCCAGGTGACTCAGCACCTGGGCAGGTGGGTGTGGAAAGAAAGTGCTGTGGCTTTGGACGAATCCAGCTCAGTTCAGCTTTCCCATCAGCCCCGGGTCTGATCCGTCACTTTGGCCCATCGCCTGCTCTGTTTGTACCTTCATTTCTCCACTTTTCACATTTAGATGGTAGTGTTTCCCTTACTGAGCTTGGAGAGAATGGAGGGAAAGGATGGGGGTGAAACAGCATCTTCCGGGGCTATGGAGAAGAGCTGAGTAAATACTGACTGGTTGAAGGAATGGCTTTGTGAAGGAGTTGGTGAGAATGGCAAAGATGGTAGTGAACATCCATGTTACCTATGCAAGACCATCCCAGGTGTTGAAGAAATTACCAGGGAATAATAAAGTGTCCCTCTTCCTAAGGTGTGGCGCCCTCCGTGGAAGCCTTTGATAAGCTGATGACCGGCATGGTGGCAGAGTTTCTAAGGAACAGCAGGATCCTAGCTGGTGACGTGGAGACTCATGTGAGTACTTTCCTCCCCTGCTCTCTACGGAGAGCTCGCGGTGGCCAGCCGGCCTGTGGCACACAAGCAACATGATGCATTTCTTGCTTTGGCTAGGCAGGCAGTAGCTGAAGCTCTGGTGTGGACACTGGTCAGCTCATCACGCCCACAGTGCCTGACGATGGTGCACTGCTAGTGCTATTCTCCAAGCTGGGGGTCAGGGATGAAAAAGGCACACTGTGGAAATGTCACTTTACCCTGGACACAGACAACACAAGTAGTCCGTGATGTAATTCAGGTAGTATAGATAGGAGAAAAAGAGAAAGCAGGGTAATGATATCAAAAGTCCCCCTAGCGGGGATGCTACTCCAGAAAAGTACTTCTGAGGAGGTGACACTTGTGCAGAGATCTGAGTGTAGAGAGGGAGGTGGGCCCTGGAGCAAGTGAGGACAGTGGTCCCACAGAGGAGGCAGCCCAGATCAAGGCTCCAAGGATAGAACAGGGTGGCATGGTCTCAATCATGGTCAGGGCTGTGGCTCTTACCTCAGTGTGATGGGAAACCATGGAGGGCACTGGCCAGAGGACTCAGGGCAGTTTAGCTTGTGCTTTAAAAAAGATCATCCAGCTGAGTTGACTCAGTCACCAGCCCCCTGTCCCCTTTCCGTGAAGGGCAGGCAAAGCCTGTCACCTCATGCCCTTTAGTGCAGCTACTCTCAGAACGACCCAGACAGTAACAAGTGTTGGTGAGGAAGTGGGGATACTGGAACCCTTATTCTCTCTTGGTGGGAATAGAAAACAGTGCTGCTGGAAAAAAAAGTATAGAAGTTCCTCACCATCTAACTATTGTACTACAGTGTGCTTCAGCAATCTCACTTCTGGATCTGTACCCCAAAGCACTGAAATTGGGCTTTGAAGAGACATTTGTATATCCATGTTCCTAGCAGCATTATTTGTAAGAGCTGCTGACGGATGAATGCATAAAGGAAACGCAATACCTATACACAATGGAAAATTATTCGGCCTTTAAAAATGAAAATAATCCTGTTACATGCTATAAAGCGGATGAACTTTGAGGACATTATGCTAAGGCAAATGAGCCAGATGCAAAAGATTAATGCTATAAGATTCCACTCATATGAAGTGTTTGAGTTAGTCAAATTCCTAAAGACAGAAAGTGGGGTGATGGTAGCACGGGCTGAGGGAGGAAGGAAATGGGGAGTTCTTCTTTAATGGGTATGATTTTATTTTTGCAAGAGGAAACAAATTCCTGAGATGGCACAACAATGTGATAATAATTAACACTACTAAATCATACATTTTAAAGTGATTAAGACCTGGGTATGGTGGTGTATGTCCATAATCCCAGCTGTGTAAAAGGATAAGGCAGGAGAGTCACAAATTCAAGCCCAGCTTGGGCAATTTAGTGACTTACTGAGTCCCTGTCTCAAATTTTTTTTTAAAAAGGGGCTGTATATGGTGCTCAATGTGAAGGACCCGGGTTCAATCTCCCCCTACCTACCAAAACAATACAACCTGAGGAAAGTGAAATCATAAAGTTTAGGAATGCTTGTGTTGGAAAAGACATTTAAAGATGTCTAGGGCTTTCTCCCACTTGTACATTCTTTTTACACAGCTAAAAATGTTAGCATCGTGCCTGGGGTTAGTCATGCTTTGCTTGCATTTCGTGGAAATCTAATAAACTCAAACCGTTAAACTTAAAAGGAAACTGATCATCAAATTCCTCTTCTTCACTAGTCTTTGCTGTCTCACAGGATTGAATGCCAAATCCATATGCCTATAGATTTCTCACCAAAGGAGCAATCCTGACAAAACTCTTTTCAGTGCAGTCACAGAAAATCTGATTCTTGAATAAAGTTGTGGCTTGAGGTTAAAGGGAAAAAAACATCAAAAGAGATTCTTTCTTCACTCTCTTCCTAGCTAGATATCACACACAGCCCTCCATGCCAGGCCTCTGCGGATGTGGGACTCTAGGGGTAGCCAAGGTTCCAAGTCTGTCACCAAATATATGCTCCTCTCATTCACCTTGCAATGTATGTATTTGCCACATCTCAAAAACGGGGAAAAATGTTCTTCTTATGACCTTATTTTTATTAAATAAGAAGTTGTAATCACAAAATATGGTGAATGTCTGAAAACCTAATGCAGTAAAAGACACACTGCCATTTATGGTAATTTCTGTTAAATAAAAATGTCACGGTGTGTCCTCACCTACCTTACTCACTGCGTAACTCTGGCTCTTCCTCAAAGTCAATATGACCATGAAAGGTAAATGTTCTGAATGGGGTTCAGGACCTCAAGGTAGCCAGAACAGCACAGCTAAAGCTACTCACATGAAAGGACTTCCGGGACTGCTCCAGAAAATGCCAAGCACAAGGGATGAGTGTGTTTGAAGTGAGGGAGTGTGTTTTGCAGGAGATTAATGACACTGTCTTTCACCGTAATGCATTCTTTAGAAACATAAAGCATTCATCATATTTTTTTTTACCATTCCTTAGTACTTGTATTAAAATACCCAGTGTTGAAAGAGAGGACTCTGTTACTCTTGAGTTCTAGAAAAGTCTATGGACTCAGGCTGTACTCCACAGGTCACACACTGCTGTCATCAACCTGGTCGCTCCTTTCCTTATATTCTGAGGGGTGACCACACCTGAAAGTGAAATGCAAAGGAATATTCTCCATACACAAAGAGAGACACTTGAGTGATTGATGAACATTTGTCCTCTTAAATGTGATCACAATAATTACTGTATCGTTATTGCTTCAATTAATTACTGCTGATGTTATGCTTCTGGGGTACACGGTACTTAGTGACTCTCATTAGTAGTGTCTCACAGAATTTAGATAGAAGCTTTTAACTAATGGGACCCATAAATAAGAGCTTAACTTTACATTTTTTAAAGGAGGATTTGCATACTAAGTTTGCAAATTGCATAGTAAATAGTCCTTTTAGATTCTTTTTAGAACAAAGAATGCTGTAAAGTGTAACTTTATTTACATTAGTTTTCTTTCTCCTCATTCGTAAACAGTCTGAGTGCAGTGCAATAATGCAGTCTCAATAATGAATGTGTAATTCTTAAAGAAATTTATGTTTTCCACTAGTTTTTTAAAAAAAGAAGAAAGGAGACAAAAGAAGGGAAAGGAGAGAAGGAAAGGAGGGAAGAAGGAAAAAGGAAAGGAGGGAAGGAAAGAATGGAGAGAGGGAAGAAAGAAGGAAGGAAGGACAGAGAAAAAAGGTAAAAAAGAGAAAAAAACTTGTCCTCTGAAAATTTAGATGCTGCCTCCACCACACAAAGAGAAGCCCAGTTAGCCATAGTCCATCTGCCTGTTGCTTTAATGCTCCGAGCAGTTGTTTATTTTTTTGCCTCTTACAGAACCATGTGTCATTCACATTAAGCCTGCAGCTGCTGCCTCTCACAGAAGCCAGAAGTGGGGTTGGAACTTAGTCCCAGGAACACACCTGTTGCCTGGAAAAAACCCCTCACATACCTGATTGTACAGTACGGAAATCTGAGAATGACACAAATGTGCATCGTGTTAAATCCTGTCCTGTGTTTAAAAGCCATTTCACAGATACTAATAATGAATAAGGGCCACCGGGCTATGATTTAACGTCCGTCTCTTGATGTGTTGGCTGCTGGCTGGGCTTAATTTACTGAACACTCAATAGTCTATTGATAGAACAGACCACAAAAAGGGGGAACTAATAGCTACAATTAGGAAGCTCTGCTGAACCGAGGAGCATAACAGGTTTAGAAAAGATTAGATCTTGTAAAGCCTTCTTGTGTGCAACGCAAACCAAAGGGCTTATTTAAATTACTCTTCAACCCAACAACACTAACACAGCTTGCACCTCTTTGAAAAAAGAATAAACAATGCCTGATGTTATAATAGATGTTTAGAGTATACACAGTCCTCAGTGTTAAAGAGAAGGATTCTCTAGAAATGGGACCTACATGATACCAAACCCTTGGTTGGACATTATTTATCCATAAGTGAAGTAATGTGATTTTTATGGTTATTTTTTAACAAAGTCATTGTTTTGTAATCCCTGGTATGTGAAACTACTCTCAGGTCCATTTCTAAGTGATTTGAATTACCGAGCAACTTCTAATTATAGCTATTCCTAACCTGAAATCTTTTTGAAGCTTTATAGATTTTGCATTTGAAATGTTTGAAGGAGTATGAAGTGTTGATTTCTTAAAACGGATTTTTAAAATCTATTAATGGTTTAATAAAGATGAGAGAGCCTCAGTTGGAACAAAAAAACAATAAAATTCACATAATCTTGACTCACATTAGTATATGATTAAATCACACACTGTACAATACTATGTTCTGTGTTCCCTGCCTTTTAAAGGATGAACATTTTTATAGTTTTCAGTTTCACTTTTGATGGCTCACAATTACTGCACTAAGCCTTCCTAACCTTTTTTTATCTACTTAAATCACCTACCAAATATTCTATTCATTTTCTGCCATGTTGTTTAGGTGATAAATTCAAAGAATGGCACCAGGAGGGCAAGCTCTTCCTCTAACTGGTGCTAATGTGCATGTCTCTGGGTTTTAGAACTAGACCTAGTTTCACATCATGACCTTGACCTCAGCCTTGACCTGCTGTGTCAAGAACTCTGCTCTCACAGTTTGAGCAGTGACTCATCAGTTGGCTGTGCAGTTTCATGGTTTCCTAGTGAAGACCCTGCAGTGGGATGGCAGCGTCTTCATTATGAAAGGCGTCCTGAGCTACGCCAGGCTTGACGGGGTAGAAGAACAGTGACTGTCTTGAGCCTTATCCCAGCAGCTATTGCTCCCTCACCGTTACCAGTATTACCACTGATTAGCGCTGACATGATGCCCCCTGAGAAACAAGCAGAAGGAATCGTATCAGGAAAGGGTGCACAGAAATCAAATCCTGTGTATGGAAGGAAATCTGACCCCTTCTTCCCAGAACATCCATCACCTTCCGCATGCTGCTTTTGATCTCACAAAGGTGTTTATTTAGTGTATTTTATTAATTGTATACATATTCTCCCAATTCTTTTGATTTTAGAAAATATTTATGGGTCATTTGTACTCGTTACAAAAGTGAACATTTACATTTTAATGGTGTATAATGTGGAGCCATATGAAACCCAGCCCCCAAAAGTTATCACATGGACCGGCAGGTCCCCTCATTCACCCCACTCTGCCGGGGCTGTTCCTCTGGGTAACTTCTAGCTTCCTGCTGCTTGCGGTAATCTGAGCATTGACTTTACCGTAACTACATGTAGAGCATTTTGGCCATCACATGGCCCAGGGGTCTGTGTGTCCTTTCATTTCTCCAAACAGCAGATGTATGGTAAGAGTTCTGCCCCCGGGGTTCGTACAGACTTTAAAAAGGCATCTCTTTTCTTTTGTCTTAGCCATCAATGATAGCCTCAGTTTGAGGGAAGAAAACATTTAGAAATCATCCCTTCCAATTAGGTATCCTGTTCTTCCTTCCTTTTTTGCTTTAAAGAAAGTCGTCTTTCTTTCCCCCATCCTCCCTTCCTTCCTTTTTTTTTCCTTCCTTTCTTCCCACTCTTCTTTCTTCCTTCCCTCCTTCCTTCCATCTTCTACCAAGAAGGAAGCTGTGAGCTAGAGAGCCTGTGTGACATGACTGATGGGTTCAAGGACCACACAGACTCCGAAACCACCCTGGGAGTCTGTTCTCCAGGGTCTCAGTCCATCACACTGGCAGATCCCTGCGGTGCTCTCATTATGGACGCAGTTCTACGCTTTCCTTTCTTCACTTCATATATTCTAGAGATCTGTTGTCAGTAGATACAGAGCTTTCGCAGTTTTTACAGCTTCATAATATGTCTCTATGTAAGTATCATAGTTTATATCACCAAGCTTCTCTTGCTGGCCACTGGGTTGTTTCTAATCTTTTGCGTGTGTGTAAACTTGTGTACACAATCTCCTGTTTGCACAAGTGGGTCTGAGGGTGAATTGTCTAAAACAGGATTGCCAGGAGTATCCATTAAGTCTTGGACAGATACAGTGGCATGGTCCCCACTAAGGACGTTGAGGAGCATTAAATAAAGAGACTATTAAAAAGCTGCAGGCAGAGTAAGAACACAGCCAGTGCCCCAGATTTACCAGTAGCAGGAGCCACTGCTACTCCTAGACTTACAGAGTCAAGGGAGGACATGGGGTTCAGAACCCTCAGTAGAGGGACACAGACAAGCTGTGGAACCCAGCGAGGCTGAAAAGGGATTGAACACACTCTCCATGGCCATCCTGTGCTCAAACCCCTGCCACTTTCTGAGCCCAGTGGGGAGCCCAGAGAGAGGGAACCTGCTGCTGCTGTGTAGTTAGGGTGATGTAGTCGTCGACAGTCAGGGACAGTGGCTATAGAACAGCACGAGAGACAGGCAGCACGCTGGGAAAGCGGAGGGTGCTTTACTCCGGAGACCTACATCAGTTGCCCTCTGTAGCGGGGGCCCCGGTTTCCATGCCTACCAGTGTTGCAGGCCTGCCTCTGCTTCCCCATTCTCACCCACACAGATTGATGCCAGTCTGATGGGTGAGCATTTCTCTCTACTTCTGATTTCTATTTCCCTTAGGGTAGGTGGTGTCGAGTTGCTTTTCATCCGTTTAAGTGAGGCTGAGCATCTTTTCATCTTCCAAAGACTGCTTTTGTTATGAACTGTCTCCTTCCACCCTTGTCCTTAGGTAGGGGCTAAGAGCCTGTTGATTTGTTTATTTTTGATTTCTATGAGCCTTTTGGTCCATGTGAGAGGTACAGGTATTTTTCCCACTCTATCTTGGTCTTTTGACTTCATTTATGGATTTTTTTTAACCATGTAGAAATTTTTATGTATCAGAATTTATCATAAATGTGTCCTTTTTCTTTTATTGCTTCTAGATTTGAATTATTTCAAAGGCTTCTGTTCTAACATTATTGCTCCTATTGCTCCAGTTCTTTCTCTCCTGCCCTCCCCAGCTCTTCTCTTTTGCAGTGCCTGGGATGAACCCAGGGTCTCATTCATGAAAAGCAGGCACTTCTCCCTGAACCACAAGGCCAGCCTGGCTCCTTGTTTTACATGTAAATGTAATCCATATTTGACTTTATCCTGGTATGTATGACTGTTGTGGTTTTCTTTTTTCTTTTTTTCTTTTTGTTCCCCCATTCTTGCTGTCATTTATTGATCAGGTGATTTGTCTTGTTGATTTAATTGCTAATATTGTCATATACTGAATACCTGTACTTTTGGGATCTGTTTTTGGACTTCCTATTCATTCTTTTGTGCTATTTAACCGCTGAGGATGCAGGGTGTGTTTAATGTGGAGCCACTCTGAAATATTAAGTCAATCTTAATTTAATGTGTTGTCAGGCTGTTGCAGTTTAAATCTAGAGCCCAGGGTCCCACTCCTACCCCATGTATTCACAGATAGGGCTTTTGTCTTTTCTTGTCTTTTCTTTTTGGACCTGGGATGGAACTTACAGCTTTATATTTGCCAGGCAGGCACTTGTGCTGATGAGCTAAATCCCATTAGATGGGGCTTTTGACAAGTGACTAGATAATGGGGGTATTATTGCTGGCTTGCTGTTAGGCAATGGGCCTGGTTGGAAGAGGCGGATCACTGGAGACTTGATCCGGAAGAACTTATCTCCCTCCCTGGCTTCTCCCTTCTCTCTGCTTGTTGGCTGCCATAATGTAGGCTGCTTTCCTCCACCAGGCCCCTCCGCCATGCTCCCAACTAAGCAAGGACTCAAACTTCTACAATGTGAGGCAAAATAAACCTCTTCTTTTAACATGTGAATGTTGGATATTTTGTCCCAGTGATGAGAAAAAAGACTAAGATATGGGCTAATTTTCCATCATGGCTCTTCCTATCCTGTTTTCTTAGCTGCTCCCGCTCATTAGCCTTTTTATCTGTAACGGCTTGTGTACTAACAGAAGGAAAACATTGGTGCTTTTACTGAAATCAAATTAAGTTTAAAACCTGTATTCAAAAGCTTACATCTATGTGATGTTGAGTCATCCAAGAATAGGGTATGTCTTTCAGCTGGTTCAAATCCACTTCTGTGTAACCTTCAGGAGTACACACACTAAAGCTTTTCTTACAAGTTTTGCATGATTCTTGAGTTTATTTTGGATGCAGTAGGTGTTATTGGTAGTAAATAGACTAATCTCATCTAAATGTTTCCTAACTGGTTGTTCATGTATGTGAAAGCTATTGATTTTTCTGTTAATTTTGTATCTTGCTTCCTTTATTCTGTTGTCTATTTTTCTTCTCATATAGTAATGATCCAGAGTTTTCTGTTAATGAGCCAGAGTTTTCTACCTATTTCCACTTATATAATTATTTGCAAATAGTAAATTAGTTACTAATTTGCCTCTTTCTTTCTAGCTTTTCTACCTTTAATGTCTTTGTCTTTTTTTAATACCTTTAAATGATGTTAATAAAATATTGGTAACAGGATTTAACAAGAATGCTAACATACTTACTGTGATGTTTGTTGGTGCTAGAAAGTGTATGTGTATAATTGCTTTTAATGTCCAGTTTTGTGCCTTTTTCTAAGGAAGAAAATAGTTAAATTTTGTCACAGGGCTTCTTTAACATTCATGGAGTTGAGAATATAACTTTTTCTTTAAATCTTTAATATGATTAATTTTATTAATCTATTCCCAATGTTGAGCAATTATTGTACTTCAGAAGACTATGTTGAAGTGACCATAATTTTCTGCTATGTTTCTTTCAAATGTTTCAAAAATTTAACATATAACAAAGAGAAGTATGAAATTTTTTGAAGTGATATAGAAAGCTTATTTGTTCAAAAAGATATGCAGTCCTTGAAAAATTCTTATGTACCTTTAGCTTGTTATTACATTATTAAACACCAAAATCCATTTTGCATACAGTGAATTTTTTACGTCAGATCTCCTGTCCTAAAAATTTTTCTATCACAGATTCTTAGTGAAACTATAGCCAGCAGAGTATACATGTTGAGCAAAAGTCCTTCACTTTAAAATAGCAATTACATTTTTATTCTATTAGGCCTATGATGAAAGTTTTACAAATTTGAAATTTAGGGGGAAAAAAACAGCAACAAAAACATGCAGGAATTGAAATGAATCCTGTTTCTTTCACTTCTTTACAGAACTCTTTATTGCCTGTATTAACAAATTAAGCAGGAAGAGGAAGAGCCTCTACAATGAAATTAGCCTTTCCTGGCCTGTTTGCAGTAACACATTCTTTAGGGGCAATTGAATTCTTTGGTTGAGTAAGTCAGACAAAGCTGACTCCTCATCAGAACCACTGAATCTGAAAGAGATTCCTGCCCTCCCTGGAGCTCATGCAATGAACGACTAGTGCACGGGTGGAGGGAACCTGGACTGTACTCCCGGGTTGGCCAGCAACTCGGTATGCAGCTGAGGACTAGGGTCTAATTCTTGGTACCTTTGAATTCTCGCGAGATGCTGGTCGCCATCAGAAAGTCTGTGGAGCGACAATACCGCATCTCCCTTTCTGTGCTGTTTTCACTGGCATAAACAGAACGGGCCTGCTGACATGTGAAAGGACAAATTCTCGATGTACCCAGGTGACTGGGTGTGAGCCCTCACCTTGGTACCACTTCATCTGCACCCCGAAAGCAATTACAGCACGAAGTCCCACATAATTAACATTGCTCTACATAAAGGCTCAGCATATATCTCCAGTTCAGTGTCAATCGGAAGTTTCTGCAGATAATCAGCAAATTTTCTTCTCAAAAATACTTTTTCCATGGATTATTTCATGTCAAAAATTAATCAAGCTGATACTGAAAACTATGTTTTTCCCCTTGTCTTTTCGTATGTTTTTTTTTCTTTCTAAAAAATGTCAATAATTGGTACATTTATTATTGTTTCTATCTAGATTGCAGGATAACTGAACTGCTTACCTGGAAGCTACTTAAACATTAATACTGTCTCCCAAAGTAATGACATCTTCTCATTCTTACTTTGTTGAGATTATCTTGTTATAACTAGTCACACACTCATCACCACAAATCACGTATACACACATTCACCCAAGGATTCCTCATCATACTGTTTTAAATATGTATAAGGAAAAAGAGTGTGGTGAAACTATGGCTGCTCAGGCCCACAAATCACTGTGATTCTAAAAAATGTGTTGGCAGATCTGTTACTGTGTGTGTACAGCAAGAGCAAAATGTGCTTTCCAACACTGAGTATGTGTTTTTCTTTTCCAATTGTATTTAGATTATAGTTTAACACTGTTAACTTTAAAACATGCATATATATTTACATTTATAGGTATTACATGTATATGTTACATGTATGTATAAATGTGTGTGTGTGTGTGTGTGTATTCGGTATATGAGAGACCAGGGTATTCAATGAACTAATGACTTATCACTCACCTGTGTTTGCTGTACAAATCCTTTCCCTTTTTAAAAAAGAAAAAGGAAATATTTCAAATAGTAAGGTATTTGAAATGCTGAAATTTGACTTTCAACTGCTTTAGTTAAAATAGATGCCTATACAAGTAGGTAGTATGATTTCTGCCCTCAGACTCACCCATTGAGTGTTGGGGTTTGTTACAAGCTTCTAGAAGTATGCTGTTTTCCTCCAATCTGCTCTGTGTGTAACACAGTACTCCTAATAAGCAGTTATTAAATGTTTACAAAATGAATGAATAAAAATGAGTCAAATTATTAATGTATAATTGAATTACTGGATGGATAAGTTTACTGTGGCAGACAGTTTGAATCAAGCCAAATATAAAAATAAATCATGACAGCCACATTTTAAGCCATGAATTAGCAAGTGGACTATTAAGAAACATAAAATAATTACATTGCTGTGTCCATAAAGTTTTATCACACACATGCACACCAAAGCTCTGACAGTTTATCTAGTACCTCCCTCGTTCTCTTCATTTTCATTCCTGTTTTGTAGTGGAGGACAGTGAGTTATTGAAAGGCTAGGGCTCTTAGGCAGCTTAAGACATCTAGAAGAGAACTCAGGTAACCAGCAGCACCATAATATATTGTCGTGTGGTCATTGCCAATAGAAATCCCATGAGCTCTATCTGAGATAAGATATTTTTATGAATGTTACTGTAAATATTTTAAATTGAAGTGTTTGTATTGGGTTTTGGCATGTTGCTTTCCCCACAATCATTAATGTCTGGAATGATAAAGATTATCCAAGAAATTATTTTGGAGTCTGAAAGGGCACATTGAGAAAGTAATATTTTGGCTGGGACTTTACTGTGTATTTCTAATAATCACAACTCCCTGACTTCAGGCGTCTTTAGCTGTACTGTAATAATTATAAACATCTGGTGAAAATTGAAACATTTGATAATCATCTCAATATATCCCAATACAGATAGTCCTCGACTTTTCAGTAAGAGCCGTCCTTACCCTAAACTTCATTTGTAAATTAGTTGTTAGGAACTTAGGACTCATTTTCCCAAGACCTGATGTAAGGCAATGTTCAGTTCCCACGCAAAGATCCAGCTGACCACAATCCTGTGTACAGTATGCAGTTGGCTGCTGTTTGGAAACTATTTCCTGAATACAGAAATTGTAAGACTTTGAAAACTTTTAGAGCAATGCAGCAGAATAATTTTAAATCTAATAACTGATAAAACTAGGACTTAGAGTTTGTATGTCTGGGCTCCACGTTTGTTCATTTTTGCTTTTGTTTTTTTGTTTTTATTTCATTTGTCTAGTAATGCATTTGTATTTGTTTTACAAAAGCATTAGTCTATGAAGAGACATGAAAAAGAAAAACCTTCATAATAAGTTTCTAAGCAGCACTTACATAATGCAAAATGCTAGAAAAAAATTCTTCTACTATGCTTTTAGTTAAATAAAGCAGAAAAACAATAACATTAAATGAAAAAAAATAGTCATTTAGTTTCAATGCCGGTACCTGGGGAGTGTGAGTTTAGCTACAGAAAGACAGAGAACTAGAAGGGGATTTTTATGCAGATTCTACATGCTTTCATCTGAATTTGAGCCTGATTCATTTATTTTCACTACCAAACCATATTTTTCTTTTTAAAAGTATCAGAGTAGAGTTACATGCCTTTGATGCTTAGCAACCATTGTAGAAGTAACCTTGGAATTCACAATTGGGACAAAAAAAGACAGGAAAAGAGATTTTTTCTGAGGTGAATAATTGAACAGAAATTGAAAGAAGAGCAGCTAAAGAAGGGGTATGTGTGGTTAAGAAAAATGTGTCTTGTTAGACATAAAGTCTAAAAAAAGGACAGTCATTGGATTGCTGG
Source organism: Hydrochoerus hydrochaeris (assembly GCA_004027455.1). Classification (NCBI taxonomy): domain Eukaryota; kingdom Metazoa; phylum Chordata; class Mammalia; order Rodentia; family Hydrochaeridae; genus Hydrochoerus; species Hydrochoerus hydrochaeris. The sequence continues at coordinate 182,127 of PVLA01002930.1, read as the reverse complement.
CTGTGATCATACTTCAGAGGTGAGATTACTGAAAAATTTACTTCCTAAGTGTCCATGTCTTTTGAAATTTTCACAAGTTTGTGTTACTGTTATCACCAGAAAAGGAGGAAAAGAATACTTGGTGCTAAAAGAAAAAATCTTGAAATCAAGGTGTTGCCCAAAAGGGCAACAAGAAGGGGCAAAAGACAAGATACAGAGAAACGGTGAGCACCAGAGTTTCTCACCAGCGCTTCACAGCCTGGTGCCTTGGCACCCATGGGAAACGGGTAACCAGGACCTTCCATGGTCAGGTGTTCATAGCAAGATCTCAGGCTCGATAGATTGATACTGAGTAAACACAATTAATGAGTGAACAAAATCTGGTACTTAGCCAACTTTTATAACCACCTGCGATCAACTTTATTTCCCTGCATTGTGCCTGTTTTTCTTATAGTAAGAGAGGAAATTGTAAAGCAGAGGAAAGAGAAATAGCAAAGGTGAAGTGTCTGCTATGTATTGGCACTGTGCGTGGCTGGTGACAAATGTCACTTCACTTGATCCTTAGGAGAAATAGCCCTTTAAGGTGGGCAGAGCTCAAGAAAAAAATAAAAATCAAACTCCAGAACCTTTGAGGGACCTGCTATGGCTGTACATCTAGTGAGAGGCAGAGTTGGATTCGACTCTCAACCCATCTCAGTTGTAGGCTCATGGTTTCTCTCCTACAGTACACTGCTTTCCAGTAATTTCCTTCATTCATTATTGAGCAGTACTTACTGACCTCCTGTTGTAATAAAGACCCCTCTATGTAGGTAACTACTGTAGTCCTTCAGAATCAATTTTCTGCTTCAGGATACAAGATATATATATATATATATATGCATGGAGAGTTGGATAAGAATATGACTCTTAAATAACACAAAGTGAAAGGATATTACTTAGCATCATAATGCATTCGGGAATCAGGAGTGCTTCGTGTTCTGATTTTTCTCATTGGTCTTAAGGCAGCCAGGCAATCCTTTACTTGTACAGAACCAAGAGTCACCAAGCACAAAGACATTGCTGACTTCTTACATCAAATAATTTGGTTTTAACATTTTGGCAAGTATTTTAGATTCCTTAAGTGTTAGAAAAACAAGTTAGAGAATCTGGAAAGGGGCCAATCTGCCAAGTATTTTGTAGCTACACAGTGATTGATTTTGAAAATCAAGTTAGTTTAGGAGACTGGTTTTGTTCAGAATATAAACTTGTAACAATATTCATGCCTGTCAGAAAAGCAAATGGATTTAAACATACAATGGTGTTTTCTTTCTTTTCCCATTCCCAGGCCTTGAGAAAAACTCACTGTTTTTAACTCCTGCAATTCTTTGACCTTTTTCACATAAATTGCAATAATTTTTAAATAATTGCAATTAGTTAAAAGAGTTCTGTGTTGGGCTTTTTTGATTTATGTTATAGATTTTGCAGATTTTTCTGCACATACTATTTTTTATTATTACTTCTGCTTTCATCCTATTATCCAACAAGGTGAGTGTATAGTGGATATTCTCATACAAACATTATTTCATAACTATATAATTATTTTCTCAAGGAAAATGCCTATAATTGGAAGTAATAGACCAATGGTATATGCTTCCTCCTGCTTGTGAAATTGTCCCCACCCCCTTCTTACACTTACTGTCCTACTGATTCCAGCTCTCACTATGACTGAATATGCTTTAGGCTATTTGGTGGTAATTAGGCATTAGAAAAATAAAGTTTTGGGAAAAACAATGTGTGGTTTGAATGCACATTAGCATTCATGACATTGAATGTTTAGAAATACTTTGCCCTCTGCTGGATGAGCAAGAAAGTAGAAGCAACTCATATAAAATATCCTTTTTGCACAAGAAAATCAATTTGTCCATTCTACTTTTGATCTATTTAATGTACAAAATTTGATTTAATTGCATCTTGGGGGTTGGATTTGACCCATTTTGGAGGGGATTGGCAGTGTCCAGGTCACCTTAACTGAGACCAGTAAAGTAGCTGAGATATGTAAATGAAAGACACCAGGAATGGATGTAGGAAAGACACTGCATCTTAGCCATGCTGATGTAAATACTTTTGTGAGCTGGAAGTTGCCATGGCAACAGTCTTCTTAATAAAGAATAAGCCTCATTTATTATCAGTGCCTGAGTGATTTTTTTTATATAAAATGTACCTAGTAGGTAGTCTAACACTGACATTCTCAATCTACCTGTCTTTCCCCACTAGACTTCTAAACTAGCCCTATTCTATAATCACGCCTCCTTTCTCTGGCACTGAGAAGAGAGCTGAAGAAAAAAAATCAATAAACTCTAATGATAGTAAAAACAGTAATTTATAACAATTGCCCAGTATAAAGCTGTTGCCTTTTTGACAGATGTTTTGGTGAAGATAGATTCTGAAATTGATTGTGACTTGGTTGGTATTTGAGCAAACCAGAGTCTTTAAATTAACTTGTCTTTATGATTTAATGGGGTATTGCCAACATATTTTTTAAGCAAGAGGAGTGTGACATTACTGCTTCCTTCCCCTCATCAGACTGTAAATTTAGACTCTGTTTTATTGTGCTCCCACCGGACACTTCAAAAAGGCAGCCATGGGTAAATTGTAGGTGTTGGAAATCTCTGTTGTCTCCAGAAGACAGAGACAGTGCCACGGAGGCAAAGGTCACAAATGTCTAAGTACCTGAAAAGGTGTTTAAATCTTTGGCCATTAGGGAAATGCAAATCAAAAGTACATTGAGATTCTATCTGATCTTTGTCAGAATGGCTATTGCCAAGAATACAGAAAACAATCAATCCTGGTGCAATAAGGAGAAAACAGAATCCTGCTTCACTGCTGGTAGGAATGTAAACTAGTACAGCCACTATGGAAATCAATATGGAGGTTCCTCTAGAAACCGGAAGTAGAGCTACCATTTGATACCACCATAAGGGGTTACCTCAGTTCACAAACTTCATTTTTGCCGTGATTCTGATCACAAACTGAACTGGACGAGAACCAAATCAAATTTCCCCACAAGGCCAATGTTGAACCTAACAATTGAATTTGATTCACTTTTCATCCAGTTTGGTTTGCAACCAGAATCATGGAAAGAATACCTGAAGCAGTTAAAGTCAACATGCAATAGAAATATCTAAATACCCATGTTTATTGTGGCACAGTTCCTAACAGCCAAGATACGGAACTAATGTAGGTACTCTTCTGCAGATAAGTGGGTAAGAAAATGTGGCGTATATACCCAATGGAGTAATCTTCAGCCATAAAGAAGAGAAAGTGTTATTAGGAGGAAAACTAATGGATCTGGAGATAATCACATTGAGTAAAATAAACCAGGCTCTGGAAGACAAATATTGCATGGTCTCCCTAATGTAGAGAATATGAAAAAGACACCAAGGAAAAGAGAGAGTGTTCTATTATAGGAAGGGAATAAGAAGGAGAGGGAGCGGGAGTAAGATCAGGTAACGTGGAGATGGATGTAATCAAAATACACACTGTGAAACACCCCCTCCTAATGGGGAACTCAGGGGCAAGGGGGTGATGACATTGAAATTGATCAAAGTATGTTATGTGCGTGCACGAATCTGCCAAAATGAAACCCATGAGTCTGTGTAACCAATTAAATAAAATAATTCCAATCACTATGCTTCCTGGGTTCCAGAGAGAAGCAAATCTTTTATCCAAAAAGAATACATTACCCTTTTCATTTTCTTTTTTATGAAAATGCTTCTGTGTTTTGTCAAACTAACCAAGTGGAAAAGCTTGCGTTTTCCACCATGGGTGGCGGCAGCTCTTTTCTACACTGGGAACATATCTGCCTCATTTAGTGAACACTCTGTCACTTATTACACGCACACAACGTTCTCTGTATTTTTGTTTCCCATGATTTATACCTGATTTAGCACCTAGGCACACAGCAGATATTCAGAAGATATCTTTTGATTATGAAATGAAATGTAAGTTTTTATTTTACTTACTTTTTTCTGATAAAATAAAATTTTTATTATGTGGGAAGATTTGACAGTCAACACAAAAAAGAGACCAAAAACTACATAATTCCAATATCCACAGGTAACTTTCATGGCGGTAATGACATATTTATTTCATAAGGACATTTTTCAAAAATCTTAAAAAGCATTCTCTGCATGGTCTGTTTTCTCCCCCGTAAGACAGAGCCACTGTGCTCTCTGTGTTGGCTGTGAGTTCAGGGACCAGTATACACATGACAAGCGCTGGCAGAGACTTTAGATGATGTATGAAGATGCTGATGGAAATGATGGAGCCAGTTATAGTCCAAGGAACGCTTGGCCTTTCTCTTGTCTCAGTGTAGCAATGTCAGAGTCTACTCCAAATAGCAGCCAGTCTGATTTCCTAGCTCTTAGCTTTGAGTTATGTTTCTGGCAAAACAGATTTTGCCCTGAGAACAAGTTTTAGCTCGCGTAGCTATCCAAGTGTCTTTGCCGGTGGCAATTCTGACTCCTTTCTTTGTGACCTTTCCTACTGGTGCTAGGAAGAGAGAGTGGTTTCCCCCTGCAAAATAGGCAAAAGAGGTCGTGGTGAAGAGACATTCTGGATGTATATGGTTTATTTTTTGGCTGTGACAGCATAAATGGGCAGCTGGGGTGTAGCCACCTCTCAATCCCTAGAGGTTCCTCCAAGCACCCCCGGGTTAATATGACAAAAATAACAATAAGCACGAGAATTAAGATCTTATGTAGCAAAAGTAAAGGCATCTTTAGGGAGCTTTGATATTTTTAACAACTCAAGTGAAAACAGTGCTCAGCAGTCTCTTAGTGACTTCCAGCATCACAGTGCCACCTGATTCTTTCCACCAGATGACTGCACACCTGTGTGTGTTCATAACACCTTCTGCATCTAGCCTGTAGCACTCCCCCTACATGCGTACGTGTGTGCACACACACACACAGAGTCACCAACAGGAGGAGACTGTGATGGAAACTATATAGGGTTGCCTGAACATTTTAAATTGAATTAAGTTTTGAGTTTTTGTTTTTTCATTCTAAAAATGGAGGAGGGCACATATTTTAACCCTCAGACCAGGTACCTAAAATTGGAAGGATACAGAGGTATTCTAGTTTCTCCATCGACTGCTTTATAAACCCACATTTACTGGGTTTAACAGTTAAGGATCAACACTCAATTAGGATCCTGGCTCCGTCGTCACCTCCTTCACATAGCCATCTGTTGTGTGGTTCTTAATAAGCACCTGCCATGCGCTGGACTCGGGAGGGTGGGATGGAGATTTGAAGCAGGGGGTGGGAGGTTTTAAAGTAGATGCTTAGGAAGTTAACAGAGGGAGCAGACCCAGACAAACCCATGCAGAGAGTGAAGTACTACTGGCAATTTAGGGAAAACCTGTTTTCACTTGAGATTGGGCATGATGGGAAAGGTCCATTGAATCCCATTTCTGTTCTCTTTTTTTGGGGGGGGGCGGGGGAATGGTCATATCTCCTATCTGTTGCTTTTGTGACACACACCGTTAAAGTCAGTTCCTGGACTTAATTTTCTGTCAAATGTCCTAAACCATAGGGAATAAAATTCAAAGTGGCAGTAAACATAAGTCATCCACCCCATACAAAGCCCCATGCTAGTTGCAACAGGAGATAAAAAATAGAATGAGAAATCTTGAGTCTTCAGAAACTTCTCATGTCCTCAAGGAAGCAGTGAAGACCGTGTCCATACAAAATTAAGCCACTGTGCTGATTAGTGTGAGATTAGGAGAAACCAGTAGCTTCAAATAAGTGTTTCTAATTCTAATCCTACATTGTCTACCATCTCTAGAAAATGCACTAACCTCTCCAGGTCCTAGTTTCTCTTTCAAAGAGGCAAGAGAGTTGTGTAAGGCAAGTTTTATGTTGTGAATATATTTCTTGTCCTGAGGTTCTTCTAGATGAGTCCTCAGGTTCTTGGGAGATTACCCAATGGAAGCAGACAGAGTTTGCAGAGGCATCAGGAAATGATGCAGGCGACGAGGGTGTGATTGTGCTAGGCTTGGAGGCCCCGCAAAATTCCTGCCTTTATCCAGAGCCTTGACAAGAAATTCAAACCCTTGAAGTGGTTACAAGAAAATAAGCATCCCCGCACCCACTGTGGGTGGAAAAGGCAGGAGCCTTCTTTTCTCAGTGGGCAGCATCTGCTCCCAACACTGTTAGCACATTTTTACCCAGGGCTCTTAGTTGTTTTTCTTGTTGTTGTTGTTGTTCTTCTTCTTCTTTTGTTTTGCTTTCTTTTGTTTCCTTTTACTCTTCTTTTGTAAACTCCCCATACCACAGCCACGCCCGCCGCCCGCCTGTACTCAGCACTGAGGCAAAGTGCTCTGGGGGCTGTTTTATAAATGCTTCTAGGTGGTTAGCTCTTGCCGACTTGTCGTCTCCCATTAGGCAAGCAGTTCTAGCTACAAAATCAGCCTTGCTGATATTTTTTTCAGAACAATATTGGCTTGCCAAGTTGTACCCAGTGCTTATGAACTGCAGTGTTCTCTTTCATTTTTGCCAAACTTCCCCATTTCCTCTGCTTCAGTTTTCTCCCTTGACAATACAAGAAATCTAGAAAGGAATCAGGAGTTAGGAATTCCTCCCTCAGCCTTGCCCACTGACTGGTTCTGTAATCTTGAGCAAAGAACTTTTCAGTAGACCTTCAGCCCTTCGCCTACCAAAAATAATACAAGGATTGAATGAAGTGAGTGCCTTTGTGTGGTCTAAGTGTGTGGTTCCAAAGTAGATGCTCCTGAGCTGTTTTCTTAATTCAGCTTCTGATGAAAATGAAGTAGAAATGAGAGAAAGAACATTCAAGATAGCATTTAACCCAGTAGTTTTCCATGCATGATGTCTGGATTCAAAATATCAGCTTCACTTGAGAACTTGTCAGAAATCCAGATCCTTCGGTCCATGCAGATCTGCTGAATCAGAGTCAGAAGGGTGAGACTGAGCTGCCTGAGCACAAAATCCAGTCCATCCTGGAGCACGCTCAGGATAGCCACTGGCTTACACCCATGTCAGGATTCCTGATAAGTATGGCGACTGAGATGTCTTTTATAATCTGGCTTTGTGGGCTTGGTGCTTATTATGTTCATATCTACAAAATGAGGTGTCTTCCATTTTATTTTAACCAAAATCATGAAATTGTGAAAATTCATCTGGCACCCTATCAACCCCTTGGGGGGGGCATTTTTTGGTCTTCCTTTCACCTATCTGATCCTTCTTCTTTTGCCAGAACACAATGGGACTTCTCCCCTAGGGTAGGGTAGAGACCCTTAAAGAATTGATCTGAAAATTGTTGTCTCTGTCAAATAATAAGGCATAGAAGCAGCTGAGGAGGTTCACTGGGATGGCATTTGCAGTGTCCTGCACCCAACCTGCAGACGACACCAAGTAAAGAGATTGCCATGCTCCTGGTCCCGTTACTGTTTGGTTCTCAGGAAGGGGGATGATGCACTTTTAGAAGGATCTGGAAATGCCCCAGCTGGACACCTTTCCATCTTCCAGGTCTCACCCATGCCTTTTCCCACAGCTGTGCCAGCTTATGTTGCCGTCCCTGAGGGACCCTGAAGCCTGTGGTTTTCTCAACAAAACCCTACAAAGCTGCAATGAGTATTCGGAGATCAGTTGGCCTTCCCCTGGGCACCAAGAGGATTAGATGATCATATGTCATATGTAGCTGGTGTCTGTTTGCTTGTCCCCAAGGCTTGCTTTAACCGATTTACTGAAATTCATTCTTCTGCTGTTTGCTGTGGGACTACAGAACAATAGATGTTCCACCAACTTGTCTGAGAACCTCAGTGCGGTAATTGACAGAGTTCAGACAATATGCACACAACCTTGACTCTCCCCGCCAAAGCTCACTGGGGCTCTCAGAGTCCTGCATATGTGTGAGGGACAAACTCAGCAAAAACTCTCAATTATTTGTCATCCTGAAAACCCCTACGCTTGGCTTTTTCTTTCATAGTGTTTTGAATAGCTTGAGTGAGCCAGATTCTCCCTGTCCAGTTATCAGACTCAGCAGGTTCAGTAGCATTGCTCCTAAATAGAATACTGTCTGGTGGAGTTCACTTGTAGAACCTTCCAGAAAGAAGAAACAAGTGCATCTGAAAAGCTTAAAGTTGGAATGAAAGTTGCTGGATGTGTGGCCTGATGAAGTTCAAAATGAATGTGGTTTACAGTTTGCTAATTATGTCTAGAGTTCCAGGGAGCCAGTAGGTAAAGGGCACAGATGAATTCTCAGAAAGCTTTTGTCTACATAAGCAAAATAAAAGGGGCTTAAAGCAGTTTTCTAGGGATCCAACCATTCTCTATCCCAACCTCAACCTCTATTGTTCAGTAAAAAGCCATTCAGAGCAAAAGACTAATTAATGAAATTGCCCATCTTCACTAATCAGACCTGCCAGGAAATTGCTCTATTAGCAACAGGCTACATGTTGTTACTAAGGAAAGTTTGAAAAAAAGACTAAAGCCAATGTTCATCTTCGGATAAATACAAAAATATTGTTAATGCCAACTCCGAGATACCATTTTGACTATAAGAGTTAGACCATCCCAAATCACTGTTCCCAAGGCAACTATAATTCAGCAGACTATGCAAAGGCTTGTCATAGATTAAGACAGTCCCTTGCTATTATCATTGCTGGGGAAAATGCAGTTATTTTATTTATATCCAAGCTGTGGAAAGTTGTGCTTTGTGATCTTCTCTGTGGAAATGTGGTCATTAGAGACCAACAAATTCTTCTGAATCACTGAAAATACAGTTCTGATACATGGGAACACATTCAAGCAGCTCAGAGCTTCACATAATAAGGTGATGATGACCTTCCGGATAATGAAATTTGAAAACTCTGTTTGTCCCTATGGAATATCCAAAATTTGAGATTTTTTTGACACTGTAGTTCCAGCAATCAGGACAAACAGAACAAAGAGAAGGGAAGATGGTATACTTCTGAATGTTTTTGAGGAAAAAATACATTCATTTAAATATTCATAAGATTTAATCTGTTGTGGTGATGATGATTGAATCTGCAACTTTAAGTGTGAGTAGTTTATAAATCTTGGTTTGATTCTGAGCATTTTCTTCTTAACGGGAAAAAAAAGACCTTAGATGAGAAGTAATGAAGGCAATTAGAAGCAAGACTAAGGTGTTCATTTCAGTAAATATTTTGGAAAGTTTGTCAGATGCCAAACATGGTAAGAATGTAGAAATAATAAAAACTAGTCATTTCCCATTTAGTTAACACATTTATCCTTCTGGCCCAGAAATTTGCCTAATATTGACTTTGGGGTGAATTTAATGTTTCTGTTGCTATTCTAGGTATCTGTTTGTGAAAATGTATTAAGTTGTTTCTTACCTGTTATAGAAGTAATTCATGTCCAAGCTGGTAGAGATAGAAACTGCCCCAAATAGATATGAAGCTAACAAGGAGATAATTAAAGATGAAATCAGTCAGCAAAAAAGGATATAAACTCATGACCAAATAAAACTGAATCACCCTTTTCAAGATTTCTTTCAAGAAAAGAATTTTTCTCTTCTCACAAGTAACCAAAAACACAAAGGAGAGTTTTTTAAAATTCCCTCATGGTAACCAAATTAAAAAATCACAATCTAAAGCAACACATGTCAGTAAGTAATGGAAGAACAGCTTTGGTTCTCATGATCCTGTCTTCCCCATCCCTCAAAGACTTAGAAGAAATGAAATGAAGAAAGGAGAATATGAACATGGCAAAGAACACCATAGGCTGCTCCTCTCTGTAAGTGGGAAAGCTTCCTGTCCAGGTTCTGCACTGGAGAAATGATGGAAATCCTGAGGGACCACTTTCTCCATCAGAATGGCACATGTTGCAAGTAGGTGGACTGAACCATTTCACACATTCCTGGAACAAACAATATTAAACAGAGACTATACCTCATCATCTCTGCTGAGCTCTTCCTTTCCCTGTTCCTATTCCATGTTCCCTAAAAGAAGAGATTACAAAGAATTTTGTCTTCAAACTGTTGCTTCCAAAGGAAAAGACACTGATCTCCAATATGATGGCAAGAGACTCAAAGAATCACCCATGTTTTATCAGAAAAAAATTAAGTATCTGGACAGGGCAGATCAAGCATGAGCAATATGAAAAGAAACAGCATGGTGGCTATCATAGTGTCTCAAAACAGAATACCATGTGCAAAGTAGAAAGACACAGGCTTACTGTTTGTGCTAGTCAGCTTTCCATTACTATGACAAAATACCTGAGATAAACAGCTTAAGAAAAGAAAGGTTATTTTGGTTCCTGATTTAGAAGTTTGGGGTATGGTAAGACAGTATGTCTTGGAGGTTAGAAATACGTGAACTTAACTGTGAATTATTCTTCTTTGGCTTATTTTTCTGTATTATGCTAAATTACTCCCCAGATTTCCCACAGAAATCTAAATTTCTTCTTAAAAAATTCAGGCCATCAGATAATAGTTTTATCTTTTTTGATTCATTATTTTATTATTATTGCTGTTAACCTTACTTGACTGCATCTCTCCTGGAATATTCCTCCAATTCCAGCCAGTCCTGGAACTCTTTAGGCTACTGCATACTCAGCTCACAGCCAGAGAGTTTCCTCTGTCCCTCTCTTGCCTCCCCAGTTCCCACATAACAAATCTCCTTTCTGTGGATTATGCCCTGTTTCTGGTAGAATTAACTTTTAGCTTTGAAATAAACAAAAGGAACAAATACAGATAACTTCAGAGAGCTTAAACATCAGAAAATATTTTTATGCTATCCTAACCCCAAATTGATACTTTGGCTAGGTATAGAATTGCCAGGTTAAAAAGTATTTCTTGTAGAATTTAGAAAACATCTGACTTGGTTACTTTTCTCTCATTGCTGAGACGAAATACCTGATGCCCAAAATGAAGGAAGAAAAGGTTCATTTAGCTTACAGATTTTGGAGGTTCCAGTCCTTATTCAGCTGGATCCAAGGCAGGGCAGTGTGACTAAGGGGCAGTCCTTTATAGAGGCTGCAGCAGATTCCAAAAGTGACAAGAATGAAAGGGCAAAAAAGGAAAAAACACGCCTCCTTTCCTCCCTTATACTGTATGCCAGCTACCTGCCCCTGGGTGGTGCAGCACCCACACCATCAATTCCAGCAATAGACAACAAACCAATCATAAACACTAGACTCAGCTGCCTTCAAAAGGCCCACTGCCCATGCCCAGATGAGGCTTTTGGGGGAAATTTGAACACAAACCATAACAGCAGCCTTACTCAGTTGTGTGTGCAGAAGGAAGTTGCTCACCTCATGGCCAAGAATAAAGAGATTAAAGTCTCATCTGTACCCATCATTGAGGGGTGCTCCTAGCAACTGAAGACTTCTTCCCAAGGCTGATCTCCTAAAGGCTCCACTCCCTTCCAGCAACACCTAACTTGGGGCTATACCTCTAACACAGGGGCTGTTGAGGGACAGTCTGGATCCAAACCATAGCACCTTCAAAGAGAATAAACTTAAGTAACCAAACAGAGCTTTCCTAATGACTTAATAAGAGTATACTTTATACTCTTAGAACTTGACAGGAGTATAAAAGTAATTTTAAAATAGCTTAGACACAAGGTGATAATAAGAATGAAAAGAAAAGAAATAAAAGTCTAACTAATCAAGAACTAAAAACAACATTAATGTAGATATATACCCCTTATTGTATGAGACCAGTGGAATTTTTTTTTACTAATGATAGAAAAAATATTCACACAGGGAACACAAATAACAGATGATAAGTTAGAGACAGGGTCTGAAGGCTACGAAGGCACTTAAACATTACACAACATGAGGATAGCAATTGGAGTCTCTGCATAGACTCTCACAAATGGAACAAAAGACATATTATCAAAAGAGATAATAAAAAAATTTCTCAAAAGATGAAAAAGGACTAAATCTTTCCAAGAAATATAATGCAGAATGCTCAAAATCCAAACATGTCTTAGTTAAGCTGCTAAACATCTAGGATAAAGAAATAATTCCTCCAAGATCACACCAGAATATGTCTGTTTCCTCCAGGGAAGGGAAGGAAAACAATGAACTAGGCTCCAACTTCTCCATCTAGAGCTCTGCTTTGGATATAGAGAAGGAAAGGGAGCCAAAGATACGAGTCTGAAGACACCCGGAGCTGTGCTTAAACCCAAAAGAGTAAAGCAATTCTGAGATCTTGGGGAAAGAAACACTTGTTATGGAGGTCCAGCCAGTTATAAAATATAACAGGATGCCTCAGAAGGGGAGATGCTATGGTGATAACCACTAGCTTCCTGTAGGTGTAGAACTAATACCAAACAACTATGGAAATTGCTGTTACAGATAAAATTTAATAAATGCCATAAATTGAGCAAAATAAAAATAATAACTAAAGCCAGGTGTTGTGGCACATGCCTGTAATCCCAGCACTATTTGGGAAGCTGAGGCAGGAGAACTGTTGGGAGTTTGAGACCACCTTGGGCTACAAAGTGAGGTCAAGACCAGTCTGAATTGCATAGTGAGACCCTGTCTAATAAAATAAAAATAATAATAATAACAATAATAACTAAAACATATGGAAGAGAAGGGACCAGAAATGGAAAAGGTATGAGCGTAAAAATGTTCTGATCCTTTTCAGCAAGAGGCTAACCAATTCTGTTTAAAATTATAACATATTTTTTGAAATGCAAACACATAATTAATTTAACTTCTATTTTTAAATTTCTTAAACTTAAATTGACCATTTAGGACTTAATAACTATTATGGTACAAAAATTTTTCTTTGAAATTTAACAGTTCTTTTTCTTTTTAATCTCTACTATTTATTTAATTATAATTAAATAGTAATTTAAAAATAACACTAGGTGTAGTCCCATTTTGTAAGTCCTTCTGCATATTTGTTTTTCTTAATTTCTTTGTGTTGTTGTTGGTGGTGGTGGTAGTAAAGTTGGTGTCTACATTTTTTAAAAGTATTCCATATCCACATGTTTTGTCTTATGGAAACAACTGTGTGAATTTTCTTTAAAACTAGAGATAATGTTTGAAAAGAGCTAGTGTTGGGTGATATGAATATTTCAAAATATCTTTTCTTGTTATACTTAATGAAAAGTGTAAGTAGAAGGTGGGAAGAAGAGAACATGTGGCCATTCCCACCGGCACACATCTTACTGGGTTCAGTCAAGGTGGACCCCACCCTAACAGGACCCCAAATGACACGACAGAATCTTTTCCAGGTTCATTTTAATGAGTTCTCATAAGACCAGTGCTTCTTGGTGAACATACTGTCATGGATGTGGCTTAAGGGACAAATCTCTTCCCCAAATTTTGGGCACACTCAGAGGACAAGAAAGAGATATCCTTTGAATATCCTTTGCATTTTGAGGCTCAGTCTTTTAAAATAACTGTGTTGAGATGTAATTCTCATATCCTAACATCCATCCTTTTACAGGGTACAATTCCATGGTTTTTAGTATATTCACCAATTTGGGAAATTATCACCACTAATTCCAGAACATTCTCATCAGTCCCAAAAGAATCCGATTCCCGTCTACAGTTCACCCCTCTATTCTCTCTTGTGCCAGCCCCTGGCAACCACTAATCTACTTAGTCTCTACAGATTTGCTTATTCTGGACATTTCACATCAATGGAGTCATACAAATGTGCTCTTTTGTGACTGGTTCCCATCACTCAGCATAACGTTTTCCAAGTTTACCTATGTTGTAGCATGTGACAGTACTTTCTTTCTCAGGCTGAATAATACATCACTGTTGGGCACATCACATTTTGTTTCTCCGTTATCCATTTGGAGATATTAGAATTGTTTCTATGTTGTGGCTAATATGTATAATGCTGCTCTGAATATTCCTTTACTAGTTTTGGGATGAACATATGTTTACAACTTTCTTGGGCATACTGGTAGGGGTATATGGTATGGGTCATATGGTAATGATTGGTTTAGGAGCCCAAGCACTGAAACTGCTGTCTTCCTCTTTATTCACAGGCAGAAATGGTACATGGAGCTTTCCAAGCTCAGCGGGCGTTCCTCGTTATGGCCTCTCGGTACCAACAACCCCAAGAGGTAAGAGTGGCTCACGACAGACAGAGCTACTTAGGGGTTCACAGAGAAAGATAGAGATCAGGAAATTAGGGGAGCCACTTCCTGTGAAAAACGGCCAAGAATTAGATGCATAGCACATGTAAGTTCTATGTTTAGCCTGGATCATGGTATAAAACATTTTTCTATCTTCATAACCTTAGCAAGTGTTTGAAAATATAGATGACAATTACAAAAAAAAAGGGATACTACTAATATATTGTCATCATAACTAAATTGATACTGTAACAGTGAACATCACCATCAGCTCATTAACATCATCTGTATTCTCTTGTTTTTATTACTCTCACAGCTTTTTTTTTTTGGACTGGGGATCGAACTCAACCTCGTGCTTGCCAGGCAGGCGCTTAAGCCACTGAGCTAAATCCCCGGCCCCCTCTCACAGCTTTTTTAAAGTCAAGGAAATGTTTACTACTAACTTTTAAATCTGATTTTATGCTGCTTTGTTACCAAAGCGTGTTCAAGCTTATGATCATCTATAATTTTTCTGTATGGGTTTGATTTTGGTTAGCTTGATGCTGTAAATAGCATAGATGGGTAGAACTGGAGTTTCTCTTGTGTTTCCGGATCATCTAGGGAGTTCCACTGCAGTGTCTGACTCACCGTGCCTGGAAGATAGCCCAAGATTTTGCTTTTTAATAAGTTCCTATGTGATGCCCAAGCTGCTGATCCTCATTTTCATTCAGAGATTCTCTCCAGTCGGGATGTTTTGAGAATGAAAATCAGCAGCGTGGGCATTGCCTAGGAGCTTATTAAAAAAACAAAATCACCAAAGTTGAGCAGAATCTGTATGAATCTGTGAGTTCTGAGGCATCTTCCAGCTCTTCTTTCTCTACCACCAGGAATGTAGACTAACTTTTTTTTAGATTGAAGATATTTGGGGATTTTATAAGAGGCGTTCATTCTAACTACAACAATATTATCAATAAAATAATTTTAATAACCTTTAATCTATCTTGACATTGTCTTGTAAGGCCTAGAGTAAACCATAATGTACAAAAGAATGAAAATAATAAGAGCAGGGCCAGCTCAGCGGCACAGTGCCTGGCTGACAAGCATGAGGTCGTGAGTTTGATCCCCCCAAAAAAGAAGAAAGCAAAGAAAATAACAAAAGCAGGTATTAGGAGCAAAGTGATGGGCTGCGGGGCTGCTACCCATTTCGCACTCACCATATTTATAAATTTCCCATTCTCTAAACACAGGCCTCTCCACACAAGCCCAAATTAGCTGTCCCTTGACCAAGCGTTCACAGTGACAACATTGTGACCATGCTGATGGTGTAGTGAGTGAAATTACTGAAAAAAATAGATCTACTACCAGGACACTTTGTTATGTAAGGAAAATGCATTAAAACTGGTCTTTGGTATCTGAAGCTTGGTAACAATTATATAAATTGTTGGGAGCTAACTGAGGGGCAGAGTGATCTTGCCTAGCATGGGCGTGGCTCTGAGTTCAACCACCAGTACTGAAGAAAAAAAAAGAAACCGAGGGAGAGAAGGGGTGGGGAAAGGAGAAGAGGAAGAAGAGGCAGGGAGGGGCAGCGAGGAGAGGTTGAAGGGAAGGAGGGAAAGAAGATCGATATTTATTATGGCACAGTAGATTAAATGTAATAGCTTTAGAATTCAAATAGTCCTGAATTCTAAAGAAACTCCTGAAATTGAAAAAGTTGAACTGAATATTCTGGAAATCCAACATTTTGACCTTCAAAGGATGATACTTGGCTCCGTGAAAGGGTAACACTTGAGACCCACGACCCTCCCTGGAACAGCCCAGCTGTTTTCCCAGTGGAATCATCTGGGGTTTTATTTTTAAGTGCCAGTGCCTGGATCCCACCACAAGGGGGTCTAACCTCACTGGGAGTGGCTTGGCTCTGAGAGTCCTACAGTACAGGCTCCATAGGTGATTGTAACTTGTAACCAGGGCTGCCCACCTGCACCCCACCTGAGGTGGACGTGTTGGTCCCTTGACCTATGAAAACGAGGAGTCAGCTGTGCCCTATGGATGCACTTTCCTCCTTGGCCTTCTCACTCTTTGCAAAAGAGAAAACCAGCAAGTGGTGCTTCCTGGGTTCAGCCTTGGCTACCCGGAGTGCTTTAGTGTTTTCAGTCGAGTCTCAGGTGGAGGAAGTACTGGTGCTCCAGTTTTTAGGCTCAGATCTCTATGCTCAGAAAGAGAGGCTTCCTATGGGTACCGCAGGCCTTGCACCTAAAAGTCACCCACCAAAGTTTAGATGACAGCTTGAACTACCATCAAAGGAGTAGATGAATGGGACTGTGGTTCCCCCAAAAGGATCCAGCACAGTCAAAGCTACTAGTGTGGCTTAGCATGTGGCCGTGTAGCTTCCCCTTCTCGCGCTACTGCATTCATGACAGGGGGAGAGATGTTTCTAAGGGAGCCATGCCCTGGAAATGTCCCCTGGAACACTCACCACGGTGTTCCCAGTGTAAAATGGCCCTCCAAGACTAGGTAGGCAAAATGCAAAGAAGTTCTTTGGTGCGTACATCCCTTTCTGGCCCTCCATCTGTCTCCCTTTCCTCTTTACCCGGAGCACTGTCCTGAAACTCCCCTGTGATAGGAAAGCAGAGACTGTGTCACAGTGGTAAAAACAGTGCATGGCCAGACCTTTTTCTTCACAGGGTGAATCTGGAAGGCACATCACAAAGAATCTCATCATATAGCAGATGGTCTTTTCCCAGGGGAACAATTTCATATCTGTCCATGTCTTTGTTTCTTCATTTGTCCAAGAGGAAGAGAATGAACTTCTCTCTTTTTAACTCCCCCTTGGCATCCAGTAGTAGTATTTGAGCTTTATTGTGCATGAGAATCCCCCGTGAGATTATTAAGGCGCAGAACACTGGGCTGCACTTGCAGAGTTTGAGATTCAGTAGGTCTTAGTTGAGCTCCAGGAACCTGCAGCTCTATGGAGTTCCCTGCATGACAGAGATACTACTGGTCCAGGGATCCCACTTGGAAGACCTGCAGTGTATGGGTTGCTATCCCTGTTATACCACAAGCTCAAATGTACTTCAGGGGTTTTGGATTTTCACTTTCAGCTGCCTCTAGACCACTGCTCCAAAAACTTCACTCTTTGTTCAAACCACATGGAGATCTTGATAAAGCGCAGAATGTGGTTCAGTGGACTCGGGTAGGGCCCTGAGTGTGTTGCTCTAACCACCTTCCAGGTGATACTGCACCTACTGAGCAGCGAGACTCAAATCATTGCACCTGAAACAAGCACAAGATCCCTCAGTAGCCAAACATCCAACTCATTTTCTTGTCCCCTAACATTTCTGTGTCAGAATAGACTGTTGTGCTGTAGTGACAAACACCTGCAAAGTCCTGTTGAGTGAGAGCAACAGATGTTTGTTTCTTGCTCTCATTGTGTGCTCACTATAAGTTGGCTTGCTTTCTCATGGAGGAGTTATTAAAAAATTGCTTGTATAATTATTCACTTAGAGTTGTAAGGGGGCTCTTTAGAAAAAGGTACAGAATGATTTTTTTATTTTTTTTGAGCTGGGGATCAAACCCTGGGGCTCGCACATGCTAAGCCAGTGATCAGCATTGAGCCACATCCCCAGCATAAAATAAATTAATTTTAATAAGTGTTTTGACTGGGGTAGAGAAGGCATTTTAGGATAAAGGACCTTTCTGGGCATCCTTGAATCCTGCTATGGAAGGTGACCAGTTATACAAGCAAGCATAAAGCAAAGTTAAACCAACATTAGTGGTCAGTTGTGGTCCCTTGCAGTCACATGAGACCCTGAACAAAGAACCTTGCTCTACCTTTGCTCAGATTTCTGACCTACAAAAATCACTAAGTTTGTGGTAATTTGTTATGCAGGGACAGAAAGCTAATACAGATTGCCTTGACTTCATTCTTACTGGATTCTAAAGCAACATTTTGACAAAGGTATGGGCTATATATGCCCTAATTCCTCACCTGCACCCCTTCTTCTTTGCTAGGAGAAGCAAGATAAGGGGTTATCTATACCCCTGGCTAACCATAGTAACATACAACTCCAAGTTTCTTTTCTCATGTGGGCACTGAGCAACAGGTCATCACATTCTGTAATACGAGTGCTTTCCAGTTGTTCAACCATGACCCACAGGGGAAAAAATGTATTTTATTCCACCATCCAGTTTCATGGAATACAAGTCATTCTTTTTGTATGCACAGCATCCTGGTATTTTTCTTCTAGTTTATCTTATTGTTCTGTTCTGGATTTTTTTTTTTTTTCATTTTGTTTGGTCTTGTTTTTCAGTTTTGGTTTTGTTTTTTTGAGACTGGGCATGACCCCAGTGAATCAGTTTCATAATGTGCTAATGGATCGGCCTTTACAGTTGAAAAGCATCTCTCTCATTGATGTATTACAATACTCATGACATCAGAAAGATTACAAAACATCTTCAGAACATCTCATGCTTTTCTTTTCTCCCTTGTAATTTATAAAATTAACCTTGGGCAAAAAGAATGGCCCAGTCCTGATAGTATTATTGTCTAGGAATTATTTATGAAGTCTCTCTTCTTCCACTTGATGGAAGGATTTTTGCTTGGAAAATTTCCCAGAATCTCCCACCCTGACACACTCAACTATTCATTTACTTTTATAATACAAGGTTGTAGAGGAGTGTGTTACTTGTAGTCCACAAACACAGAAAATGATAAGCAGTGCTACCTATGACCTGGCCCGGGATCTAGGCTTGGGCCATTCCTTTATTCATCATCTGCATTAGCCTCTTTTCAGTTACTGTAATAAAATACTTGAGACTGGGTACTTTTTAAAGAAAAGAAATTTATTCAGCTCACAGTTTTGGAGCAGACAGAAAGTCCAAACAGCATGGTGCTGGTCCTGGTTTTGGTAAGGGACCCCCCACCAAGCCCTGTCAGATTGTGGCAGATGGCATCATGATGACATCATGTATGTGTGGGGGAACGATCACATGGTGATTTAGGGAGCCAGAGAAAGGAAGGGCCTGACTTTCTTTTTTATAACAACCCTCTTGCAAGAATTAATGATGGTCCCACAAAAGCCTCCTTCATTCCTGTTAAGGCAGCACTCCCAGTGGCCCAGTTACTTTCCAGTAGGCCTAAACCTTCTTGAAGGGCCCAAACCCTCTCACAGTGTCACATGGAAGACACATGAATCCTTGGGGACAACTCAAACCATTATGCAGCACCATGCAAAGTCCTTTGCACAGACTACGCACAGACTCACACCACATGGTCATTTATGGGAGTTTTATGTCAAAATGAAACTTGACTTTGTGACTTCTAACATCACTGGGGAAAAATGAGAAAGGTGATCTTTCATGAACTGTACCATGAGTGACCCAAATCCTGGCCTGGGTTCAAAATGCAACCTTGAGTGGACCAGTGTCTCCAGTGGCCTGGATGTCACCCCCAAGCAAGGTGGTAACCAGGGAGATTCCTGACAAGTCTCTCAGCCAGGCCGACCAGTCCAGCCCTGGTTAGTTTGCAGGGGCAGATGGGAGACTGGATGGTGGGAACCCCAGCTGTTGTGTCCTATGCATGGCAGTCTTCCTCCTTCCCTCCCACACTTTTCATATTTTCTCCAGCATTAAGGCCTATCAATTAAATTGTGTGTGTGTGTTGGGTTAATGTGCATGGGTGATTTATGACAATGGCTAATGTGACAGAGATGATTTATGGTCATTGACTACCTGTATTAACCAGCTTCACGTCACTATAATGAAATACCTGACACAGGTTACTTATGAAACAAGAAGATTGTTTATGTTTTCACTCATGGTTCTGGAGGCTCTACTCTGATTGGTTTGGGACTCTCTTGAGGACACCGAGTAACAGTGACTAGGAACACACATTGGAGCAAATTACTATCATAGTGACATGGAAAACAGAGATGGATGGGATAGGCAGGGTGCCGCAGTCTCACTCAAGGACATGCCTCTAATGACCTAAGGACCTCCTATGAGACCCCACATCCTAAAGGTTCTACCATTTCCCAATATTGCCACCCTGGGGACCATGCCATCTTAAATGGATCTCTTGGGGACCAGGAGCCCTGTGCTTATCATAACATTGCTGTGTAAATTTTAGTCTATGCAAAAAGCTAAGAAGCCTGAGTTTTACAGTCCTCCAGAAGTGACAGAAAGTGTGCATGCGTGTGTGTGTGTGTGTGTGTATGTG
The DNA here is from genome assembly GCA_004027455.1 of Hydrochoerus hydrochaeris. Taxonomy (NCBI): domain Eukaryota; kingdom Metazoa; phylum Chordata; class Mammalia; order Rodentia; family Hydrochaeridae; genus Hydrochoerus; species Hydrochoerus hydrochaeris. Next base: position 161,860 of record PVLA01002930.1, on the reverse strand, counting down.
TATTTCTTCTATCCTTCTTCTCCTTGTTTATTTGGACTATCCTTTTCTTGGTGCTGAGAATTGAACCAAGGCCTAGAATATGCTAGGCAAGTGCTCTACTACTAAGCTACACACCAGTCCCTAGACTTGGCACTTGAAAAGGCTACAGTGCTTTTTAGTGCAGGAATTTACTGATTCATTTTCCTTCCATTGTGTATACAGCCTGAAAAATGAAAGGGGAACGGAGGTCTGGAGACTCTGCTGGCACTTCCTCCACCCTTGAGTGATCTGCACACCTCAGCACACTGTGTTTAGCACTCATACCATCAGGATTTGCTGGAGCAGCAATCAAATTCATTGACAAATTGTTAGCTTTAATCTAACAGAGAAAGCTTTGGGGCTGTAACCTTAGGACCTCAAGTCATTATTTAGTTGCATGAAAGATCCAAATTACCAGGACCATAAATATTTTTTGGATTTTAGTAAATTGAATAAATGACAGATGTTTTAACCTACTTGGATTTGAATTCCAGGTCTACTACTCATTAGCTTCTCTAATCCAAATGCAAAAATAATGAATTCATCTGTGTTTCCTAACTTTGAGAGTCTTCTTTTGGGGTGTGGCTATTGGAGAATCCACAGGACATTTCCCCTGAGCCATGCTAACCAAACCAACTTGTCAAGTGGCCCCCTTTGGGTAAGGTGATTGAAATTGCTAAACCCATGCTTTCTTATCTTTGCAGATAATTGTTCCTACTTCATGGTGTTATTGCAAGAATTAAGTGAAAAAAGGCATGCAAGGGTCAGGTACTGAGAGAAGAGGCCAGTGTTACCCAGTGTAGTCCAACTGTTTCAGCAAGGAGTCCCCAAATCTTGCTTTCTCTATGATGGTCTTCTGTGGCCATTTGGGAAGCAAGAATCTTCCATCTTGGGGTCACTACTGCCTCTAGGCACTCAGTCATTAACTTAGGAAAAAGAATACGGAATCATTTCCAAGAAATAGACAAGATTAGAAGTAGTATGTCACCTCTATCTTCATTCAATCTCATGGCTATTCTTAGCTGCAAGGGAGGCAGAGAAGATTAATCCACTTGCATGCCTGGAAAATTTCACAAACTGAGTGAGCATCTAACCAGTGTACCGAGTAAGTCACTTGGTTTGGCTACAGTGAGTCCTCTAGCTTGGAAGTGTATTACATTTCTAAAAATTCATATAGGTTTTTCAAGTTAATACCCCATTTCTCTAACCATTCAGATAAAGACAAGAAAGCCTCAGAACTAACAAAGGACTGTTCTTGTTGCATTTGGGTATAAAATAAGAGAGATATAGACATATTTGTACAAGTTACTCAAAGTTGTTTTTAATTAAGGTAAATTCATCCATTTTGCCTATGTATAACATTTTACCATAAATGTCAAGTTATTGTCCAGTATTTTAAAGCATCGAAGTACTTATGTGACTTTGATCTCAGAAAATGCCTTGGGTAAATTACTTGGTGTTAGTGGCAGCTCTGGAAATTGTAAGGGGAAAGCAAGCAAATGAATGAAGCCAAACTCCCAAGTGTTTCTTAAGTTCATGCCCAGAAAATGTCACAGCATTACTCAATCAGAGCTGCTGAGTCTTCTTGGAAGATTTAGCCACAATTAGTGCTGCTAAGTTCTGTTGTCAGGGACCATGTGACAGACAGCATAATGTAAGAAGGTAATTTGGACCCTGATGTAAAATGAAATGCCTGCTTTGAAATATTGCTATCAAGTTGGGATTTTTTTCCTTCATACAGAGACAAAAATATCTGTTGAGTAACTACTGGTAATTATACCTGCAGAGCAAGTATTTTAATAGATTTTTAAATACAAAATGAAAATTTTAACTCCATTTTAATGAACTTTTAAATATATTTTAATGAACTTTAAAAAATTTCTACATTTATGTTAAAAACGGAGTGGGGAACTACCAGCAAAATATAAAAGAAGATGTTTTCTTCTCTGTACCATGCTCAGTTATGTTTTTATTTATTAGTGGTGTTTCCCAGTGGTCTGTATGGACAGCTGCGGGCAGGAATAGCACCTTTGAATCTAACCAATGCCTCACTTTATGTTCTTTTCTAAATTAACTTGATATCCTCATTTCATAAATATGCATAAGTTTCTGCTCTTACTGGTATTGCTAAATGAGTTGGTTCTCTTCATTACCTACTCAGAAGCACCCAAAGGCAATCTATACTTTTAATTTCTAGAGAAGCTCATAGACCTAAGCTCAATAAAATACCTGCCAAATATAATCTACACAGAGCAAGTAAAAACTGTTGCTCGCTGGTACTTGGAGGATTGCTTTTTCATAACCAGCAGCTGTCTGCATAGTGAGTGATTCATGTTTTAGATGGAGATGTGAGGCAGAAGGAAGCATTTGCTTTTTATATGAGCTTTTCCACGCATGGCAAGAAAATTACCTCAGTAATTACGCCCTGGCTAGCATGCAAAGTCCGCTGCCCATGCTGGATGTAAATGCTGCTTAACACAGACTAAAACCCTAGAGAAGGATGGAGAGGCCTCGATTCTGTGATATCTTCAGGATCTGCTGGAGTTGACAGCCTGAAGCTCCCCAGTCAGAGCTGAATCCCAACAGGAAAGCTAATCATTCATTTATCAGGATCCCGAGAGGAGGGTGATCAGAAAAGAGAGTAATTCTGCCATTCTTCTACCCAGACTGTTTGCTTTAGCAACATAAAGCTGTGTGGAGCCTGTGATCTGTGACCATGGGTTGGTAGCTTTATAGGTATTTACAAACTCTGGACTACAGAGGCAGAAAGGATTTGCTAAGATCCCATCCCTGGACTGTCACTCATGGTGACCTTTATTTTTTTTTTTTTTAATCTGATAAAGCACATTAGCTCATCTCTCTTTGTGTAAAACATGAATTAGATAACAAATGGCTGCCCAAAGGAAGTGAGGTTGGTTATCACACCCTGGGGATTTGGGTGATTATCTGAGGGGCAAAGGTTAATAAAGAAAGATAATATCCATTGTTTTATTAACTATTTCATACCAAGTTTGTTAGAATTCCAGACTTCCTTGATGATAAATGCTAGAGGAAGGATAAAACTATGGATTCGTTCAACTAGGAAATGTTTCATTTCTGTTTATTTACATGTTGGGATCACTTTGTATTTTTAATAAAATAATTACTGGATATTTATTGCTCTCCACTGTGAGGCTAAATGGTTGCTTGTGAGCTACCATAAATCTGATATCAAAAATTGGAAGGCTTACAAAATTTTCTCTTACAACCTGAATAAAAAAAAATCAGTGGAAAAAGAAGTCCATGAGTCATTCCACACTTCTCTGGAAATGCTCCAGGAGAACCTGCTTTGGCCTTTTGTTCCACTTGCCACTTGTTAATCATTCCAGCAGCCTGAACTAAAGTCGCCTCTGCAGGATGCAGCTTCTATCTTTTGTACAAAGCTGTGTATGTGAAAAGTGCAGGCAGAGAGAAGGTAATTCCAGCTGGCATTCCAGTGTGGATCCATCGCCATAAATTACTTCGCAGAGGGCATGGTCCGTTACTTTTTATGGTCATGTTCTATATTTGTATGTGCCGGGGGTGGATCACATGACAGAACCATCATTTGATATTAGTGCTTATGAGCCCCAACTAGTGAGCAGTTGAGTCGAGCTTCCCCGTGCAGTACTTTCAACTCGTATATTTAGCTCTTAATTGAAAATGCAGACACTTCTCTAAGTACTAAAATTACAAAGAATCTGGAATAAATTTTGTATAATCGTCTTTCAGAGAAGATAAACTGCTATACATCCGACTAATTGAAATGCATGGTACCCTCCAGAGACTTTAACACATATATTTGAACATTAGTAAGTCAACATTGCCAGAAAAATAAATACCAAATTCCCCATTTTACATTTTCTAGTTGCTCTCCTGACTTGGTCTGTTTATTTGAAAAGACAGGTATTTCTCAAGCCAATCGAGAGAAGAAAACATATTTTTTCCTTTTATTCTCCACATCCCTTCCCTCCAGGACAATTTAATATTTAGCTTTCTAGCAGCTAACACCTAGAGAATGTACTTCTTCTTTGATGATGATTCCTTTTTATAAACTAAACAAGAAAGAAAATGTTCTTGTCAGGTTTTGGTGGATTAGCTGCTATGAAAACTAGTGTTTCCATATCTGGAATCACTTCCAAGATAAATTTGCTTGTAAGTAGTTGCTTTAGATCTTTGTAAGGCTCCGTTCATTTTACATACTCCAGCCCTCTTTAATTTCCTCAACTCCAGTGATTTATTTCTTAGAACTTTTTTTTTTTAACCAAGCAGTTACTGAATGCCTACTCTATAGCAGCCAGAGCAGTTAGCACTTCTGCATCTATTAGTATTTCATTTGTAGTGGATCAGACTTTGGAAAAATAGGGTCTGGCTGATATCATTTGACATGATTCATATACTTCTGTGTTTTGTACTTGTCTTAGATGTTACTCTCCCCCTGCCGTAAGCCCCACCATCTCCCACCACCACCACCATCACTCTGTTCTATTATGCAACATATTAATGCCTCTTGCAGATCTCTTCATGGCCTTGAACTTCCTCAGCAACTAAGTAGATATCTCTGAGAAACCACAAGTAGTTTATGGAAACAATCCATTGTAACTGTCTTATGTGTATTCTGCATCTCTTCAACAAGACTCTCAGAGCTTCAAAGATCTTTAGAATTGATGCGTCTCTGCTTTTGACATATTGTGGTCTTCATGATACTTTATTTGATACCAAGTTTTATAATAAGACAGGATAGGGTTCCTAATCACCTTTGGTTGCTTTAAGGGATAAAAACTGAGTCAATGGATTCCTGGGCCACAGGGAAGGGAACAAAGCAAAGTGATATTTTTACATACTATCCTACTGTTACATTTTGAAAAAAAGCTTGATATTAGAAGTATTTGAAAGAACTGAGGTGTTAATTAAGGGCAGAACTGATAAAATCTAAGCCATAGATCTACCTCTTAGGTTTAGCCTTGAAAGGACATTTCTTATGGAAATTTGGAAAAGCCTTATGGTGCTTGCAAGGCATTTCATTTCAAAGATACCATTGCTCTTAGGCACCCTCTTACAAAATGAGCCTCTTTGAGGGTCCACAGAGTGGTTCCTTTCTTGATGCATAGATGACAAATGATCACCACCAGATTTGGGTGACAGACGTAGCTCAAGCATTCGGTGATTGTAGCACATAGGTTCTGGGAAGAGTGAGCTGATTAAATTCACATGGGCTGCAGAGATCCAGCTGGCCTGGTACTGAAAAGCTGTTGAAAAATGTGCCAATTAGAGGGATTCTGTCCTATGCAGAATTTGCATGGAAATTGTGAAAAACAGGACTTTCTTGAGGCAGTGAGATTGTCGTCAGTTGTCCTGTGTCTGTCCTCTGAAGCTGGTGATTATACAGATTGAACTATAGAAAGTGCAGTGCACAGCTCCAGGGTTCCCATCTTGGTGCAGATAGACAGTGTATACAGTAGAATAATGACCAGCACCACACACCAATTGGATTTAAACGACTCAAGTGACAGGAGTCCCATCATTTTCTTTGGCTGAATATCCAATAGTTGAATATGCACAGGATTCCTCTTGGAAAGTCGTAAATTGGATTATCTTTTCCCTGAGGGACAGGGCTATAATTTGAAGCTTCATATTTTACCAGTCTGACAGCAAATAAAGCAACAGACCAGGCAAACTATAAATCATAAAAAGTGAGATACAAATAAAACCTTCGTAATTATTTAAAATGAGAAAATATGGCTCCGAGTCCTGAAAGTGGTTATAAATATAATTTTCGCAGTGATTACAACAGTCCCTGATGAATTCTAACGGCATGCTTAGCTCATTACAAGTCTGTATCCTAACTTTCTGTGTGAAACTGTGATGGCTCGTGTAAATATTCCTCAGTAATAATTTTACACTCCTCTTTAGGATTTGCAAGGTCTTTTTGTAAAGGTGTCCTGGATCACGTACATCTTTGAAATTCTTGTTGGGGGAAAGTTAGAACTCCTGCCTTTTCTTTTAGTCTCTTGGCAGCATTTTCAGGCCTGGACAGAGATACTGAAAATTGTTCTGTAATGGTCTGATTCTGTACTAAAAACTGAATCATCAGTTTCAAAAGTAGCAATTGAAGAATGACCGATTCAGAGCCCACGCTTTAGTGCCTTGGGCAAGGTCACAGTCCTCTGGTCTTTTCAGTGTGTCTTCCCCCATTCTTCTATCTTTCAAGGTTTGAACAGGAAAAGGAATCACCCAAGAGCCACAGGAGGCATGGAAGGAAGGAGGAGGGCAGGACTCAGGGGCCGTCCTCGAGGTGCATCAGTTAGGAGCCAGGGCGTGATGGACGGGTCGTGTGCCCGTGAGCTTTGGAGTGTTTTAGCACAGCGCCTCTCTGAACCACTTTGCTCTTATTTTCTTCTTTTTCCATCATTTGCAGCCTCCAGGGTTAGGAAAGCAAAGTGTTAGTGTAAATTAGTACAAAAATACTAAAGCAACAGAACTGTGGAGTACAGGACTGCCTGCCTGCTTCGCCAGGTCACCTGGCCACTTCCTTGACTTCTTTCTGTACCCATATTTTGGGTCAGGTATCCCTAAATTTAGTCGTTGCCCCTACCTTGACTCTGTTTTGTTGCTGTGATGTCCCTAGCACAGAATCAGGTCAGCTGTGGACTTAGACAGTGGGTAAAATGACTACCAGTAAGTACCAGGGAGGAGTTGCTATAATATCATGGGATTACCTAGTACTTCTGAGCAGTGAATGCCCAGCCCTATGCCAAGTGCTTATGTAGGTGCTCAGAAAGAAACAGACTACATAAATCTTTAGGGTCAACCAGACTCTCCAGATATTCAGAATGATAAAGACCTTTTCCCCAAATCACTTACTAAATGAGTGTTTGAGACCCTCCTCTGGTCTTTGTATTTGTAGAAACAAATATACTTGGAAAGTCAGCCTCAGTTACCTTTTATAGTAAGAAAACCCTAAGAGGTACAAAGAAGATTCACACCACCACCCTTAAAAGGCCTCTACATAATTATTTCCTGACATATGAGTTGGTTGTTAAGGAATATTATTCCCACATAGATAAAGAATAAAGCATAGGAAAATCGAGATTACTTGTCTGATATCACTCAATGACAGCAAAAAAAAAAAAAAGTTAAAATTTTCCAATTCTGGAACCGGTCCTTTGATTTATCTTTTTTCTCCTTTTAGTGGTGATAAATTGGGGGGGGGACCCTGTTTTTCTGGAAAACAAACTGCATCTACTTTTAATCCAAATACCTAGGCTGTTTTGTAAATCTGTTAGTTTTCTCAGTTATTCCAATTTTCCACTTTGTCTCTCCATTCTTGTTATGTCCTAAACACAAGGTTAAGTTACACAACTACTAATTTCACTTGTTTTTGCATTTTTACCTTGTTCTTTTCTTTTAACATCAGGTGGGACAGAAACACTTACTCCTTTATAATCGTTGTAGCTCTTGTGGCCCTCACTCACCCCTCTGCCTTTCGGGGAACCTTATCTAATCAATCACCCCCTTCTCTTTCTCCCTGCTGGCTCCTCCTGTTTAGTCTACAAACCAAATTAGGTTTCTTTTAAACAACAACAACAAAAGTAGAGCTACTTCCTCAACAGCCTCTGTCTCCCCTCCCTTTACTGCCAGATTTCTTAAGAATCTTCTCTCCCCTGTCCCTCTTCGATCTCCTGTCCTCTGTCTTCCCAGCTGATCTTCTTTCCCAGCGTCCTGCTCTCTAGGAAGAGATTGTGCCTATTCCAGTCAGCCTCGGCGAGGAGCTATTACCGTAAACCATCCACTTGCTCAAAGCCCTTTCTTCCCTTTGCATAATAAAACTCACTCTTCATCCTACCCTGTCAGTTTTATTTAATTTCTTTTTATGATTTCTCCTCCTTCACATGTATACGTTCCTATAAGGTTTCAGTCCTCAGGTCAGGGATTTAGTTCAGTGGCATAAACGCCTGCCTGGCAAGCGCAAGGTTGTGAGTTCGATCCCCGGTACCGAAGGAAAAAAAAAAAAGATTTCAGTCCTCAGAAGATGACTCTGTGAAACCGATTCTGTCCTTGATCCATCCCGTCTATTTTCATGCTGTCCTTCATTCCCCTGGTAATGGTGCCAATTGTCTATCAATGATACAGAGAAGCTTCCTAAGCTCAGGTGTCCCACATGAGCCTCACATGCATTTGCTCTAGAACCACTCACACTTCTGACAAACACTGTCCTCCCTCCCCAGTCTTCTCCTTAAGTGATAGAGCCCCAAGCCGCCATATCACTTGAATTAGAAATGCCTAAACCTGCTTGACTCTTCCTCTTCCTTCACCCTTCAATCCAGCCAATCTCTGAGTCCTGACAATGCCCTGGTTATAGAATCTTCTATTCCCATTTACCCTAATTGTCAAAGGAAGTGCCATAATTTGGATGTCTCCCAAAACTTACGTGCTAAAGGCTTGGTTGCCAGTTGATAGGCTTTTGGGCAAGTGACCAGGGAAGGAGGCTCTAACTTCATCTGTGGATCCGTCCATCAGTGGATTCATAGTTTAATGGCATTGTTGAGAACCAATGGAAATTTACAAGATAGGACCTAACTGAAGGGAGATCATAGAGGTTTGACCATGGAGACTATCTTAGGTCCCTAGCTCTTTCCTCTTGGAATCTGTGTCTTTGTGCTTTATAGCTGACATGAGGTGAGCCACTTTGCTCCACTATCTTCTTCTGTCATAATGCTCCACCTCCCTCAGGTCCACAGCAATGACACTGGGTGACCATGGACTTGGACCTCTGAAACTGTGAGCCTAAATAAATCTTTCATTATTTAAGTTGTTTTTCCTGGTTATTTTGTCACTACAAGCAAAAATCTAACTAATGTATGGAGGAAGGGACCAAAAGAGGAAAGAACTAAACAAATACGAAGAGAGAAGAATGAAGGGAAAAAGTAGAAAGGAAAGGGGAAGAAAAGGACAAAAAGAAAAAGATCACCTACTTTTTACTGTTTTAATGTAAGGTGTTACAAACTTGCTGCTATGTAGATCAGTGTGAAGACCCTGGATTCAATCTTCAGTACAGAGAGAGAGAGACAGAGAGAGAGGAAATAAGAAGAAAAAATTGACAAACACTGTATGACATCTTATAACCTGTCTCTGCTTCAGATCTCTCTCTCCTCCAGTATGTTTTCCCCTTTCTCACCTTGGCTATTGTTAGAAAGCAAACAAGCAGAAAACAAAACTAATTAGGAATCCTGCCATGTTTCTTATTGTCTATGCAATTGATTCCAGACCACAGAGAATAATAAACAAAGCCTTGGAAACGTTGTTAAACTTAACTTTTGAATACTTTCCCCAACACTCCTACTCCATGTTAAATCCAATATCCCAGTCGCACTGGATGACCAAAGTTGTCTGAACACAAGTGTTTTCATGCATGTGTGCTTTTGTTCATGCCAAGGAGGGATGGGTCCAAAGTAGCCATCTTTCTCTTCTTAACCCATAAAATTACCATTTTAACAGACATGCTGTATTCCATCATTTTAAGAGTTGTGCGCAGAGACACTTTCTCCTTTGTGCAGGAGAGCAAGGCAGAAGATAAGGCTAAATGTGATCCTGTCTGATGAGCACTTTGTAACAAATGCTGAGGTGGTGGAGGCTCAAGATAGCTGGTGGTTAGCAGGGCTGGGGAGAGGGGTCACGGGAAAGGAGGCCCTTGACCCTGGTCTTGCAAGGCAAGCAAGACTCATGCATGGCAAATTGTTCCTAACGTTTGGAAGAGCTGATAGCATTTTGTTTTGCTCTGATATTCACAAAAGTGGGTTCAGTCTCAGACCTTGCCCCGTTCCCCTCATCTACAAAATGAGTTGGTGCTAAACATATTTATTTTAAACAAAAAATTGTTGGATTTTAGTTTTTTCATCTAGCCAATTTCTTTTCTTTTTAATAAGCAAGTTTGGTCTGTTCACACTCACACTTGAATACCTTATTTGTCCATAAGCCTAAGTAAATTTATCTTTATTGTTATCGTTTCTTGCTTTCTTTTTAATTTCTGTGTTTTCTGCCATGCTTGTTAAATTCCTTATTTCTTTTTTAGCTAGGCCAAAAGATAACCTTAAGTGGTCTCATGTTAACTTTTCATGTTAATGTGTTTCAGAAAAACCTTTTTGCTTTTATTTATTTCCATCAAACTTTGATTCTGCCTAGGAAATAAAAGGAATTTTTTATTCCTCCTCTACTATTCATTTGCTGTAGTTATCATCTGAGATTCTTTTGAGGTTCTGTCCAAACCTAAAAGTTTCAAGAATTTCTTTGCTGATTTACCACCATTTTCATGATGTTCCATTATTCCAGCTTACTATTCTCATTTATTTGTTTGTCAAAGACGGCTTTAAATCTCTGTCTAATAATTGTCTCCTATGATGGTGAAATGGGCATGTGTTTTTGTGAGCCATTGTATTTTTAACTGGCCAGTTGTTTCAAGGCTTAAAGTAGCGTCCTCTGCCTTTGAAGGGCACAAGTGATTGTGTGTCCTTCAAAGTGCTGTCTCTCAGCTTTGTCTGCTCTCCTTGTACCAACTGTGAAGCACAAAGACACAGAGCCCAAGAGGAAAGGGCCAGGGACCTAACGCAGTCGCCATGGTCAAATCTCTATGAGTCACTCCCTTCAACAAGGTGCTGCCTTGTAAATGTATGGTTAGGACCTAACCTAAGAATTGGGGGGGAGGTGTACAGTTCAACTCATAACCCTAGGTTGTCAGGTGATGTTCTGACATTATTATCTGGGCACAGCCACCACAGTCTGGGCCAGCTGTCCTAACATGTCATGGCTCATGTCACTACATACTCTTCTGTGGCCATCACCGTTTATTCTCCATCTCTTTGGAAGCTGTTGGCCTGAGCTGACTCATCCTCCATTAATGACACAGGCTGTCCACTGATGGAATTTTGTTTGTGTGACTGGTTTACTGTTTAGGAAACATCACACTGTTGTTTTCTTAATTTCAGATAATTTTATAGATGGTAATACAAAGAGGTATTACCACCCACAAAATTCCTCCTCAGAGCCACGCATGGTGGTACATACCTCTAACCTCAGTACTCTGAGAGGCTGAGGCAGGAAGATCATAAGTTTGAGCCCAGTCGGGCTAATTTAGCACCTTTATGAGACTGTCACTCAAAATAGAATATAAAGAAAGGACTGGGGACAAGTTCAGTGTAGAGGCTCCAGGTTTGATCCCTAGTACTGACAAAAGTTGGGGGGGTGGGGAAGAATGGAAGATAGAAAAATTGCTCTCTAGAAATACGTAGTACAAATAGCATTCATTGTTCTTCATTTGTTCTTTTCTTGTGTTTTGGGCAGCCTCATGAAAATTTCTGTGACTTTCCAAAATGTCATGTTCACACACAGAGAACACATGCACACATGAAGCAAAGATGCTGCCGATGCCCCCTGGCCCCACTCCAGGGGAACAGAACCAGAGTAGGCCAGCTCTGTAGGGTGCAGATAAGATGACAGCAGTAGGTACAGCTGGGCCGGGGTTTGCTGTCCCAGTGAGACAGTGTTGGGCTTAGGCACCATGCAAAAGAAACAAATAGAAGCTCATAAAGGACAGATATGAAAATGGAGGGTGGGGGGCCCTACCTGAACAGAACGTCACAACCCTGAGAGAGAATGTCCTCTCCTACCTGCCTGCCATCACCACACGCAGAAACTTCCAGAAGCTCCACCATAAGGTCTAGTTAGAGATTTTCTCTCTCTCTCTCATATTGTTGGCAATATTATTCTCAGCTCAGGAAACCCCAGCTCACTGTGCAATAATAAGAAAAATGGGATAATGTGTAAATTATGTTTACCTGAAGGGAAAAATCTAGAGAAACTTGTCCCCAGAAAATAGCCTTCTCCGGTCTGTCTTTGCTATGTGCCTGCTGCCTGTCTTCTGCCTCTCCTGTTTGGAGTTGTAGAAGTCCAGAGGGAAGAGGGGTCCCGGGGAGCACTGCGGAGGAGAGATCCGTTCCCAAGCTTGGGTCCTAGGAAGCCCGTCTCGTTTGCTAGCCTTGGATGCAAACTGTTTTTGCAGACCAAAGTAAAAAATGAGTGACTCCTTTCATTTCCCCTCCCCCCTCCAAAGCTCTTCTGTGATCACAAGAATGTTTGTGGGCAGGGAGAGATAGGAAAGAATAATTTCTAAACCAATCTCAGAAGTCTGATTCTGCATATGCAGTGCTGGGTGGGGCCCCTCTTGATCACAGCCTCCTAACGAGCTTCCAGTAATGAATGTTGGAAGCCACAGTCTGGCTCAAATGACCACACGGTGCCTCTTTGTCAGGCCTCCGCTGTGCATCTGGCGGCATCGGCGGGGGTAAGGTGATAGGGCTCACAATTTTAATTTTAACAAAAAATACATCTGTCCAGCTCATTTCAGCTAACAGGATAAAGATCGCATTTCACTACTAGTTTGTAAACACCTCGCCTTTCATCTCTCTCTAACACATTTCCATGGTGGCTGACAAATTGAAAAGGTAAAGAGAATACAAATGGAGCCGTGCACGTGTGTGGAGCAGAGGTAGAGTCCAGGGGCTGTGTTTGTGGGGAGCTGGTTCACACATGTGGACCTCACCAGGAAATCTGCCTGGTGGATTTGCCTGGTTTCCTTAGAGAAAATTTGTTTTCTTAGAAAAAATTTTCTCCAGTAGAGAAAATGGTTTAGGGAGCAATCAGCGCCTGGCCGTGGACACCTGGAGCCTTGTCTGTTACTGGCTTGTGTCATTGTCTCGAGGTCCACGTCCTGGTGCTTCTCTGGCCACAGACTGTTCTAACCAAAGATGGTTTCCTCCCACTGCCTTTGGAAATCATCTTTTATCGATATAAGACGATCACTCTCTGAAATGAATCCAAGATGCAAAACTCAGATGCTATTATCTTCCAATTTCTCTACTCAGCTGGAAGAGAATTTGAGATAAATAAGATAGTAAATAGAAATGGTGAAATATATAGATTCTTGGTCCTGAGGGAATTTTTTTCCCCAGTTCTAATATAAATGGTGCAAATACCAATGGCATTTTATGTGAATATTTATGAGGGACTTTTAAACTCAAAGATCTCAAAATTCTCTTATCACCTGTTAATTTTCACAGTGCTGCGCTGGAACGCGTGGGCTGTGGCGCTAACTCCATGTACAGACGGAGAGATCAAAGCCCACAGATGTTCAGTTACAGAACTTGCCAGAGAGCTGCAGTGAGCACCTCGGCTCTTTCCAGCCCAGTGCCGCCCAGCTCCCCCAGCCCGGCTGGCCAACCAGTGATGCCCCCCCGACCCCCAGAGGGCGAGAGAGTCAGGGCCAGGGGCAGCACTGAGACATGCAGGGACGGTGGCTTTGCCACTCAGGCTCTCGCACCCTTGGCCTCCAAGCGCAGTCCCCTCCCACCTTCCCATCCTTTGCCCGGTCAGTCAGCCCCTTTACTGCTCCGGGCTGATTTCCCCCAGGAGGCTCACTGATAGCTGAAGGGCTTGGTGACGATGCATCAGGTCGCCCTTTCCCTAAACAGTTGTGCATTTTAAAAGGAGTCTAAATGCCAGCCAGGTCCCTCACGGCTGACCCTTTTCCCTGTTTCCAGTGTTCTTTCCCTTCTTTGAACACAACCAGAGACTGGTGATAAAAAGCCTCCCTGTAAAGAGGACGTCAAAGGCTTGTCCTGCGAGGTCTCGCCAGGCCACTCTGGAGTGCAGAGGCCTGGCGGGGAGGAGGGGAGGGGGAAGGGCTGCAGTGTGAACTTAGGTTTCCACCGTGGGGGGCACAGGGTGAACGAGTGAACATTCAGCACACTAAGTTTTTAAGACCAGTGACCCTTTTACACCCAAATCTCCCATGTTTGTGGAAGCATATTCTAAAAGAAAAAAAAACGATAAAATATGAAAATTCTGCAAAACAACAGGTGGTAAAAGTCCAAGAAGTTGTCACTATTGATAATTTAAGGTTAATTGAAACATTTTCAAGGGAATAACAGAGATAAACACTGAGTTTTTAAGCACAGCCAGAATATCATGAAAAGACCAAGAACATTCTTTATAAATCCACTTCCAAATACCATTGCATGAGATCTTTTGATTATTAAAGGCTATGGACCTACAGAGGTCTGAATCAGACATGGTAGTGCACACCTGTAATCCCAGCCCTTGTGAGGCTGACGCAGGAGGATTGCCACAAATTTGAGACCATACTGAACTATGAATCAAGACCCTGTCTCGTAAACCAAAAATAAAAATAAAGAAGTCTCTGTCACCTGCTCTAGGACCTTAACCTAAAGGCTGACCAATCTCCCCCTAAAGATGGGCTGGAGGCCTCTTTCTACATCCTGAGTACACCCCAGATCCTGCCAGACCCTGTGCCATGCGCCTCATGGCCCCTCTGCTCACAGAACCCAGCGATGTTTTTGGATTTCAGTCTCCGAATAAGGAGCCGTGGAACATCCTCCCTCTCCCCACAAAGCTTCCCATATTCTCCTCGTGCACCGAGTCAGCACTTGACCCTGCGTGCTTGCTGTGTGTCCAGGGGCTGAAGATATAGCAGAAAAGAGAGAATCTTTCCTCATCGTGCTCATGGGAGCTCTGCCTCTTTTTGTAAAAAAACAGCTGTGTATTTGTAGTCATAGTAATCGCATTGGTTTGGGGGAATGAGTCCTCCTGGGGCCCCCTTCCCATCTCCACAGAGTCTACCTTCCTGTTTCCTGTCATCTCTCTTTTATTTGGTTCTTTAAATTATTTATATTTTGGAATTCTCGTATAAGAGAAGTCACCCAGTACTTTACCTTCTGTGTCCGTGTCACGTCACTTAGGATTATGGCCTCCAGTTTCCTTCAAACAACTTGTATTTATATGCAGCGCTATAAATCATATCAACGCTATATTTCCCTTATCCACTGGCCTACTGAAGGGCGTACAGGCTGCTTCCATGATTTAGCTCTTGTGAACTGTGCTGCTGTAAACATGAACTGTACCTCTTAGATCCATCTCTTCTCCCTGTCATCCATCACCTTTTCCTTCTTCTTCCTCCATCACCTCTCAAAGCCCCTGACAGGTGCCCTCAAACTGGTCTCTGCTTCTTACTTGGGCTGTCCTGGCTCAGTCTCCCCTCCCTGCCAGGTGGGCCAATCTGAACTTCCGCCCAGGCCATGCTCTGCTTGAAGTCCTGACAGGGCTGGCAGATTTCCGCATTCCTCAGCACCACATGCAGGGCTGTGACCAAGACCAGTCCTTGCCTGGTGTGCCAGCCTTGTCCCCCAGAACCTGCCCTTGTGCTCCTCAGTCTATGATATCCAGGGGAATCTGCTGCTTCCTGAGGCGACCCAGACTTGGAACCCTTGTGTGTATTCTGTGCTGTCCTCTCCACCTCGATTGCCTTTCTTCTTGCATTTCCTCTCATCCCTAAAGAAGGAGTAAATATGGCCTCTCTGATTGTCTTGCCTGGCCCCCACCACCCTCATGCTGGTGTCCCTACCTCCCACCTTCTGTGGCTCATCCAGATGGCTCCCCTATGACCAGAGCATCTCCTTCATCTGTGAACAGCTTGGTGGCAGAACTGAAGTCTCTATGGTTAATGTGGTGATTTACAACAATTGTTCAATGCGTTTTACACTCCATTCATAAGTCAAGCCAATGCTAATCTCAAAAAGTGAAATACTGGGTAGGGATGTAACTCGGGTAGAATCCCTGCCTAGAATGTGCAAGGTCCTGGGTGTAATCCTCAGCACGAGAGAGACAGAGAGAGGGAGAGAGGGGGAAAAGATAAATGTGCTTAAACCTCCACTCCCTCTGCTAAAAAGTGGGAACAATAATACTTTACAGAGCAATTAGGAGAATTAGCATCTTCAGCGTGGATGCCGCAGTATCGATCATGTAATAGCATCTCAAATAGTGGACAGTTGTGTCCTGCTGTTACTGAAATCTGGGTGTGAGTGAGCACATTTGCCCTTGAATCACACCCTCTGGAAGTCTGAGGAGGAAGGTGACCATGACTTCAGCATTGTGCTGCTTCATATTTATTCCATGAGGTGGAAATCATTCTCACCGTTAAGAGGCAGAGCTGGGACTGCAGCTCGGGACTGGCTCAGGTGCCTTGGCACGTGGCAAATCCATTGTGTGGGTTCCTACACCCAAGCAGTTGGAACCTTCAGTTCATTCTGCCGCTGATAGTGAACACACATCTTTTGCCCACTCCTACAAACACAGAGAAACACCTTCACCAGAAAGTCTAGAAACACATACTCATCCCAAAATTCATCTAACTGATAGTTGCTATGATCCATGAGAAACACTACCTTTTAAGAAAATCAGCCATGCAGTTCTTGCTGCTCAGTACTATTTTCAACAGGCTGGCAGTGTTAAGTCCTCAGGTTGCAATATGGTGTCTGAACGATTGTTGAGTGACTCAGTGTCACAGTCATAACATCACTTACCATCAGAATAGTACAGTTTTTACTACAATCTTTCACACACATCTCTGCTCAGATTAACTCTTTGAAGTTGGTCGTCTTGGTATTTCCTAGTGAGGGTTTTTGCATTCATTCTCTGATTTAACAAACTTTGGCTGAGATCCTGCTACTTCCCAGGCGAGAGACTGGGAAACGCGCAGTGACTGAAGCAAACAGCCCTCATGGGGTTTGTGATCTAGTTGATCAGGCATGGTCGTGGCACCATTCATGTAGCCAGAACTGGAGTTTTGCACAGAGATGTCACCACCACCTGGAATGCAGCTACAGTACAAAGTAGGGGAGGGAAACAGTGGTCTCAACTTCACCACGAGCTACTTGCTGTTTTGGAAAATCGTCTGATTATCTACAAAAAGGCTTCTTAGGCTTCTGTTGCCACCATGCATAATTGCAAATTTGAGACTGCTTCAGCTCTTATTCCCAGTTGTGACCCAGCATTTACACATTGAAATTACTTCCCTTTCATTGCTCTTTTTTTCTTTATGATTAGGTGCTGGATGGGTTTTTAAATTTTTTTTTTCATTGGTACAATTTAGATATATGTAGCAATCACATTCATCATAGGGAATTTGTAGCTGTACATGGTATATCTGGCTTCTTTTTATTTCCATTTCTTTCCCCTCTCTTCAACCTCTTTCCCACTCCTTATTTGGAAAAATTTTGTTTCCATTTTTTTCTTCTATTTTCTCTTTTTGTTGTTGTTGTTCTTCCTGGGCTTGGTGGTACATGCCTGTAATCCCAGCACTTCAGAGGCTGAGGCAGGAGGACCATTGCAAGTTCAAGGCCAACCTCCCCTACATAGTGAGTTCAAGGCCAACCTGAACTGTGTGGCAAGTCCGTATGGATTTTTTAAATGTGTGTATGTATATAACTTATATTATCTGTGAATTTCTTTGGATCAAGGAGAGAGAAAATTAAGAACTCATTAACTTACAATAGGGTCGTGTCCGAATGAACTCATTGTAAGGTGAAAATATAAGCTGAAAATGCATTGAACACACCTACTCTGCACACACCCAGCTTAGGAATGCAAGACCCCATAGAATGTCATTTATGTCCCTGTGTGATTTCATGGCTGTTGCCCGAAGGATTGAGCCCTGTTCTGTATTACTTACTTCGGAAAAGATCGAACTTTCAAAATTCCAAACACAATTTCTACTGAATGCTTATCACTTTTGCACCACTGTAAATTTGAAAAATCCTAAGTCAAGCCATTGTTTGTTAATCACCATCTGTACTTGTGATTTAAAAACAGAACATGGAGTTTAATAGGCTGTGAACCTCCAAGTTCCTTCCTCAGCCTCAGCACTCCTTCGTGGGCAGAGGTCCTGCTGGTGAGTTTTAAATTGTAGCCCTAAGATTCTTCATGGGTCTAATCAAAACACAAATAGAAAAAAAAAGAAAGAAAAACACAAATAGAATCACAGCCCTGGAGCAGGGTCCTAGAGGCCTCCCATGCAGCAAGATGTTACCCCTTGGTTACTGGGCTATGAGGCCTCTCAAGGGTCCATGAAGAAGTACTGGAGCAGCCAGAGCAGCAGGGATTGGCTTGTGGTCATTTACCAACTACAAAAGGATACTGTGTGCCTTTGCCACCCCGAGAGCTGCCCCGGTGCCTGTAGGCTGAATGTCAGCTGTAAGCTCAGCCATTCTCCCAAAAGGTCTGTTTGCAGAGAAGTAGAGCAGATGACAGTGCTCCTGGCTCTGCATTGCTCTGCTGGGTTATTTCCAGAGGAGACTGCAACCCCCTTACCTTCTTCTCAGGGATGTAGCAAACCACTTCAGTCCCTGCTGTGCAGTTTCTGTGAGAGCTCGAGTCCCACTGGCTGCAACCACGTGGCCTCTGACAGGGCGGCTCACCTGGGAAGGAGAGATGAGCGCTACTAGCAAAACTGCGCCTCTTCTACCCTGACCTGCTAGAAATTCAGTGCCACTGACTTCATTTCCCAGAAGGGCAGGCTGCTGGGCCCCGGCTTCTAACAGCACTCTTGGGTATGTTAAATCGGGGCAGCCTTTCCTGAGGACTGTCTCCACTATTCCAGAGTTCTTTCACGATGTCTTTCTGTGATCCTCTTTCCAGTATATTCGAGAGGCGGGTGAGTTAGTTTTCTCAAGTCTGAAGAAGAGCTGGCCTACGTTTTTACCTCACCCCAGAGGGCCAGCATGGTAAGCTCACCCTTCAGACTGTACTCTTAGTTCCATCATCAGTGACAGTGTTTAAATGAACAATCATTGCATTTTGTCCATATTTTTCTTTAGTATCTGAAGTCGGTAGCTCCACTTAAATTACTACAATGATAACAGCAGCTACCATCTTAGGTGTAAGTGTCAGACTTTAGGCACATATTCTCTTCTGTAATCATTAGAACCCTACAGACGAGTGATACTCATTTAGAGAGGGACACTGGCACTCCGCACTAACCTGATAGGTTAACCCAGATGTGTCCAACTCCAAAACCATGTGTTGCTGTTGCTGTACCAGGTTAAAGCTTTGGGAGCAGACCAACGTGGGTCTAAATCTCAGGTCTCACTAGACAGTCTTAAGCAAGGTACCAATATTTCTCAGCGTTGTTCCTTTTTTCATAAAGCAGGGATGGTAATGCAAACCTTTCCAAGTTTGTGTGATGTTTCAATAGCAGAGAATACAAAGTATGTGCCCGATTTATAGGAGATGATCAGAAAATGTTCATTTTCCCCCTCCCTCTGCAGTGAGGCCCTGATCATACCCACTGCACAGGGCTCTTTCAGGTCTTTGTGGGCTTCCTACTTCGGCTTAAGGATGAAAATCAACTAAGACCAGTTGGCCACCAAGCCCATTCTGTTCCTGTGTTTATTCTGGAAAGATCACTTAATGTGACAGAAGGAAAGAGATGGTTTGGCCTCACTGACCTTTTTCCTTCACAAGCATTTTGTACTTTGCAGCACTAACACATGATCTTAGAAAGGTGCCTCTTAAAAATTCAGAGAAATCTAAAACCAGCAATGGAAATAGTTGTATATCTTTCCTCCCTATAAATTTACCAGTTTCTGAAGTGGCAGTATTAGGGTCCATGGATTGCTTTTGGAGGGTATAGGCTTTCCCATTGCAGGACATAATATCCAACACCCATAACTTGAAAGGAGAGGCATAGTTTGGCTCATAGTTTAGGGGAATTCAGTCTGCGGTCATCTGGCTCGAAGGGAAAAATGGCCTGGTGGGAGAGTATGGAGGATGAAAGCTGTTCATCTCATGCAGTCTGGAAGCAAGAAGTGGGGAGGAGGTTCTGGGTACAAGAATGCATCCTTCCAGTGATCCACCTCCAACCAGGCCCTATGTCTTAGTTACTTTTCTTATTTCTGAGGCAAAATATCCGACAGCTAAAGTTAGAGGAAGAAAGGTTTATTTCGCTCACAATTTGAGTTGTTTCTTTTCTTTTCTTTTCTTTTCTTTTCTTTTCTTTTCTTTTCTTTTCTTTTTACATAGTGTGGAAAATAGCTATTGATTGCTGCTTGTACACTCCGTAGGGAAGTGCTTTTATCTCACCCTCACTAACGTATTCTTAGTTCCTAGGGAAATTGTGGCACACAATAGGTGTGCAATAAATATTTTAATAGGAAATGGAATAAAAAATGATGACATCAAGGTCAGTGAACATGAGGCAGAAAAAAAATATTTCAAAGGAAAACAGAGGAGAACATAGAAGAAAATAGCTGATCATTTTGTTCATTTGTGAATAATAAAATGATGTGTCAAAATAAGGTAAAATGTTGCCATGTTTAGACAGGTATGTTGCACTTCTGCTATTAGATCAGACAGATTTCTCAGAGCCTCTTCTTTAGTTGTCACTTCAACATTAGTTTGTATGTCCTCATCCACTGGTTCTGTCACTTGTTACATGACAAGCATTGCATTTTGTCTAAATGTACAAGCACTGGCAACACCTACTCATGTAACATGGTTCAGTCAACAACATATCAACCATCTTAAATAGTGCAGTCCTCTTCATTATTTCAACTAGTTTAAGTATTGAAGGTGAATCCAAGCATTTGATCTCTTTATGAGCCCCCGGCTTCAAGTTATAATGAATAATTGACATGGGAAATTAACAAAAATAAATATGCTGCCAACCATAGACTGAATGCATAATCCATGCTGGGTGTTCCACAAATGTTCTACAAATGACCAGAGGGGAGGACTCAACACGTGACATCCCCAGGAGAGAAACTACAGTCAGTCCAGGCTGGCTGTTGGCCAAAAATACCATCTTCATATGTGGGAAACAGTCTGTTCATACACCGTGTTGTTCTAAATTGGAACTGGATTGTACTGGATATGGGAATGTATGACCCATTTATGCATTGTGTTGGACTAATATGGGCCTGCACTGTACTGAGCGCAGGAAGATATAGCACATTTATACCCTGAGTGAACAGATTGGGACCTGGATTGCCCCAAGCAAGGGAAGCCAGAGGCTGAAAACCAGGAAAGGATTGATTGGTGTGGAATGGGCTATGATTATTGTTCTCTTATGGCGAATTCTACCTACCCACTTGATTGGGTACCCACAGAGCGTCCAGATATTTCATCAAATATTATTCTGGTTCAGTGCGTCTAGCTCTGGTCTGCTGGTCTTTCTGCTAAGCATTACTTCTCCTGCCATTGCCTCTTCTCTGTTGATGGTGACAGTGTCCTCCTAGTTGTACAGTGCAGGAGGAGAGGACACATTCCTGATGCACGTTTACCCCTACACCCCACATCACCCTGGAGTCTCCTTCTCTCCATCTGCACGACGGCCACTCTGGCCCCAGATCCCTCCTCTGAATCACAGCAATGGTCTTGATGTGATCTCCCTGCGTCTGCATTTCCTCGCGCCCCTGCAATCTGTTCTCAAGGCTTCAGCCAGAGGTAGTCTTAGAAAATCCACGGTGTTTCAAGGGCCTTTCAGCAGCCTGCCACCTGTGTCCATACACCTGGCGCGTCCCCACTGGCCCCATGCACGGCCGCTCTCCCCTCACTGCCTCCGGCCCTGCTCCGTGGTCTGCCTGCTGTTCTTTGAATGCTGGCTGGAGACACAGGGTAGCCATAGCATCTTTGCAAGGGCCTGTTCCTTTCTCTCAGAAGCTCTTCCCCCAGTTGTCCACTTGGTTAAAGCCGCCTCCAAGTATCCATTCAGGTGTCACATTTTCAGTGAGGGTTAGTGTCCAGCCTATTGTAAATTGAAACCCACCTCTCACATGTATTTCTGCTCCTCATTCCTTGACACTATTTTTCCCTCATGGCTATTAACACCTAACATACTATATATAATTTAGTTATTTTTATAATCCTTGCTCCTTGTTTCTCTCTGTAGTGGTTCATTTTATGACCAATTGACGAGGACACATAGTATCCAGACATTTGGTCCAAATTTTATTCCAAATATTTTTGGGGAGGGTGCTTCTTGCTGAGATGCCCCAGATAAACCGAATAAAACAGGTTGTTCTTCCTAACATGGGGGGGCCTCATCCAGTCAGTTGAAAGACTGAACAGGACAAAAAGGGGGATCCTCCAAAAATAAGAGACCACTTTCTGCCTAACAGCCTGCAAGCTGGGACACTGGTTTTCTTCTGCCTCTGCATGCAGACTGAAAACTGATTGGCTTATTGGATCTCCAACCTGCTGGCCTTCAGTCTGGAAGGAGCAGTATCAGCTCTCCTGAGACTTCAGCTGGCTGGCTACAGGTCTCAGGACTTGCCTGCTTCCATAATGATAGGAACTGACGCCTAACAATGTATAAATAAATAAACTCTACTGGTTCTGTATCTATGAAGGACCCTGACACACCCAACTGTGGCACACAGAAGGCACTCAGTATCTATTTACCAAAGAAACTAATAAGTATGAAATAATTCTCTTTAAAGATGCAATGAGTGCTACTGTCTACATTTTATTACAGACTCAAGAGCTATAGTAACTGAAGCAAAGATCAAAGAATGGTCTTCCTGCACACCCTCCATGCACAGCACTTCTGGATGCACATCATGTTTGATGCTAGATTCACACATACAGTTGGCCACATTTTCTTTCCAAGGTCAAGGCCAAAATCCAGGCAGCTTACCAGCATGGATAATCCTTGCAGTCTGTGTGATCTGTGTCAGAAAGAAGCCTTCAATCAAGAAAAGCTCTGGGATTCCTTAGAACTTGGAAATAGCCAAGTATTTGTGGTTGATGAAGAAACATCCCAGCCCAAGACCCGAAAACTTAACCAAAGGTCATTGGTCATGGCTTGCTCTGTAGAGGGAAAGAATCGAGTGTTACAACTCAGTGGTCTTGTTCCTCAGTAGCCTGCCTTTCCCACATGCATAAGGGAAGAAACAAGGGAAAACAAAGTTAGGAGAGAGGGGAGAGGGAGAAGACCAGAAATGTCGGTAGTGGGAGTAGTGACAAGTAGGCCCAGGGCTGGCTACAAATGACCAGCAGAAGAAAAACTGACAGAAGATGTAATCACTGTGCAGTGCAATGGACCCCACCAACAATCCCCAGAGACAGTGGTAGCTTTTGAAAACAATTTGCTCAGGGATGGGAGGGGCAGGGATGGAGCGAGAGAGACTTCCCTACAACCTGCCCCTCATTAAATGCCCTTAAAAGTGTCTCCATGGTAATGAGTGAGCATAAGCAGAGGAAGCAGAGGGGTGAACCTGCAGTGAGAACCCTGCAGCACTCTGTGAATCCCCAAAGCTGCCTCCCAGGCCTCCTCTAGCAACATTTCCTGGGTCTCTTCCACCGAATAATACCAGCTCCCTGGAAAAATGTGGGAGAAATTAAAACTTCCATGGGCAAAACAGGTTGAGAAACATCAGGTTAAACAAGGTTAAGTAGCCCATTTAGTATTCTGAGGTGAATTAGGAATCACCATAAACTCATATGCAGGATGCCTCCCCCCAAATCTAGTGACCTACAAGCACTGTCTATATGGTGCTCCCCAGTGAACTAGAACCAGTGTTCTGTTGCATGCGCTGCTCTTGAGAAAAAAAATGAACAATGCAATCTTAGAAGGACAGTGCTAACCCTAACAGAAAGAGAAGATTCCTGATTGAAGATGATCGGAGGGACGTATCAGAGGCTTAGTACAATAACTGTTCACTTACCCTGTGGGATGTCTTAAGACTCCCAGGGGAGTTGCTGAAATTCCTTTCATTTTTGAATTAACAGTTACAGATTCACATCATCTGCACTACAGTGTGCATTAATGAATCTCAGCGATCAGGTCTTAGCCATGATGCTTTAACAGGCCACTTTTGCAAGGCAAAGACGATGTCCCTGAAGATTCAGTTGACTGGAATGGGACCTTTCAAGTGGTGGCTTTCATAGTTTAAACTATAGCTCCATGGTAAAGTGCTTGCCTAGCATATGCAAGGCCTTGGGTTTGATCCCTAATATGAAAAAATAAAAAGTAGCCACAACCGGTCAAAACCAGTCCACATGGCACTTGACATACTGTCCGTACTCATCAAATGTTGGTAAAATAAAATTTAAAAAAAGGTTGTTCAAGGGTTTTTAATCATTACATTTGCTATTTCATAGAACTACTTTGTAAGCACTATGTATATTTTATAAAGCAGGTAAATTTGAGTGGTTTTGGCAGTTCTTACCAATTTATAGCCCTAGGGATTGTTGGTGAAGTCCTTATGGTTTTAAGTCAAGCACAGTGATCTGCTGCTCTTCAACTGTGATATGCAGAATCTCATAAAATAAAATTATAGGTGATTATAAAATTCATCACTGTCAGAAGCCAGATGGTATGCCTCAGATCGAGTACGAGATGGGATTTCCTCAGCTGAACCAATAAAATAAATTGCAATAGTAATGAAATGCAAGATGAGACTTTTCTCAGCCTCCCAGCCCATTCTCTTATACTTCTTGTGGATAACTAGTTTAAGTTTTGATTCTCAACTTAATTTTCTCCCAAAACTTCTGGGTATTCTCTGCAGTGAGTTCATATACCCTGGTTTGCCATTGCTCAATTCAAATATTCACCTCATCCCGTGCCCCAGCCATGAACCCAGTATTGACGCAGGCGCCCGTTTTGTCAATTCCCATTGTCCAGGAGAAAGATTGTAGTGCTTCATCTGTACCCTGTATTCGTTTGTTAACCAGAACACCAACACATGAAGGAAAACAGACACCAGCATATGACCGGACTTGTCAGTACCTTTGTGGACCAGCAGTGGAAACGTCTGTCAGAACATCTGTGGAAAACTGTAAACGTCAACCTGACACTACGAAGAGCCTTTCTGTGTGCTGCTTTGCTGTTCCGTGTTTATCTTCTGATCTTCTTGCCGCACCAAGGCTCATGATATGAGCTGCTCTAATGGTGCAGGCGATGCTGGGTGCCTGTGTGAAACACTTGGGTTTCTGTTGAACTTAACTTTTTACATCACATCCCTACCCATCTGAAAAGTGTCAAACCTCGAAAGCAGAAAGGAAATTGCGGCCCCCATGTCACGTCAACAGAATTGTGTTCGTGCATTGTAAGTTTGACAGGGAACAGTCTCCAAATACTGCAGCACAACTCCTAGAAATGAGGAGCCAGGGCTCACAGCTGGGACAATGGCAAAAACAAAAGAGAGGAAGTGGGAATTGACAGAGAGGTATCTGTTGTTCATTGTGTCACAGCCCCCAGTCCCAGGTCTTCGAATAATTCTAATGAGTTGAAATATATTGATAGCAAGAGCATAGATAATTACATGAAAAGTAAGAAAATGACCTGAAAGAAAGCTTTTCACCCTGTGATTTGCTGAACACTTCTGCAGAAAAATGCTTCACCTTAAAAATGCCCAATTTGTAATTGAAAGTACACTGTTCCTCCTTTATGAGAAAAATGAAACAATTTGATGTGAAATCACAGTGCCTCCCCTGAGATGCTACCTGCATCACTCTCTGTCCCTGACCCCCCCCCCCCCCCCCCGGGCCTCTGCATGGCCAGGTGTTCTTCAGCACAAGTCAGTAAAAACACCCAACAGAGAGTAAACACGAGCTTGTCATTATTTGCTATGCCTTTTTTCTATGTCTGAAATAGTCTGCTCTATAAACAAAAACAAAACCTATTACTGCAAAAAAAAAAAAATGTGCCAATGAGTATAATGGGTTGCTGAAAGAAGTGCATTAAAAATTTAAGTGGGAGTTTATACATATTACAGGCTTCCCTCCCAAATATCAGGAAGATGCTTTTAGCCTAAGTAGGTCTTTGCCAGGGAGACCAAGTTACCAAGTTTAACTGCTGCTTTGTCTGGTTTTGTAGTATTAGGACTTGAACCCAGGGCCCCTCACATGACAGGCCAACACTCTGCCACTAAGGTATATCTCCAGCCCTTTTTTAAATATTTTGAGACAAGGTTGCACTAACTTTGCTCAGGCTGGCCTTGAACTTGTGACCTGCCAGCTTCAGACTCCTGTGTAGCTGGGATTAGAGGTGAATACCTCTATGCCCAGTTTCATGCTTTACACTTGAAGAATAATTTTTTAAAGAAATACAAGCCTTTTAGATTAATGAATGTTTTTGGAAGAGTTCAACAATCATAAAATAAGCAATACATGTAGACTGTAGTCTTACAAACATAAAATATTTTCCAAAGAATTGTCATTATACAATATAAGGACAACAGTATCATGTCTATTTGTTGTAATTAGTAGATTCTATATTGACTTGTATGACGGTCTTGCAAATGTTTTAAATTTTCAAGTTGTCCTGATGTAAAAGTGTTTTTCAAAGTATTTGCATGAAGTATATCCTAAAATCTCTGAGGGGAACTAGCCTAGGGAAATAGACAAACCAAAGGTTAATTTGGTTTTACACATCTGATAAAAAAATTTGATTTTGATTTAAAATAATGAAAATAGTTGCTTTAATGATTAGAATGTGCCCAAATAATAGATTTTTTAGAAGCAAACACTGTTTATGATTAAGATAATCTTTGCTTGAAAAAACTTTATTTTTTCTTTGTCTTAGTTACTTTTCTCATTGCTTAGACAACCCAAAGTTAAGAGAGGAAAGGTTCATTTAGCTCACAGTTAGTGGAGTTTTCAGTCAATGATCAGCTGGCTCCAAGGCAGGGGGATGGCAGAGTGGCAACAGTTCGTGGCAGCAGAAGACAGCAAAAGCAACAAGGGAGAGCGAGCCTCCTTCAGTCCCTTATATTGTATTCAGTCTACCAGGACTAGGGTGGTGCCAATCTAATCAGTGGACTAATCCAGCAATCACCCACCCTTAATCCCAGCTCCCTTAATCCCAGCAATGAACTACAAATCAGTCACACATTCTATAATCAGCCTCCTCCAAAAAAACCCCTCTGACAGCATGAGGCTTTGGGAGGACATCTAGACACAAGCCATAATATCTTTATGTAAATAATTAATTTTAACAGTTTCTTTTTCTTTCCTTTAGACAGGATCTCACTCTGTAATTCTGGCTACCCTTGAATTCACAGCAATCCTCTTGCCTTAGCCTCCCAAGTGCTGGGGTTACAGAAATGTACCAGTGCACGGCCTTTTTGACAATTTCTGAATGTATTTTCCTGAAGTTGCTTACCTGATTGGAAGAAGGAACCTTAGTTCTTTTTGATATGTGCAAATTTAATAGCACCTATGTGACATTTTTTTCTACCTTGAAGATGTTAAACTAGTTAATATGTTTTAAAATTTTACCTTTAATTAGAAAGGAAATATATATGCATGTTAGAAAATTTAGACTATACTGTATGAATAAGCCATAAAATTAAATAGACACTCTATGTTGATAGCAACTAAGGTACATAAAGCAACTAAGTGCTTGTGTTGTTAGGTTGATTATGCTGACCTGGGACCAGCAGTCTGAGTATCTCTGGGAGGATGACATTATGCAATATAGCAATGGGGGATTTCCTTCTATCTTGTCTTTGAAGGCCAATATTGTTTTCACTGTTTTGTTTTGTTCTGATTAATTGTTTTGATCTATTCAGTATTCTGTTTTGATTGGTTTTATAGTGTTCTGTTTTTGGTTTGATTTTGCTATACCTGTCTGAATGGGCAAATATTGTGAAGATAACAAGATATACTATGGTACCTATTATTGTTAAGCCAGTGTCCTGCTCTGAAGTTCTGTGCAGATTTCACTGCATTGTCTTGATTGGCTTTGTTCTGTCTTGTTTTGTTGTATTTTACTATCTTTAAAGTAAAAAAAAAAAATATTTTTTTTAATTTAAAAAAATAAACACTTTATGTTAACGCTATTTTAAAGAGAAAAAAGCACAAAAAATTAAAAAGCAGTCAAACAAACAAAAAACAACAAAAGCCAAACAAACAAGAAAAGCTATAGTGGTATAGAATTTCAAAAGAAGATAATACGAATTTAAGAATGGTTATTATATTGCATATTGTTATCTTCAAAATAGTTGCTTATATGTTAACACTTTAATATGTATCTTTTCACATACTTTTTGTGCTGCACACTCACCCACACCTACACACATGCATTTAAATGCAATCAGTCAAACTTTGTACAAAAAAACATAATCCACCTGTGGGAGTAGAGTTCAGTGGTAGAGCACTTGCCTAAAATTACATGAGGCCTCTGGTTAAATTCCAGCACCACCAAAAAAGAACCCAAACCCAAAAAACCCCCCTACAATCCAAAGTAATAATGATTGATATTTGGTAGTATGGTTTGCTAAGAAATATTGCTTTATATGAGCTTTATTAGAATTTTAAATGTAGGTGGGTCCAAACGTTAAAAGTCCAAATTTTAATTCAGTAGCACAGTTGTAGTAGTAATTCATTTGTCTTAAAACATCCTTTCTAAGATGACATAATTCTTACTATACCCACTAAGATTATATGGATGCAATTTTATTTGTTTGTATCCTTGCTTGTTTTAGTTGAAGTATTTGAATTCAACTCTTAGAATCATTCTCTATGCACTGATTAGGATTACTTTAAAAGATCACAGGAGGATCATGATTATTATATTTTGAAAATAGCCACCATACTCACATAAACAGTATTTTTCTCCATGCGGTAGAACTCAAAATGTTTTTTTAATTTACTTGCATTTTCCCATCTGTGTCTTCCAGTGCTTCCCGAAGAATATGTATGAATTTTATAATCAGAGAAATTTTAAAAACAAATAATTGAGCCATTTTTTACCTGATATAGAACTACATGAGAACCCAGGGTTTCAGAAATAACAGGCCAATTTCACTGGCTCAATAACACATCTTTAAGGTCAGACTCCAGAGTTTGTTCCATGTCTTACAAAACAGCATGAGTGGGAAATTGGCTTTCCTTTTTGGGTAAAGTTTCTGCGAAGCTTGCTGATAAAACTCTTTTATTTTACTTTCTGCAAAACAATTCTGTTACTTCTGGAGCTAAATGGAGATGTAGCTGATAGTGGACTCAATTCTTCAAGTTTAATGCAGAAACTGGGGTCATAAAAAGATAGACTCCTAAAATACTCTCCGAAGTACCGTCCCATCTGGCTAAGGTCACCTTTGGGAAAAAATGCTGGAAATGTGCGCCTTACACCAATTCACCTCTGAACCATTTGCACTTTCCGTAAAAGCCATCAAAATTTGAGGAAGGAGAGGAGAGGGTTTCAGCTTGTCTTCACATGAACTGTGAAAACTTCCTTTTTTTTTTTTTTTCGGGGAATATCTTAGAAACCTGAGTGAAACATCAAAAAAGAAAACACCCTGAGTGACACCTTTGTAAAACTGAGCGACTTAAAGTCATTCCAAAGCATGTTAGCTACTAGCTGTATCTAGAGGCTGTATCTAGAGGCTACTTGTCCATGCACTCTGTTGAAAAAACACAAAAAAACAGGGCACCTCTTAAATTTTCCCCTTCTTTAGTGGAAAGCTCTTTTGTAACGTTAGTTGACATCAGTGCATTTCAACCTGTACTCGAGGATACCTAATAGATACTTAATACTTACCAGGTGGAAGGATGTCTAATAGCCTCCTCTGTTGGTTTTTCCCCCTGACATCCCACATGATGGGGTTTGATGTGTTCTCTCCTATTTTTGATTCCAGCTGTGAAGGTTCAAGATTAAGTGGAGAAAACTACTTTAAGCACAAGAGAACTCTATTGGCTCAGAATAAAAGCTGTATTGTTTATTAGCATTCGGCAAATAACTGTTATACTTAGATCTTTTAGCATTGCTTTCTTTCTCTTTTTTTATGATGACAATTCTTCACAGTTGCCAAACTAAGGCAAAAGGAAACTTTCTCAATCCTTACGATGCTTGCATCAGATAACCAATATGAAATATTTTCCAAAATACTGTGTCTCCTCAGACTTTAGAATTTGTTCTTGGGAAGCCAGAGATACACAAAGATGACCTTAATAAATCTCTCTAAGATTGTAAATACACAATTCCTTGTTCTTTTTTCCCTTGGGGCATAGGCCAGGCATCACCAACAATTCAGATATGCTGGCCTTTGTCAAAGATTGCGTTGTGTCAAGAAAAATATATGATTTAGCAAATTGTTGGAGACTTTTTAGTAGGTCTGCCATAATTGAAAATCAGCAGCCTTCTGCAGAAACCAATCTCATGCCTTTGATGTGGTACACAATTGGGCCTGAGAAAAAAAATCTCTTGAAGGGGGACATGTTTGCTTTCTAAAAGATTGAACTACCAGGGAGAATATTTAAAACTGATTTCAGCAGCCATTAATGAACCCACATGGAATAGTTATGTTTGGGGCTGAAGTGTTTTGAGGTGCTTTGGTTTATTGTGGATCATTTCATGGGAAGGAGATGAGGGTATTTGCTTCCCTTTTCTGAACTGCCATTAGATCCCATATTAGTTTTCTAGGATTATTATAACAGTGTCACAATCAGTTAACCTAAACAACAGGACTTTATTCTTTCACAGTTCTGTAGGTAAGAAACCTGACATCAGGGTGTCAGCAGGGTTGGTTTCCTGTGAGGTCTCTCTCCTTGGCTTGGAATTGGCCACCTGCTCTCTGTGTCCCATATCGTCTTCTCTCTAGGGGTTTCCATGTCCAAATTCCGCATCTATGCCAGGTGAACATAGTGCCAACTTGCCTGAATTAGAGACTCCCAGAAAGGTGGTTGAATCATCAGTGGATTAACCTACTAACAGTCATGCCTGAGTGTGTGTTGGAAAATGAAGCCCAAGTGGACGTGGGTTACTGGGACTGTGCCTTTGGAAGAATATTTCTTCTGGCACTCTTCCCCTGTGGTCTGCTTCCCAGCACCATGACAAGACAGCTTTGCTCTGCCATGCCCTTCAGCCATGACATTCCTGCCTTAGAGTCAGCTAGCCATGGACTGAACCACTGAAACTGTGAGCCAAAATAAACCCCTGCTCCTTGAAGTTGCAGGTGTTGGGTGTTTTGTCCCAGCAATGGGAAAACCAGCTGATACATCATTTTATGAGGACACCAGTTGTACTGGGGTTAAAGCCCACTGTAGTGACCTCACTTTAACTTAGATCTTAATACTGTGTAGTTACATTCTGAGGTACTGGGAGTATAAGGGCTTCAGCATATGAATTTGGGAGTGCACAATTTAGCATACGACAGGTGTGATTCAGGACCTCCATGCCAAATCTACAACACCTTTGCTTTATAATTACCAGAAAGGAAAGAGAAAGGGAAAAAAAGAGTATTCCTGAATTGTCTACAAGATCTGGCTAGTTTCTGCAGCAAACTTCAATATGGAAAAATTTAAAATTCCACTGAGAATTCTCAGTTCAGCCTCATAACATCCCTATCACATAGACTCCAGTGTCCACTTTATTTTTTGTAGATAAGATAATGAAATATGGACCAAGTTTGATAAAGGCACAGAGCTTAGTACACTGAAAACAATGACTTGAACCCAAGCAATCTCATTCTAGAACCTGAGCTATTAACCTCTTCATAATACCTTTTCCTAGTCAGGTTGGCAGAGGAGAAACCTGTGCCTAGATAGCTAATTGTATTTATATCTATATCCATACTACACAGGAAATTTTCTCAGGGCTTCCCAGAAGACCTAGGTGCTAACTCTAGCTCTACTAACTCTTGCTAAATGATCTTAACTTAGTAAATTAACACACAACACCCCAAGCTTCTATCCACATAGGTAAAAAGAGAGAAGTGGATTAGATGTTTCTCAAACTTTTGGGCTGGGATCCATAATCAGAACATTTTGGAATTTAGTATACAGCCACACAGCACATAATTGAAACAAGTGTTTCCCACAATGCCTGCACTCCCTACAGATTAGCAATACTTTCAATTCTTTTCTAATAGTTTTTTTTAATAATAATTATTACCTACTCCATTGGATCTGTGAAAAGACCAAAGTAGGTGACCCAGTTTAGACTCCAGTGATCCTAAAATCCTTTTAGCCTTCAGGGATGGATGTATATTTGGAGCCTCTCTTGTCTGAAATACAGTCTTTGTTTGAAGCACATGAATAGTACATATTACTGGGGGCAGCATCTCTTTTAGCTCCAGAATGAACTAATCACATCATAATAATAGTAATCACTTATGTCTATTGTGTACCTCCTGCATGCTAGAGGGTTTGAAATCCAGTGCCTGTAGTCTATAGGTTGTGAATATTGTAACATCTGATTTGGGTACTGAGAAACCCAGGACCAGAAAAGGTAATTTGCTCAAGGCCCCACAAGAAGTAAGTGGCATGGCTGAGATTTGGACCAAGGTTGTTCTAATTCCTAAGCCCTTACACACAGTGCTTATGTTCAGGGAGGCCCAGTAAAGGGTTTAGGAGAAGTCAAATCTGGAAACTTTGGCCGTGGAACATAATTTCATCCCTTAGGGTTTTCTCTCCTTGGCAGCAGTGATCATACCTTAGTGTGATGCTGCTATCATAGCAGTGATTGTAAAATCCCCCAAGGTGGTTTCCAGTCTTCCCACCCTTGTTCAGGCCACCTCCACCAGTTGAATCAGAATGCCCGATGACAGAATCCAGGCCTTTGTAAGTTTTACAATCTCTTAGGTGGTTCCAATGTGTAGCCAAAATTAGAAACCATTGCCTTGAAGTCTTGGTTGAGGAAATGAAAGAGCTGTAAGGAGCTTTTCCATCTTACTTCTACAAACAAGATTTAGTAAAATACTGCTTAAAGCTTTTAGCTGCTCTTGCACAACTAGGGAGTTCAGGGCGTTTGCTAATTATTTGGAGCACACCACACACACATACACAAGCACACAAATCACATACACAAGCACACACACACAAACACACACCCACATAAACAACTTTCTATCTGCTCTTCAATGCTTAAAGAAAGCAGTAAATACCTCAGACATGGGCAAGATGTTTAAAATAGCTGCAGTGTCTCTGTGATACTTCCTAACACATAATTTTGAAAGTCATTTTTTATATAACTAGAGAAGTCAGTTGTTGAATTCATCAGAAGTAAGTGTGACCAGTAGTCATAGGTCCAGTGGATTGGGGGCAATGTCAAGAGCCAAACCAGATGAAGGTTACTATAAATGTGAGAAGCCGTCACATTTGCTTAGAGCATCAGGGAACGATTTCCTTGTTTTCACATTAACTGTAGGAAGTACAGTCAAACCTAGGATCCTCCTCCACATCCTTTTCCCACAGAAATAGTAAGTCGTCCTTTTAGCTACCTCTTGCCCTGACTTAACGCCTGTGTTACTACAGTATGCAGTTGGCTATTCATTTGAAAGTACAACACAGCCACGCTGGTTTCACTGTGTTCTCTGCAGCTGTCTCCAAAACAGAGGCTGTATCTTATTGGTGGGGTTTTCCATGTCTCAGGAGACAGCCTTATTAATGTTAAAAATGTCTGTAATTTTCATATTGCAAAGAATAAAATTACAGTCCAGCTGTCCCTCTGAGGGAGGTTAGTTCCAGGACCTCCCACAGACACCAAAACTCACAGATGCTTAAGTCCCTCGCGTAAGATGACTTCGGGTTTGCGTGGAGCCTGCCCTGGTCTTTCTGTATACTCCAGGTCACACCTAGCTTACTTACAATATCTAATGCAGTGTAAGTGCTAGCTTAATACTTGTCACACTGTACTGTTTATGAAATGATAAGAAAACAGTCTGTAGATGAGCAGTACAGATACAGTGCTTTTAAGAAATATTTTTGATGCAGTTTGTTGGAGTCACACAGACAGATCCTGTGGGTGTGAAGGGTTGACCGTGTGACCACAGCAAAACAAACTCCATTCTTTTCTGAAGAATGAGTCTTGTGTTTCCCACAAGGCCCCGGATGTCCCAGTTTAAGCCAGGCAGGTGTAGATGCTGGGCCTCAGTTTGTCTCCAGTACCAGCTCTCGTTTGCTTACAGAATGAAGTGGCTGCGCTTCTGAAACCCATCTCAGAAAAGATTCAGGAAATCCAAACTTTCAGAGAGAGAAACCGGGGGAGTAACATGTTCAACCATCTTTCAGCCGTCAGCGAAAGCATCCCAGCCCTGGGCTGGATAGCCGTGGTGAGTCAGGGTGCACTGGGCCCCCTTCACCTGGTCATGTGCTGTCATGCTGAGGAAACATCACCTTGCCTCCACACCCCTTTATCCACAACCCCCTCCGTGGGAGGAAGGTTGCTTTAGGCTGAAGCTCAGCTTTTTCTTGCTCTGTTTTAAACATGCTGCTTTCTATTCTGAGAAACAGAGCTTGTTTCATGACCTTTCCAGAGCCCAACTGGCCTCCAACTTCCAGCCATATTTCCTTGCTTTTCTTCTTCTTCTGTCTTACCTTTTTTTCTTTTTCCTCCTATGCTTGGGTGATGGTCCTGTTTTCTCAGTCCCCCAAACCTGGTCCTTATGTCAAGGAAATGAATGATGCTGCCACCTTTTACACTAACAGGGTCCTAAAGGACTACAAACACAGGTATGTACCTTCTTCTCCTATCGCATTTGCAGTTGATCACTGTTTAGACTTTTGTTCCTAACACTTTAATAGTTAATTACTGTTCTCTTTATGAGTGTACTATATCCTTTAAAGAAAAATTCCATCTTAGCAGAGAAAGCCAAGTGGAAAATGGAATCAATCATCCAGATAATATGTGTGTTTTAGGAAGTGTGCCTCAGTCCCCTGGTCATAACTAAACTGTCCCCATTTGAATACTTTATATATCATGGACTGGCTTCTTGCAATCACAGAGCTTTTCCATTGATCAAAGTCGATCGATGAGTGAGCAGATAGAAGAAAGGGGGAATCAGGAAATGAAGGGAAAATCAAGAACAGAGGTGAGATGAGCCAGTAAGTTAGGCAGCGAGAAGGACACCAGGTGGAGTTAAGGTGGAGCATGATTGCAGTGGACAGAGGGGCATTTGGGAGAGCAATGGCCCTTTGAGGGCTGCGGAAAGCATAGGTGAGCGTGAACCATGGGAGTCTGGAGACCCGGCATGAAAAGACCTTGCATCCTACAGCACACATAAATCCTAGCGAGGCTTCAGCTGGGGTTAGAATAGAAAAGAGAACCAAATGAGACATCCAGGAAAATGTCTCCTGAACTATTTAAGGAGAGTCATGAGACTCCTCTCCCTCTGATAAGGTCATGCCTTGCCTTGTAAACAGCTGTCAAAAGGTGCTCGGGCTGTTGCCTAGTAACTAAGGGAAGAATTGGGGCAAAAATAAAAGCAGAAATGTTCCCACTCCCCTCATTAATCCCCGTCTGAACCCTTAGATGGCAGCAACAGAGGTGACATCAGTCAATAAATACAGTGGCTGCTGGGGACAGCTCATCCTTGATCCTGACTGTTCAGATGGAAGGAGATTTGAGGGCCTGAATTCTCTGGATTATCACCCCATTCACTCTGTATTTTACTAACACAGACCTGAAAATAACCAGAACAAAAGGATTCACATCCATATAAAACAAATTTTAAACCAAAAATGCATTATTTATGTATACTGTATAAATATTTGCCATATTTCCAGGTTGTGGACCAAACAGTACATATTTAAATGTTGTACCACTCTTTCCTTTTTATTTTTTATTTTAATAAATATTGACATATAAAAGAAAATTTAACAAAATACATATGTTATCAAAAAATCACAATGCAAAGAATACCTGTATTTACACTACTCATTTTAAGAAATATCTAGTTAAATGAAAATAAAACTTAGTGCTAATATCTGTTAGTTTCTTCTTTGTAAAAGAGAAATCTTTTTTATCAATGTCTTGTACTCTGCTTTGAAGATAATAATACACAATGTATTAACTATTATTATTCTTATTATTTTACAATGAAATTTTTATTTTTTCATAAAATTTTAAAAAATATTAACTTTTTTTTACTATAAAAAAGTCATACTGTGCAGTTCAAATCCCAGATATATATATCCAAGATAAATGAAAACAGGTGTACACCCAAAAGCTTATACATGAAATAGTCACAGCAGCATTATTCACAATAGCCAAAATATGGGAATAACCTAAATGTACTGATGATTGGATAAATAAAATATGGTATATCCATACAGTGGAATATTATTTGGACATTAAAAATGAGGTATTGAAGTAGGTGGCAACATGAATGAACTTTGAAAAACTTTGTGCCAAGCGAAAGAAGCCAGACATGTGAAAAATCACAGATTGTATGTTTGTATGACTCTATTTAAAATTCATAATAGGCAAATTTATAGAAACAAAAAGTAATTCACAGTTAATTAGAGTTGGAGACTCTTAGGAACATGGAGAATAACTATAAGTGGGCATCAAGTTTCTTTGGGGAGATTAAAATATTCTAAAATCAGTTGTGATGTTTGCTCAACTGGGGCTAAATTATCGCACTGTACACTTTACATGTATGAATTATATGGAATATGAACTCTAGCTTAATGAAACTATTTTTATTATATTTTTAAAAACAAAATCAAAAACAATCATAGATTTTTTTACTCTACGTTAGCAAATCAGACCTTGCAGCTTTGGAGAAGAACAACACTAGCAGATGGAATTGTTTATTAATTCCAGGCTCCACTGTGAACCCCTTTTCTGCTAGGATCAATCTGCACCCTTAGTAGATTTTGATCACAGTAACCGTGCTTAGCAACAAGCTTTTTGCACCTGGAGAACTATACTGAGGCCACTGTGCTTAGTGAGAGGATTCCAAATGTTGCCCTGTGGTACTAGACACCACAGAAGGTGTCAGGGCCTCCGTAGAGGTCTCCAAAATGCAAAACCTATTGTTTTGACATGCACATTACCATTTCAGAAAGAGGAAGTTGGAGTTACCAAACCTGGATGTACTATGCCGGCATAGACATACATGCAGAGTGATTTCGTTCAGAGCGCAGCATGGTTTAGGGCAGCTTAAACATTGCCCAGGCTCCCGCCTCTTCGCAGGAACAGACCCTTGCAGATCGTGTTTATTTGTATCCCAGTCTGTCAACTCCTGCTCCATGTTAGCCTCTCCTTGAGTAGATGTCGGGCCCTCAGTGTGAGTGATCCAGCCCAGTGGGTAGCACAGCCAAGGGCACTGGATGTCAGTTATAAAAGAGAACAGGTGCTTCCAGCAGCACCAAGGTGGGCTCCGTCAAGCTTGGGGCCACTTGAAGACCATACAATAAGTCGGGGAAATACAGGCAGAGGTGCAGATTCACACATTTCACTTCTAGAGGCAATCAAACCGGCCTGAGTCACCCTGGTGCTCCTAGGGCTGGTAACCTAATGAAAACTAAATATCCACCGTGCTCAACACCATGTGTGGGGGACCCAACCTTAGTTGCTTCTCCTGCCTTACAGTCATGGGCAACTCACCGCCACTCACCTGGTAGCTAGCCCTGTGGCTTAAACAGAGCTGTGAGCAGGGCACTCATCACATCTGTCCACCCCTTGCCACTGGCTTGAGTAGTTCTTGACTCTCTCAGTATGTGAGTAGAGAGGTCACCAACTTTGGCTCTATCAAGTTGCGCCTTCCCTCATAGCCATTAAAATTCACGTTCCCCAACATAGTTCTTCCAGGATCGGTGAAAACCAAGCACGAGTTTGCAGCTGCCCACAGGTACTGTACTGCATTTCGATCCTACTCAGTTTGTCCCTTTGGAGACTGACTGCAGGAGAAGGCGATTTATTGTTAGTCCTTAGTAAGTTTTATTGGAACTGTCTTCAAGTCAGAATAATACTACAGTCATTAAAAGGGAAAAATGTTTGCCTATTCCCATTTGTAACTCACTGTAAAAATTTTTAAATAGAAATCCTACTGAATGTGCATTATGCTATTTCGATAGTGTGTGCAGACTTACACGTGTGTTTTGTATATGCATATTTGCATATATGTATTTGCATGTTGAATGATCACATATATAGATGTGAGTGTACATTTGCACCGAAGAAAGTGTTGTGCTATAATAATAACTGCTGTCTAAATTGCTTCCCCTGTGCTGGGTGCTGTATGTACTAAGACCCTCACAAAACCTTACAGATAATAGAGACCTGGGAGAATGAGACAGAGTAAAGATGGAATTCTTCACAGATTTGACTAACACAATCTGTGCATGTGAAAATGGGGAACAAAGCCACATTCGTGTTTTTCTCCCATGGGGAGTGACTGATTGGGATTTCACTTCCCCCTCTCTCCTCCTAACAGAGAGCCTCAATAGGGTGGGATTTTAGACCTGCAGCTGGTGCTCCGGTGTTTCAAAGAGAACAAAACAAAACACACTAAGAGTCAAGTCGTTAGGGGTGTGAGTTTTAATAAGAGAGCTTTCCTTCAGTGCTTGTCCTCAGATTAATGAGCCAGGGACACAATTAAATTTTTGTTCACTTGACTGGCATCACTTTCTCGTGTACTACTACTTCATGCAAAGTGGGAACAAAAGCCTTGTGGGTGAACACTGTCAAAAGGAAATGCAACTGTTTTGGCCCATCTGTAAGTTGAATGTTCCTAACAGTTCTCTGCATCCTGTATGCTTGTCCTGTTATGAAAGGTGAGTATTTCACTAGCTCTCCGTTCAGTAAAATGGAGATAGAAATCCTGACCAAACCCCTCCTAGCTTGCAGTGCCAAGCATATCAAAAGAAGGTAGTTTAGATGGATCCCTTTAGAAGTAATGGTGTTGCCTTTTTTGGAAGAAGACACTTTTCCTTAGATACCAACTTCCTTACTGGTCATTATGACTAAACAGTGGAATTATTAGAAAACACACTAAATGACTTTTAAAAATATCACTCTTATTCATGAGAATGAGAGTTCTTTGCTTTGCATCAAAAGCTCTACAGAAAGAAATGGTGTTCCCTCCACATTTACCTCCCGTTAGCGAGGCAGGAGGACGTGTGACCTCGGTTGGCTCTATTCATATCTGGAGCTTGGGGCACTGGCATGTGCCACCTCCCTCAGGGAAGTGCAGGGCCACCTTCCCTTTAGGGTTCTCTTCCAGCTAGGACAAACATCGCTCTGGCACTCCCTTTTTGAAATTTTACCATACAGCCTAACTCTGCTCTCTTCATTCTCTTTTGTAACAAAGTGACCTGCGCCACGTGGATTGGGTGAAGTCGTATTTGAATATTTGGAGTGAGCTCCAGGCATACATCAAGGAGCACCACACCACAGGCCTTACTTGGAGCAAAACAGTAAGTACCAGGCCCTTCTCTGCCTAACAAAATGCCATGCAGATATTTATAAACAAATATACACCTTGTGGCCTAATAATCTCCCACCTTAGAACCTGCCCTCAGCAATGGACAGAATAAAATGCGCATGGAAAGCTGTTTATGGAAATGTCATTCGTCCCAGGGAAATCTGGGAACTGCCTGAATGACATACAGAAAGAAAATGGTTGTCTATGGTAAGAATGCAATAAAATACAGCTACTAAAAATGACCTACATGGTGGTTACTCAGAAGATAATTTAGCAATTACCAGGAAGTGATAAAATCCAGCTCTTGAGCATCAAGGTGGTGTATATGTTAAGAAGCTGTGATAAGAGTTGGAAGGTACAGGAAGATTGAAAAGTGAGTGTTATTTTAAGTGTTTGTAATTTATCTTTTAATGCATTAAAGTTCCTTGAACACTGTTTTTGAATTGCTAAGCAAGCCTAGTCCTGTTAAAGGTGCCTTAATAGTAGGGAACCTGACTGTCCATCCCCACTTTAATTTCTATGGACGACATTGGTCTTAGTCCCTTCCCCAGCTTTGCCTCATGTTTTCCCTTGTCTTGCTGAGTATTCCAGCAGTCTCTAACTACTCACAGCATCCTGAACACAACTAGTGCTGGCGGAACCAAACAAAATTGAAGTTATTCTCAAATTTGCCAAACTCACATTGTTTTACCTTCTTTGCAATGTCCTGAACATACATCATGCTGTGCAACCTAAGTTTCCAAGAGGGAGCACCCCATCCCTTCTCCATGGTTCCACCCAAATATCACCTGCTTAAGAAACTTCCAGGACCTTTGCCAGGTCCCCTTCTGAATTCACAGTTCTCTTCTGTGCCTCCTTTGTTTCTTGAGTATATCTGGGTCACAGGTTTCTTGAATATACCCTGAGTGTATGCACTGTAAGTTTCCGTGTGCTTTCAGAACCCTCCCACTTGTGTGCAAACTTATCTCTTCAACCTCCTAGCACGGTGCCTGGTCCAGAGTTAAGTGCTCAGTGAATCGTGACTTAGACACTCAGCATTCTCATTGCTCTTTGGAGTCTCTACTTGCTTCCCATGGAAATGCCTTTCCAGTAGAACTGGTTATTCCCTTTAAACAGTGAAAGGATGTTATGATTTAAATATAAATATCCCCCAAAATATGTAGTCAGAAGTGGAGATTTCAGAAGGTGCCAGTGGAGCCATCTACTGACACTTCCATAGCTGAATATACTATTAAGACAAGGAAGGGGTATCATCAGAAGGGGTGGGTCTCTGGGGTTATGACCTGGAAGGTGTGTCCTGTCCCCAGCTCCTCCCTTCTGCTTCCTGGATGCCATGGGGTGAGCAGTTTTCCTCCACCGTGCTGTATCTGCCTCAGGGGCAGCCAACCTTAGACTGAAATTATGAGCTAACAGAGGCCTGGCCTCCTTAAGTTGCAGGTGTTGGATATTTTGTGCCAGCAACCAGAAAGTGGCTAAGACAGTGGTCTACCCAGTCATTGTTGAAAAATTGAAGCAGCTTATTTTGATCCCATTCAAAAGCAAAGTGCACTCTGACAATGGCCTCTCTCCTCTGTCCTGAGTGTTGATGTCATACTTCCTAAGGTGATTTGTGAATTTTCAAGGGAGTGTGGTTTTTCTACACTTGTTCCCCAACAGAGGCACAGTGTTAACGTTGACCTCTCAAGACTGAGGCTTTCTTTTCTGCTTTACTCCCCAATACCATTGAAATGCACAGTGCAAGATGCAACTCAGTTAACTGTTGTTCTTCTGACCACTTTATAACTTTCAAATGGAAAATTCACAACCAGTTGAAGTGTTTCAGTAAGGAAGGGCATGTGTGGATAGGGGTGAATGTTTATGTAGACTAGTCGGAATTACTTTTCATCCATTTCAAATGAGATGGTATTTTGTCATAGATCAGCGTGTCATAAAGGGGAATTGTCACCCCTTTGATATGGAGAACAGTAAATTGAAAACAAAGAATCTTTGGATCTGTTATTATTTCATGATAGATAAATGCCAGAGGAACGAGAATCTGTTTGTAGAAAATAATGTCAACAAATGCTAGTCTATTAGTTTTCTAATGGTACCCATGGAAAATGAATAGAAAATTACTTTTAAATGGTTTGAATACCTTTATTGCAGTGTACAAAGTAGAGTAGTTGCACTAATGAATATAAAACAAAATTGATTATTAATTATAGAAAAATAAATGTGGCTATTTTACTTTGTTCTGCAGTGAATACTTATGCTCACTAGAAACACATACTTTGTGATAGTGACTTTCAAACTGTAAGACAAATCATAGAAAGGAATTCATTTTACACACACTTTCCACAGGTACAAAGCAAAAACAAGTTGCACAGAACAATCCTCATTTAGTATTACAGATATTGCATTCTGATATTTTCTTTTTTATTTTACATCATATATAAAATTCTATCTGAAATTCACTGAATTGATTTCATAAATCACTAATAGGTATATCCCATGTTTGAAAAAAAGTGTTATAAAGCATAAATATTATATTTGTACAAATTATAAATGATCTACAGAGCAGACACTGGGCATCATGGTTTGTCATGGAAATGGCAGCTATTACCTACTGAACATGCACTATTCTAATTCTATAAAAAATTCTATTTAAAGCCAGGAGTGGTGGCATATGTCTATAATTCCAGCTCTTGGGAAGCTGAGGCGGGAGGATCACTGGGTGTTCAAGGATAGCCATAGTGGGTCCAGGTCAACCTGAACTACACCATCAGAAAAAACATTCTATTTAAAGGGGTCAAAGTGGAGCATCTGTGTCACTTTGGAGGATATTTTGGTTTTGGTTTTGTTTTTTATTTTTGTGCTAAGGATAGAACCCAGGGCCTTGCTCATGGTGAGCACAGACTGTTATACTGAATTGTACCTCCAGCCCTACTTCATTTTTTTAATGGAAATGGAAGGGTGGAATGATAAAGCACTGGTCAGATATTAAAAGAAGGAAATGATCGTGATAGAAAAATGTTGGCTCAGCAGTAACATCATATGCACAAACCCTTTTGATGAGCCGTAAGAGATATGCACAGAATTGTATTTCCTGATTTTTTTAAAATTTTTTTTTCTTGCGGTACTGAAGATCAAACTCACGACCTCGCACTTGCCAGGCAGGCGCTTATGCCACTGAGCTAAATCCCCAGCCCTATTTCCTGATATTTTAGTCTTACGGTTTTGTGTAGGCTGGGGAAGGGGTTATTTAAAAGTACATCATAAAAATTACCCTTTGACTTTTTGATTTTGGAGGTGGGTACTGGGAATTGAACTTAGGACCTTGTGCTTGCCAGGCAGGCACTTTGCTGCTGAGCTACATCCCCAACCAAAAAGAACAAAAAAAAAAGAAAAAACATTATTGAAATCCACAAATCACCACAACATAAAAGTGTGAGATATAAAATGACAAGCATCAGCAAAGAATTCGAAAGAGACGGGGTGTTGGTATGCGTAGACACCATAGAATTCAGGTCGTAAACACTAATTCCACCTTAATGGGCACTGCCAGTTACAGCACTCTTGTGTGCACCACATATTTTCAGTAGTTGTTTTCTTCTGTTTTCAAGTTGATTTTTTTTTTTTTTTTTTTTGGTACCAGGAATTGAACTCATGACGTCATGCTTGCCAGGCAGGCACTTATGCCTTTCAGCTAAATCCCTAGCCCCTTCAAGTTGAATTTTGAGTTTTGCACCAGAAGCGGTTTTCAGTGACCAACAAGAGTTGTTTGAGATCCTGGATTCCCAAGGGTGCCTGGCTCCAAGAAAGAAGCAGCCCCCTGAGTTTGCAGCTGGCGCAGGATTTTCTAACTCCTCACCTCCCCCACCCCGACCACTGCCATGAGGTTGCAGCTGTGCCGGGCTAGGACAGAATGTAAAACTCTGAGGCCAGGGATTCTTCAGGAGTGCATGCACGTGTGTGTGCAAAGTGTGCTGGGTGGGTGGAGGAAGCATTTCCGGGGAGGAAGCAGCTGAGCAGTAATCCATCTGGAATTTCTTGTTGCGTTGACTGTGGTCAATGGAATCTTGTCGCTTCTGTGGGCTTTTCTTCAACCTCAAGAAAACTGTGTGAGAGGCTCTCTACTTGCCCCTTTCTGTTACTTTAATTCTTCCCCACTCTTTTTCATACTAATTATATTGCTTCCTTAGTGTTAAGGCACAAATCAAGGTTGTTGGATGAATTGATCTCTTCCCACAAATTCACTGTTATTTGCAACCTTTGCCATTGGTCAGATTTGTAAAATTCATTGGCAGTTCCTTCAAATTGGATAACAAAGCTATAAAACTAAGGCCCAGTTCTTACACTTAGGGTGACCAAAATGATTGCTTTTTTCCAAGAATTGTCTAGATCACCATCCAAAACAATCTTCTGTTCTGTTGGAACTGGCTAGGAAAGGGACATGAAAAAATTTTCATAAACAGGATAAATGCAGTGACTTTATTAAATTTCTGGCATTAAACTTGTCAATACATTTCTGTGCTTTTATATATTTCTATATTACTTAACTTTGGGGGAAAACTAGTGTAAAATCATTTGTAGAGTAGAATAAAACTATGCATGGACAAATATGTACAAA
Organism: Hydrochoerus hydrochaeris; assembly: GCA_004027455.1. Lineage (NCBI taxonomy): Eukaryota > Metazoa > Chordata > Mammalia > Rodentia > Hydrochaeridae > Hydrochoerus > Hydrochoerus hydrochaeris. The sequence goes on along the minus strand of PVLA01002930.1, from coordinate 118,216 downwards.
ATCTTATGTAGTGCTGATATAGTTCTTCATGTCAATAATAAATTTTAAAAATCAACTCTATGCACTAGTTGTCAACCATCCTTACCTTGCATGAATCTCCAGGAAAATACAACTCACTGGGAGTGGATAAAATTAGAGAGAAAGTAAAGTTTTATCTTTCCCAAAGCAAGACAGTTTCTAATTGTTGCTTCTTTCTGCCCAGATAGATCCATCTTTCAGTCTTTTTCTCAGTGTAAAGGCTAACTGTCCATTAATAAAGCAAAAGTTTTAACATTTTGCCTTTAATCAAATTAAAACTCAGCCAGAAGATATTCCTACTTGTTATAAATAATGTACACTCTGTAACATGTCATCAAATATATATGTCTTGTAAGTTCTCAAGTCTTCTGATCTCTCTGGCTCCCTTTCAGTATTTATAAAACTATTCCCAATGCTTAACTTTTTTTTTTTTTAACTGAGAACTAAACCCAGGGCCTAATCATGGAGCTACATTTTTTTTTTTGAGGTACTCTTGATAAGTTGCTAAGTTACCCGGGTTGGGCTCAAACTTGCCATTCTCCTACCCTGACCTCCCAGAGTGCCGGTATTACAGACCTGTGCCATCATTCCTGGCTAGTCTCAGGCTTTGACATCCAAATTTGAATTTAGAGTTTATAATAAACCCACATTTTAGGTTTGTCAACCAAAGTGAATGAGCAAAGCCTCACAAAGCTCTATGAACCTTCCCCAGACTGTCACCACTACCAGACCACAGCCACATTATATGTACCTAATCGCTCTTGGGTTTCTAGCTCAGACTTGGGTTTCTGTGCTCAGACTTGGGGTGCCAGTTACAGACAGTTCCCCAATTTAGAATGGCTCTGTGTATGATTTCTCAACCTTGTGACAATACAAAAGCAGCTGAATCCCTTTGCAATTTGGATCCTTTCCCTGGCCAGCACTAAGGGTTACAGTCCACTCTTGAGATGCCCGGCCACGGCAAGTGCATGTCCCACTCAGCCACACGATTCCAAAGGGAGCAGCCATCCATCTCTGGTGCGCTGTGTTGCTAATCTTGGGGTGTTCAGTTCATTTTCAACATATGAGGTTGGCAGGTTGCGATGGCTTTATCAAGTGGCAACTCCAAGTAAATCAAGGAGCATCTGCGCTTTGGTTCTCTCATGGAAAAGAGCCATGTTGCTCACTGGACAGGACTGAGTTAGGAGTATCATCAATTAACAAGGGAGCCCTGGATGCACAGATAATAAAGTTAGGGTGGAAATGAGAGACACACCTCTCTCCAGCCACATACTAGGTTCTAGACAAAGTGATGAGACCTGACATCATAGACATTCACATTCTGGCTGACAAGCATAGAAACAGTGCTGCATAGAAACAGTGGGATGGTGGAGGGGGCGGCATTGTGCTCACATAGACCAGGAAGACATGGGCTGTGCCTGTGTCCCGTCCTCTAGGTAGTGCAGTTCTTGGACCAATAGCCATATGAGCACTGTTTAGACAAATGGAATCTTGGGCTCTGCTCCACCTCTGCTGACTCAGAACCTGCATGTTGCTAAGATTCCCCAGGTGGTTTATATGCATATTAAAGTCTGAAAAATACTACCTTAGCATATTTCAGTTGAAAGCAGTTGTTATAGGAACATCATTCATTTCTACCCATTCATTTATTTAGTACAGTATTACCTCACTTCGTGAACTTAATCTTTTCCATGATTCTGGTCCCAAAACGAATAGGATGAGAACTGAATCAAACTCAGTGGTTAGGTTCAGTGTTGAGCTTATCATGAAATTTGGTTCGGTTCTTGTCCAGTTTGGTTTGCAACCAGAATTGTGTAGAGAATTGAGTTTGTGAACTGGGATATCACTGTAATTAATTTACTTACCACCTATTGGTTTTTTATGGTGTACAACATATGTCAGATATTGTGATAGTTTCTGCTCTCAAGCATTTTTATTACAATACGTTTTTATAAAAAATAGCAATAATACAAAGCTAGGTTGGAAAATAAGCTTTGCTAATTAGTCCTTGGTGGGCAGGAAAGACCACAAGGGAGCTGACAAACTGAATTGAATCTTGAAAGGTGAGTAGGAGTTTCCTACGCAGACAATAAAAAAAAGACAGTCTCTTGGCAGAGAATTCAGTCTGTGCACATGGAGCATGAACAAGGAACTTTGAAAAAGAGAGCGACCTGAAGGGCTAGTAATCTTTTGGAGCCGAACAGAGGAAGAGATGAGGCAAGATGATACCATCCCGTGTCATACCAAGATTTGGGCTGAATATCCTTCATTGAGGATTGTTAAGCAGAAAGTAGGCAGTGAATGATTTGGTAATTATGTAAAACAAATGAAAAGGGAAATGATTTGATATTAGGAGATTTTAACAGGTGGCTAGAGCTAATTATCATGTCACAGTGGCAATGCCAAGAAAGAGAAGTTGGAAGACAAAATAAGTGAAGGTTTCGGAGGGAGAAGTCAAATCTAAACACTAAGTTTCCTACCTGGAATTCTGGGATACTGACGGTAACGCCAATAAAAGTAGGGCAAGTCATGAAGACCATTGAGTAGAAAGAGGAGGAAAAACCTTCAACAATGGAAAATCTTTAGACTCTGTTGTGTGTGAGGAGCAGGTAAGAGGGAGGTGTACACGGCAGGTGCAGCACTGGTCTGAGCTCGCTGAGTGGGGGACCCACATACGTGTGAGGGGAGTCATCCCCCCAGAGATGGCAGTTAAATTGAGAAGCAGGTACAGAAAGACTGAGATAAAGGATAAAAACCTTGGGAAACCCCATTATTTACAGACATACAAGAGATAAGAGAGAGAACTGGACAAACCAAGAGTCTCAAAGCTGTAAGAAAGAGAGGCTGACCACCAGCACCAACTGTAAAGACCAAAGGGCAGCGGAATTTGAAAAAGGCGGTCATCACCTTCCAGAGAGAGCTTTCTGGAGGATACGAAGCTGATGCAGTTTTATAGAATTAAAAGAGTAAAAAGTTTCCATGAAATGACCTCTTGGTTACAGTACTTAAGGACCAGTTGTCTAACATGATGGATTATTACTTACAGTTTCAATTTCAGCCCCAAATTACTTGGGTCACTGGTCAGCTTCATTTTCATCTATGTGTTATGTACTATGTAGAATATGTGAGTTAAAAGCAATCAAATAGCCAGTTTATACACAGTTTTCCTACAATTGTTTGGAGTTAGCTGTATTGTGAGGTTCTAAGTAAAATGTTTTTATATTTATAGTCTATTATCATAAATACCTTTGAATTTTGCAGTCTTTTGATAAGAATATATTAATATTTTTAGCATACTTAAATCTCCATAAATCAAAACAGTAATTACTTTTAAAACCATCTACTTTAACAATCAAGATTATTTCATGTACTAGAATTTTTTTCATAGCCAAAAAGTCAAACTCTCTAAACCTGAGGGCTCGCAAGGATTTTTTTTTTTTTTACTTTTTATTTTAAAAACAAAATAAAATGAAAGGTCGAAATTATACAGAATTTCAAAAGAACAGCAGGAAATTAACACTAGTGAATATATTGCATATTGTTATCTTAGAAGTAGTTACAAGATGTAGGCATGAAAAAAATGGTCAAACAGTCAAACAATGAGCACAAACTTCTTTTTGATGAAGTTACAGAGGTTAGTAGTATAGTTATCTATCTTGTATATACATACACACATGTATATGTGTACCTATCTGCATATAATCAAGTTTTAATAATTATTATTAATGCATTTGAACCATCACACTGGAAATATTCTAATGAGGTGTGCTATTTAAAGTTCCCTAATTCATAACATTGAAGGCCACAGTGTAGCTGACTATGTCCTGTTCCCATTCTATTCCCACCTCCCAGTCACTGACGATATTAAAATCTTAGACATTAAGACAATAACAGCAGGCTCTTCAGAGCTCGGACTTACACCAAACCACACTTCAGAGACACATGATTAGGACAGGATATGAAGTAGCCCAAAAGTGTCCCAACGGGTCTTGCTATAAGGAAACAGGGAACTTCCTTTGGGGAAAGTTCCGTAAAGTCCACAAAAAGAGGAGACATTTCAGTTTGGCTTTGAAGTGCATGTAAGAGTTTTCTAGGGAGTAAATACGAGAAGAACCTTCCACACTGAAATACAATCTTAGGTCTTAGAGAAGACTCAAAGACCAGAACCAAGTCCCTGCTGAGTGTGGGACGGAAAGTGTCTTCTTTGTCCTCGGAGGCTGTGCGCTCTTTGGGAACTGACCTCCTCCGACTCAGCCTGTGATCCCCAGCGGCGACTGCACCCGGGCCTTAGATAGATGATGTCCATGTACAGCTGCTTAATTGACTGCATTCAGTTCTGATCACATTTCCTCTCAGACAAATGTCTAAACTGTTAGTCCATTAATTATGGATTTGTCCATTGCTCATAACCATGTGAAAAATGTGTCCTTCCCTCTGCCCAGCGATAGCAGTGGGAGTAGATGGTGCCTGTCTCTGCTGGTCAGCAGTGCTGCTCTGTCCCCTGTCCTCATCATTGGCTCCTCTCACTCTGCCGGCACAAACTCAGGAAGCACAAGCTGACGTTAGGTTAAGCCAGGTGTTCTTGAGAGAGGAGGGAGAAGCTGGGCCTCCCAGCACGTGCCTGTAACCAACCTGGGAGCATCACAAATCCAAGGCCAGCCTGGGCGACACGGCAAGTTCAAAACCAGCCTGGAGTACATACAGAGACTCTGTCTCCAAAAGAGCAAAGGGGGGCCAGGGATTTAGCTCAGCGGCATAAGCACCTGCCTGGCAAGAGCAAGGTCATGAGTTTGATCCCCGGTACAGAAAAGAAAAAAAAAAAAAAGCAAAGATGAAAAGAGGAAAGGATGAAAGGTACACATTGTCTTCCAAAAGTGAAACAGTGCCTTCCCCAGAGCATAGAGCTGAGCCCTGGCTTCAGCTGATTGGCAGCACTTTGGATGCCACCTGAGCTGACCACTGTCCCTTCTGTCATCTAAGCGCCAACTGAACTTTTCCTGTGAATTTGGAAACTGAAATTGAGACAGTTACTCTGCCTTAGCATGTCTCAGCTGTAATGCTCAGCAGAGATTAATGCTTGTGGGTATTTTAATGAAAGAAAATTCCAGGTAAATAAAATACTGTGTAACACAGAGCCACGTGGAAACATTATAACAGCTCTTTGTTTCTTTTTTATTTTATTTTAAAGAGAAAACAGAAAAATCAAGAAGCAAACACACAATCAAAAAACAACAAAAGCAAAACAACAACAAGAAAAAAAAAACAATAGAGATACAGGATTTCAAAGCAAGATGATAAGAATTTAATAATGGTTGTTATAATGCATATTGTTGTTGTCAAAATAGTTGCTCACGTTACCAGATACAGGCATGCAAGACTGATCAAATAAAATAATTTCCCTTTAAGCAGTTTGTTTCCCTTTTACTATAGCTATTGTAACTTTTGGATCTTATTTATTCTTTCAGTTTCTTATACTAGCCAGACAATATAGTGTTTACACATGCAAGTCTGATTTATTTCACTTGAGTATGGTTTCTAGTTGCTTCATTTACCTATAAAAGCCTCAAATCTATCATTCTTTATGGCTGAATAGCATTTCATTGTATAAAAGTACCGCATCTTTTATTATCCATTCCTCAGTTGATGGGTATTTGTGTTGTTTCTAAGATCTGGCTATTACAAATTGTGCATTTATAAAATAAACATGGATGCACATATATCGCTGTGATATGATGTTTCCTATTCTTCTGGGAAAGTACCCAGAAGGGGAATAGCTGGGTCAAGCAGAATCTCTAATCCTAGTTTTTTGAGGAATCGCCACCCTGATTTCCACAGTGGTTGCACCAGTCTACACTCCCACCAACAGTGGAGAAGGGTTCCTTTTGCCCCACAGACCTGCCAGCATTTGTTATTGGTTAATTTCTTGATGTTAGTCATTTCTTTGTGGAATGAGATGGTATCTCAGTGTTGTTTTAATTTGCATTTCTTGAATGACCAATGGTGTCGAGCATTTTTTTATGTATTTATTTGCCATTTGCATTTCTTCATCTGAGACTTGTGTATTCATCTCAGATGCCTGTTTTTGGATTGGGTCTTTAAATTTGGGGGGAAGGGGCTGATGTTTTTCAGTTCTTTAAATGCTCTAGATAAAAGTCCTTTGTCTGAGGGATAGTTGGCAGAAATCTTTTCCCAATCTGTGGGTTTTCTTTTTCTCTCTGTAGGTGATTTCTTTTGATGTACAAAAGCTTTTTAATAAGACGAGATCCCACCGGGCGTGGTGGCTCACGCCTGTAATCCCAGCACTCAGGAGGCTGAGGCAGGAAGATCGTTGTGAGTTTGGGACCAGCCTGGGCTACAAAGTAATCCTAAGCCCAGCCTGAACTGCATAGAGAGACCCTATCTCAAAAAGACCAAAAAAAAAGACGAGATCCCATTTGTTGATTCTTTGAAGTACTTCCTGTGCAGTTTGGTTTTTATTCATGAACTCTTTGCCTACTCCTATGTCCTGGAGATTCCTAGCTACTTTGTCTTCCAGTGTTTCTGTCTTAATATTTAGAACTTTGATCCATTTTAACTTTAGGTTAGTGCATGGTAATAGGCATGAGTCTCATTGAAGTCTTAGGCATGTAGAAAGCCATTTTTCCAACACCACTTACTAGAGAGGCTTTCTTCCATGAACATGTTTGGCCTCTTTGTCAAAGAGAAGGTGGCTGAATCTAACAGCTCTTATTCTGCCTTTGCCTTCACTTCCACTATTTATCAGATATGGATAATTTGTTTATTAAAAAGAATAGTTTATTATTACCATAAAATCCCCCCCAGAAAAAACCAGAAACATGAATCCAGTGAATGTTCAGACTTGAGACTCTAGTGGCCAAATGAAGTACATGTTAGCTAATTCAAACCACATGTCAGTCTTGGTCTTTATGTAACTGTTGGTTCTCTTTGGTGGGTATTCTCTGCTATCTTTAACTCTGGAAAGTTTTCTCATGGAAAATTTAATTTTATCTTTCCTCTTTTTATGAGAAATTGTATTTTCAAAGTTGTCGATGCTGGCAGATGAAAAGAAAGAACAATCTGGAAATTCCAGATTTGAGCCAGATATCAGTAACAAAGCAAGGCCAAATTAATAAGGCTACTTACCAGCACCATTTATGTGGAGAATCTGGACCGCTTGAGCAAATTAAAAATGTGTTCCATCTACTCTTCTGGCTTCTGCTTGGTCTGCTTTTATCCAGAATTTCTACTTTGGGCATGTTGAACAGAAGCTGCCACCTACATTTTTCCCAAGGACACATCTGGACATACAATGAAGACAAGAATAAAAATACTTAGTTAACTGGTTTACATGTACCAAAATGGATCATGTATGTCACTCCCAGGATACTTTCCAGTGTAACACTGTTATTAACTTTTGAAAGTGACTTTGTTTCTTCTAGTTACTTTTTTTCATTTACTGCCAAAGCTCTGATCTATTGAAATATGAAAGGAACAGCATCTAGAGAGCACAGGAAAGTAGGAGGGATGGGGACTGGTATAGCCATCAGAAATCATTGATGAAACCTGAAAGTCTGGGTTTCAAATGACCTTCCTCTTTCCTCTTGGAATAAGGATGCTTGCAGCTTTGCCTCAGAAAAAAATTGATGCCCTACATTGTCTTCAGTACTGTGTGTCCATCTTGTTATGTCAGTTGAAGGTACTTCCCTGGAAACCTGAAAATCCAACAGTGTTCCGTCTCCATAGCTGAACAAGGAATTAACTTCATAAAAATGAACAAACATATACTTAACATATTATGCAGCAGTTCATTGCGGTATTATTAACAATTCTGTTTTACTGGAAAGGTTCCCGGGAACTTTGTTTTCACCGGCAGAAGTCTCAAAATTCAAGGAAGTGCTAAAAAATAAGAGAATAGAGACTAAACTCATAAATTCACTTTGGCTTCCACTTATAATGTTCAGAATGGTCATCTGTTAATCTGTGTACAGCTATCTTTTTGATTATAGTTTTCTTAGTAGAAGTGTGACATAAGGTGTAAGATATGATCAAAAATACAGGGAATGTATAAATTTTAAAATATTTATCACAGTAGAAGACAGATTGCCATTACTCCCTTTCCTTTTGAATACACTTATCCCATCATTCTTCCTACTTTCTGAAGCAGTTCCAGAAGCCTCCTTTTGTGAGTGTCTGTAGTGGTACTGACATGTCTGCCTCCATGTCCTGAATTGATGTAAAATGTTTACCTCTCATGTCACTTTGCTTTGGGGGATCAGCCAGAAGTTGCACAGTGCCAACTCTTATAAATGAGGACACATTTTAATGATTTTGACAGAAATTACTGTAAGCATTTATCAGTTTGGGATGATTATAAAATATGGTGAATATTTTAAAAATTTGATGCTGTCAAAAGCACATTTTCAGTAATTCCTTTCAAATTACTCTCCCAGTTTGAACACACCCATTTGTTAGCAATGTGTCTTTTTCCTGGAAAAAGTAAAATTTAAGCATTCATTGTATCTTTCACTCACCTCTTGTACAAATGTACATTTTAAAAATTCTTATAGAACTTGATCAAAATAAATCTTCCAGAAAATAGAAATTAGTTTTAGTTTTGACACCAAAAGCATAATCAAACCCTAAGTCATGAATTTGTGATTTGTTTGTTTCTGAGATGGAATCTCACCATGTTGCTCAGGATGGTCTCAAACTCCTGAGCTCAAGCAATCCTCCTGCCTCAGCCTCCTGAATGCTGGGAACACAGGAACCCATCACCACACTTGTGATGAGTTTGTGAATTGTTTTGCTACTTAGTTAGCTATCTTATTTGTGTGTATAAAACAATAATCTTTAATTCTTTTAATTACTTATTTTTACTATTATATGAAGTCTATCACCCAAATATTTTATGTATCATATTGTACCAGATCATTTGGGATCCTTTGTCTTTGGAAAAATAAATCAATATTTCATTAAAAAAATTCAATTGTAAAATACTACAAGTTCCTAAGTTGTAGCATGAAGATGTAAATATATTTGTGATTGATATGGCCTTGGTGTGTGTTTGTTTATTTTAGTGTAATTATGTGTGTTTATGTGTGTGTGTGTGTGTGGTACTGAGAACTGAATCCAAGACCTTTGCACTGAACTACATCCACCATCCTTAATTTTTACTTTTAAGAAAGGGTTTTCCTAAGTTGCTAAATTGCCTAGGCTGGGCTTGAACTTGCAATTCCTCTGCCTCAGCTTCCCAGAGTACTGGGAATCACAGGAAGTCCCCACCACACTCAGTAGCCTTGCGATTTTTAACCCATAAGTATACAGTTGAACACATATAAGTTGTCCCTGCTACCTAGAGATCACTAATGGTAAGCGGGGTGATTAATGGCCAGGTGGCTCAGCAATAGACCCCCAAAGAGCAGATCTGACCAAGAAGCAGACCAAACAGTGAGCCAAACATGTGTGTCCATGAAGGCCCGAAGAGGGAGTGAGACCCATAAATACCACTGCTGTCAGCTGTTTCATTTCTGTGGCTTTGTCTACAGTTTCCACAAATACTTCAAGACAGGTGGCTCAGAATATTGCTATCACTGAGCAAGTTTTATCGAAGGGACGTCTGAATCAAAGTCTGTGGTAAGCACTATAATCCACCCCTTCCAAGAAATTATCTCAGGGCGTCTTTATTTTCTTGGTTTCTACTTTTTAGCAGATGCTGGTTGCCTGACCCATTCTTGGTGTCAGAGAGTGATGCAGCCGTGCGGAAGTCCTCACTCTCTCCTGGTAGGATAGAGGTCTGCAAAGCAGCCGAGGCACAGGCCAGGAACAGCGCCGCCTGTTTCTGGCCCCCTGACCTCACCTACCAGTTCCCTATTCAACCTACTTTCTGCAAACTCAACAAAAACAAATACTTGGAGCAACTTTCATGGCTTACTCAGATGCAAGTTTAGGCTGTACCTGAATTAACTGGATAATTAAGGTGACCGTGTTTGTGGAGGGGGGGTTACGGTAGATTGTGCATTATACATATCTACCCTCAGCAAGACAAAATGGAGATTCCATTTAAGCACTGTAAGTAATTTCCCTTTCACAATAAAATCGAAAGTTTAAAGTAATAAAATAATGACATTATTTTAAGGAGTGAAAACAAATGACAGGGCACATTGGTATACAACTTCAGTACATATAACATGGCTATTGTTCTATAGAGTGTATATGACCAAGATATTAAAATGGTCCATGAACTGCTCACAATGGTTTCATTATTTTATAGCTACAGTTCATATATATGTAAAAACAGAAGAAGCAGCTGTTCCCCGGACAGTGAAATTAAGTTAGAGAAGGGGATTTGCAATACATTGGCTTTTTAAAAATTCTTTGTACCAGAAAAAAAAAGTATATAATCAAGCATCTGCTCTCAAAATTATCTTAATAGACCTTAAAAGCAACATTTTTAGGCTTTGTGCTGTGTTCTTGGCAATCCAAGTGAACTTTTGCACTGCAAATATGGCCATTTAAAATTATAAATGTGCTGTTTTTCTTGCTTTTAAATTGCATGCCACTGTTACACAAATTGAATAGAATGTCATTTTAAATTGTTCCCAGTCTGGGTCTCTAAGATACCTAAAAGATTCATTTTATCAGCATCAGAAATAAGTTCTCTTCACAGGCATTTGTGAGGGGTCACTGCCACTTCGCTACAGTTAAGTCAACCTCCTCTGATTCCCCTCAGCCTCGCTTTCCTGCCGTGTGATCTTGGTGGGTCACGTGCTGTCATCCACCCACATCCTGAGTGTGACGCTGTATGAGTCTATACTGTGACAATAAGATGACAATAATTGATAGGGTAAGACATTTTGTAAAAAAAAAAAAAAAATTGATTGAGAAAGGCTTTCTTTGAAAGGGACCAGAGAGAGTGAGATAATTTGCAAATAAACCACACTGTGTCTTCAGTGGCCTTGTCCCTTCTCACATGCACGCCTGACCCCAAAGCCGGGCGCAGAGAAGCACCTGTGGTCTGCAGGCTGATGCTGTGGTTTCTTGTGACTTCTGGGGCACACAGCAAGAGAGGGAGTCCCATCGAGTGCCATCTCCTTCAGGATCTAGGACAGCAGCTGCTTGCTCAGAGGTGCCTCCAGACAGGTCTGTCTGCTGGGGAGTTTACATTTCAAAGTCTCTGGATAAACCTAACTCACATTGTGAAGGATGGTAACTTGACCCTCATCCGGCATCCCCTCACCTCAGAACCCCACTTTCCCACAGGGCCTGTAGCCTCAGTTGCATTATGAGGAATGGCCCACTCGTGGGCACCTGGGGCTGCAGGCCCTGTGTCCTGTACCCGTGCCCATTCAGTGTAGACAGGCCGGTGCATTCCCTCTGCTATGACATCTACCTTTCAACAAAAAACCACACTGACAGATGGTGCCCTCACCAACTCGATCACTAAATGGAGACCCAGGATTTTGATTCAGGTATCCCATTACTGGGACCAGTAGGTATTAGGAAAAGTGAATTAAAGCAAGAAGCCAGTTTCTAGAAGAAGGACCCTAACTCACAACAAATTCAGCATCAAGGATAGGAAGCACTGGATGCTGAGATGTCAATGTCAAAGCCCAAGAGGTCTTATCCACCCAGAGGATGGGAACGTGTCCAGATTATAAGATCTTGACCAGCTCCTAAGGCATTAGAAGGACAGAGTGAGGGCCAGGGATATAGCTCAGTGACACAAGCACCTGCCTGGCAAGCGCAAGGTCATGAGTTCAATCCCTGGTACAAGAAGAAGGAGAAGGGAGGGGAGGGGGAAAGGATGGGGAGGGGGAGAAGGAGGCGAACAGAGCGAGTATTAACAGACACAAAGACCAAACCAAGATTATTCTGCCCCAGTACCTCAGTCAGACATATTCTAGCCAGAAGCCCAATACTCTGACCTTTGGCTAGTGATTTTTTTTTTAATTTTAGATGTAGCATAAAGAATTTCTGGGAAGAAGGCTTCACAGCTCAAGCAGATAGGTGCTTGAATTATGCCTTTGCCCTTGATTGATAGTTTATTGTTGAATTTAAACTGCCTTTCTGATTTCTTGTTTTATTTTCTGCTAGAGGTGTTTCAGTACCTTTCCAGTCATATTGAGTCATTAATCTCAGGTGAGGTAGGGGAAAGGGGAGAGAAAAAACCAAGTCATATCGTATACAGGTATAAATTCTCTGTGATGAATGTGATCGTTATATATATATCTAAAATGTACCAGTAACATCTAATGAAAAAAGATGAAAAGAACGATAAATAAATAAAAAATAGTTAATCTCAGCACATAAGACAGAATGGCTGTCCCCAAACTTGTCCACACATTAAAATCACTTAAGGAGATTAAAAAACTACTGATACCTGTGACCCCAACCCACACCCATCCCCACAGCGAGCATTGCTGCAAGGTGGCCCGGGCTTGGGAGTGTTAACAGAGTTCTAGATGTTTCTAATTCTCAGACACATTCGAGAACTCCTAGAGCTCGTCATCACCAGACGTTTAGTATCTACTGAGCAAATGAACAGTCAGTGCCCTGCATATACCGGACTTCCCACAGTTTGTGGCTTCTGGCCCTTCCTGACATTTCTTCTGCTTTTTTACCTGAAGCCTTTACATCAGGCTGGGATTCCAGGCTATGGGACTGCAGTGTGGCGCCAGGTTCATGTGCAAAAGGAGAAGGAGGAAGCCCTGGCATCGTGTGCTGTAATACCCTACGGGAAGGGGACAGGAGAAAGGCAGACAGGTTCCCCTGCAGGGCGGCCCTGGGGTCCAGTTAAGGAAATGTCCAATTTGATTTTGATTCCCTGTTCAGTCCCACTCCTGAATGCTAATTGAAAAAGTAATCTTGGAAACCAGAGCTTGGCATTATTCTCTCACAGGGCAATAGAGGAATGAGCCAGGATGCGTAAAAAGCCAATCCAAGGCAAGGCAGAGTTCCGGGGTGCTGGGTGCCCTTTGCGTTGTTGTTGCTGTTGTTGTTGTTGTTGCTGTTGTTTTACTTTTATTTTCAACATGTGTTGCAGTAAATCCTTTGCCTGTCGTCATGGCTCAGCCATCCGAGTGTATCGAAGTTCCAGAAAGTCAAACATGTGGCTTTTTCTGTTCTGGGTACCCTTCTTGGGGAAAGGTTTTGAATTCTGACAGCGCAGGAACCGTGGAAGTAAGATTTAGAAGCTGGGTCGTCTCCCTGTCCACCGCAGAGCCTCAGTGTGCCAGACACCGGGAGAGAACTCCAACCCTTCACCAGCTGTGTGAATTATGATGTGCTCAGGAGCGCAAGTGACGCTGAGTGGCTCTCAGTGTCTGTACCTCAGGACTCCAGTGTCCTTGATCCACAGACTTCATGTGGACACGCTCTTTACAGTACAGAGCAAACGCTGAAGCTGTACCGAGTGACACGATGGAAAACATCAGATACTGGAGGGAACGTTAGTCTGTCTCAGGAACTGTGAAATCCTTTGTGATCTGACCCTGGATAGAGTCAGGCTGATCCTTAGAAATCCAAAACCATCGCAAATTATGAGCTTCAAAAGATGAGTCTCCCACCCCACTGAGAATTTAAGGCTGAACATTTTGAATAAGAGAAGAACCGTTTATTTTCAGGATGATTCCACAAAAATGATTTGTTTTTAAAACCAATGGTTTAAAATGTCCTGATTTTGATAGTTTATAATGCTGATCTCCTTATGAAAATAAGGGAGTAAGTTTATCAATATTTTATACTAATGGAATATTTTACCTTTCGTATTTATTATTTAAAATATATAGGCCTAAACTACATATCTCACTTTTTATCCCATTATTTTTTAGTTTTCTGACTTTTAAAAAATTGAATTGGCTTCTAAATGTTTATCATAGAGTCTGGTGTGGTGGGCACATGCCCTAATCCCAGTACTCAAGAGGCTGAGGCAGGAAGATTTCTGTGAGTTTGAGGCCAGCCTACACTACAAAGTAAGTTGAAAACCAGCCTGAACTGCATAGCAAAACTCTGTCTCAAAAGGACCATTAAAAAAAATCTTTATTATAATAGTACAGTTCTACTTCAGAGTTTAAAAGTAAAATGGAGGAAGCTCATAAGGTTGCAGGCCTGTAATCCCAGCCCTGTAGGAGGCTGAAGCAGGAGGATTGCAAGTTCAGGCACAGCCTGGTCAGTTTAGCCACTTAGCAAGACCCTGTCTCAAAATTTAAAAATTTTGAATGCCCGCCAAAAGAAAAAAAAAATGGTACATATGCTTTAAGTTTGGTGTATAGGTATGTGTGTTTCTCTCCTAGTTTTAAGCTCTTTGAGAGTATCCTATATAAAGTCCTTTGCACACATTAAAACAAATCCTGCCTCTTGCCTGTCACCTTTGACTGCCACTTAAATTTTTGGGATCTTCATACCGGATAAGGGTTGTACTTCACAGAGCACGGAAGATAGGAGTAAGCCCGGGGGAGTCTGGCTTTCCATCCACTGAGAGCTCACACACAGGGTGCTTCCGGGCCCTCCCTTCCCCCTTCAGGTTCCACAGTCTCCACGTCATACATGGTCTTTGCTTGGAAGTCAGCTGGGGGCCTGCATGTTTGGAAAATGAGTTCCAGAGAACTTCCCTATCTCCCTCTTAGCTGCTCAAAAAGGTTCAAAACCATCTGGTAACCACTGACTACTTCATAGCTCTCGCCAGCTCTCTCTCTCTTTGAGGGTCATGGTGTGCAGTGTCCCTCAAATGCTCATCTTACCCCTTGGCTTGCTTTCTTTGTATGATTCAAGATTGGCCAAGGCGTGCTGAGCCCAGGACATGAGCCTGTGAATAGGGCTCTGTTTGCCTCTGAGTTGCCAGGACCCTCCTGAGTGTGCAGGGTCTGCCAACAGTGCTCCATTTCCCTTGACCCAGGTCCTCTGCCCCCAGTACTGGGGTGCCCTGTGGGGCCGCCGGGGGAGTCTGGGATGCCAGGCCCCCAAGGCCACAGGTCACCAGCACAATCCCAGCCAGGGCTGGGGTCCCAGTGCGGCTCCCTGTCTTCTGTCTTCCGCAGGGTCCTGTAGCATCCCCAGCATCTGCGTTTTCTGTCCTCTCCGCTGGGCCTGGCCTCCCACCACCCCCTCCACCGCCGCCTCCTCCAGGGCCACCTCCACTTTTTGAGAATGAAGGCAGAAAAGAAGAGTCCTCACCTTCCCGTTCCGCTTTATTTGCCCAGCTGAACCAGGGAGAAGCCATCACGAAAGGTGAGTGCCAAGACCTGGCTGTCGTCTCCCTGCCCCTCTGGCCCCAGGGTTCCAGCCATGGGTGCCCTGTTCCACCCCTGTCTCCCACGCACAGAAGGGAGCTGCAACTGGGAACGCAGGCGCCTGCGTGCTCTTCCGGTCCAGACATGGAACAGACCCAGATGTCAGAGCACCCAGGTTCTTTATCAGACAGTGCATCACCATTTCTGTGCCTGGTACATCAGCCTCATCCTCTAAAACCAAAGCATCAAGAGCAAGTGGAATAAGTCAAACATGGCGCTACACACCTGCAGTCCCAGCACTCTGGGAGGCCGAGGCAGGAGGATTGCCAGGTTTGAGCTCAGCCTAGGCTCTTTTGACAACATCCTTTTTAAAATATTTTATTTTGAGACAAGGTCTTACTAAGTGGCTAAGTGGACAAGGCTGTACTTGAACTTGCAATCCTCCTGCTTCAGCCTCCTAGGGTGCTGGGATTATAGGCCTTCACCCCTATGTCTGCCTCCATTTTACTTTTAATAAAAAATAAAAAGCTTAAGAATATATGTCAGTGTGAAGGTCCTGGGTTCAATCCCCCCAATACAAAGCAGAAAGATCCATTGAGAGGCTGAGGCAGGAAGATTGCTGTGAGTTCAAGGCCAGCCTTGGCTACAAAGTGAGTTCAAGGCCAGCCTAAACTGCATTGTGAAACCCTTTCTCAAAATAGGAAAAATAAGAAAAGAAAGAAAAAAGGTCATTTGAAGTAAAAATGGTAAACCACTAGCATCTTTGTCCTGATACAGTGTATTAGCTTGTTGAAAAATTACATCTTTGAGCTAGCTTTGTCCCCATGGTGAATGGCTCATTTCAGATTCTTCTAAAATATCTAAATAGTCATGTTGCCAGAAACTATATACAAATATGTTCTTGCGTTACATGGAGGAGTCTTTCTGCAGTGGGCTGGGAGCTAAGAACCCAGAATTTTAACTTTATCATTGGCTCAAACTTCAATGCCCTGTCTAAAACTCATTTGCAAGGTAAAAAAAATAGACTGATCCTTTACCCCTAAAGTCAGTCCATGCTCTGGTAGTCCCTGGAATGCCCTAAACATTTAGGCCATGACTAATGATTTAGCCAACAGAGAAGAAATAAACCATAGTCTTTTCTTTGCTAAGGTGACTTGAGGGTTTGTGGGGTTGTTTTTTAACAGAATTGTTACAGTCCTAAGTCCTTAAAGACAAGTTTCCTCAAGTTAAACATAGACGGTGCTTCTGTTGATCTGAATGTATGCAGGGTTCAGACTCTGCCTCTTCACCCCGAGCACTAGATTATCCCGCCAATAGCATGACCCACAGTTCTTGCGTGTCTTACATCATGGATGTTTCACTTTCCATCAAATGTAAAGAAACATGTCCACCTGTGACCCTCACAGGGCTTCGACATGTCACAGATGACCAGAAGATTTACAAGAATCCCAGTCTGCGAGCGCAAGGACAAACTCGATCTCCAACCAAGAGCCACACACCAAGCCCCACGTCACCCAAGGCTCACTCCCCACAGAAACATGCTCCTGTGTTCGAGTTGGAGGGGAAGAAATGGAGAGTGGTGAGTGGAGTCCTTTGACATTGACTCTTTTTCATTTTGTCCTAGTACCAGGGATTGAATTTAGGGCCTTCACACTGTGCAATATCCCTAAGCCTTTTTATTTTATTTTGAGACAGTCTCACCAAGTTAGCTCAAGCTGTGGGATTCCGGCCATATGCCACCATACAGAGAGCCTTTCCTGTACTCTGCCATGGTTGGAGAAGTTTATATTTGTAATCCTATGGAAAAGTTATTGGAACTCTAATAAATTAATCCCAATCCACCACTTGCAATGCAACCCATGGTGAGAATAAGACACTAAGACATATTTATAGTTATGGAGAACCAAGGGGCCCTAAATCTGACCAGGATGAAGGTTCATCTGACAAAGGGCCATCACCCAGGTTCTAATCTGGATTTTATTAATTTGTGAAGAACAGAGTGGCTAGAGAATGAGTGAGTGTAAAAATCGAGGGAATTACATGAGCTCTGTGAGCTGAGCTCTGTAGGAGACCTGAGAGCACCTCAGCAATATGCAGAGAGGAGGATTTGCAGAAAGATCAATCTGCATGACACACTGAGGTGGCTTTTAATGGTTAGGGGGTGGTGCTTCAGCTCTGATGTGCAAACTTTTCTGCTCTAGGAAATCATAGCCTCTTATCTCAAGGCTCAACCCAATTAACAGCCCTGAAGCTGGGGCTCTTCACCCAACCTGGCTCAACCATGTTTTGGGGAGTCATGGGGCAGGGAAACAACGACTGTCACCTACCTTCAAAGATTACATACACATCAGTGCCTCAGCCAGCCCTATTTACATTGCTTAGAGCCAGTTGAAGAGAAAAAGAAATGAGGTAGCCAGCTCTGTACATATCAGTACGTGGAGATGGTGCCCGGTTTAGTCAAAATGGAGATAATTGCTCTTTGTTCAGGGAGAGTCATCCAGGTGGTCCTCCACACCACCATGCCTGGCTGTTTAACTTTTCTTCTTGACAGCCTCTGACAAATGGACCAACCACAAAAGCCACTTACCAAGACCTTAAGGATTTCTAAGTGACATAACAAGAGGCAGAAAGCACTAGCTGGAATAGGAACCAAGGCATTTCTAGGTGCTTCCAATTTTTTTTTTTCTTCACTGGTTCTTATTCTTCAAACATTTTTAAGCTAGTTTTTAAAATTATGGTAAAATACACATAACATAAAATTTACCATAAGCCAATGTTTAAGTCTATATTTTGGTGACATTAAGGAACTTCACGTTGTTATGCTACCACAGCTGCCACCCATTCACAGAGCACTTTTCACCTTGTAGAACTAAAACTCTGTACCCATCAATCAATCACTGCCCTTTTCCTTCCCCACCCCTAAGAAAGTAACATCGTGTTGTCACTCTCTAAGAAGCAACATCGTCATAAACTTTAACCAAGAGGCCACAGAAACTGTGGGCCCGTGGACCCGGGGAATCTGGGCCCCACTCCAATCTGCTGGAGGCTGCTCTGCTCGATTGCACGGATGGAGGCCCTGACTTGATCATGCACAGCCACTACCACCCACCACCTTCAGGGCTAATTCAAGTCACACAAGACACTTTGAATGTCAGTGCAAGCCAGTGTCCCGTCTACCCAGAAAGCTTCCCTAAAGATTGCAAACCAATGTCCCTGGAAAAGCCAGCACAGCTTGGAGAGACTCTGAGGCTTGGACTACTGCTGGGACCCATTGTCAGATTCTTGGCCCATATCCTAAGAGTGGACTTAGCATCAGTGCTCCAGCCCTACCCGCTGGCCAGGGTGCCCACGACACCTGACAGTTTATAAATTGACCCCGAGCTCCATCCAGACAATGTCTCAGCCATTCCGTGTGCACAGTGAGAGACCTGAGGAAGAAGAATTGTAGTCATGCTGAGCTCCACAGCTGTTGCAGAATGCAAAGGACTCTGTTCACCTATAAATCCTTCTACTTAATATTTGTATCTCTTTTCATTTCAGGAGTACCAAGAGGATAGGAATGACCTTGTAATTTCGGAGACTGAACTGAAACAAGTGGCTTACATTTTCAAATGTGACCGATCTACTCTCCAGATAAAAGGGAAAATAAATTCCATCACAATTGGTAGGATACACTACACGTATGGCTTTAGAGTCACTAGGATGAGTTGCTTGGTATAAATGCGTATAAATATTTAGCAGCAACTTATCTTTCCCCCTAGATAACTGTAAGAAGTTTGGCCTTGTGTTTGACAATGTGGTGGGGATTGTGGAAGTGATCAACTCCAGGGACATTCAAATTCAGGTAAGTGCCCTTTCCTGCCATTCTCTGCCCTGGTAAAGGCTGGTCCACTTTGTGTAGAAGGGGAACCTTTCTCCTCCATAGCCACCCAAAACCTCCTGGTTGTGTTCTTTCAAAGCACGGCTGTGTCATCATCTCTTCTCTGAAACCCAGTCTTTTTCTTCCATGTCTTACAACACATCCTATCTTGTGCTGAAACTACTGATTTATTATCTCTGTTTCAAGGACAGCTAACTAATCTTTATCACTCCAGAGACTTGCACACAGTAGGCATACAATAAGTGTTTGATGAGTACACGATTGGAATGAGTTAACTGCAGCATCCATAAAAATACTAAGAGATCATCCTTGTATAATACCACCATCCCTGGGGCCAGGCATTTAGCTCAGTGGCACAGCACCTGCCTGGCAAGCATGAGGTCCTAAGTTCGATTTCTGGTACTCTCCCCACAAAAAAAAGAAAAACCATCATCCCAAAGAAAATATGTCCCCCCTGGAAAATTTGTTCTAGGAAAGGAGTAAGAAAAAATTTTCTACAGGATCAATGAGATAATCAGAAAAACAACCTAGAAATAGAATTAGAACTGAATTTGCTAAGATAGAAAAAAAAATCTGTACTTTTTTAGCAATTTCAGTTTAGATAAATGAGATTTTAAGGGGTCGGGGGTTTAGCCCAGTGGCACAAGCACCTGCCTGGCAGGTGTGAGTTCAATCCTCAGTACCAAAAAGGAAACAAAAGTAAAGATAAATGAGATTTTATAATACACCACAATCTGAAGGGCTTGTCTTCAGTCACCTGTAACTTCTATCTTTGGTTACCTCTTTCCATAATGTTAAATACCCTTTACTATTTGATATTTCATAATAATGTTTGTTAAAATTAGATTCTAGTTATATAACTCTTTCCTTTTGCTTTACTGGGCTTCTCACCACTAAAACTTTTGATTACAGACCATATGATTGCATGTGTTACATTTTGCTAATTATCATTTAAGACATTGCTGATACATGTGTCCAGTGAATGGAAATGCTGCTGGGCGGGTATCATGAGACCTAGGCACGGATGGGCTTTCTATATCCATATCTAATGAGCTATCAAAAAGCAAGAGAAGATGTACTACATTCTGTAACCAAACTAAGATTTAGTTTTTCAACTGAATTAAAAGTATCATTTGGAAATTTAAAATAAATTACATTAAAGTCAGAAAGAAAAGAATTTCTGTCACTGCTTCTGTTCCATACTGTGTTAAAGATTCTAACCTATGCAGTAAGAAAAAGCAAGTGGTACCTTGGTTCACGAGAGCTTTTGTTTGGAAACAGTTTGGTTCACATACAGAAGCATTTGGCAAAATTTTATTTTTGTTTACGAACTCTGTATCAAATGCCAAACACAACCACAGCCATCTTTTCCATAATCATGGAACAAATTAAGTCCGTGAACCCAGGCACCACTGTAATGGAGAGCCACAAAATTGGACAAGGAAGAGACAAAAACATCCTTATTTAATAAAAAAAGTCTTTATATAAAATCAAGAGATTCAACAGCTATTAACATTAAAGAAACATACAACAAGACGGTTAAATGTAATATAAAACAGAAAAAATGGGCCAGGGATTTAGCTCGGCGGCACAAGTACTTGCCTTGCAAGTGCACAGTCAGGAGTTTGATCCAGTACAAAAAAAAAAAAAAAAAAGTGGCCAGGGATTTAGCTCGGAATTGTAAGCACCTGCCTGGCAAGCACGAGGTTGTGAGTTCAATCCCTGGTACCAAAAAAAAAAAAAAAAAACAGAAAACTTGAGAGCATTTCTTTACACCAAAAATATGTATTAGAAACTGCAACACAAAATAAGATTTAAAATATCAACAAAACTGTAGGAGATCTAGAAAAAGATTAACAATAGCAATGGGTAACAGGAAAAATCACAGCCACCTGGGAGGCGACAGCAAGGGCAGGAATCCCCAAATGAGGTTTCCTGAGGCAGGAACTAAAAATAAAGCCTGATACCAAGGGTAAATTAAAAGAAACTTACTGTACCGAATTCCAAGGTCTAAGGGGTTTGTGAGGGGAGCAGAATGGAGCGGGCGCTCTCCCACTATTTCCGCAAACACTAGAAAGACTCGAGATGTCCTGAGGCCCTGCCCACCGCCCACTGCCCACCATCCAGTGCTGGCAGATGAGGCCTTCTACCATCTCTTCCCAAGCGAATTGAGGTAATCAATCCTGGGTGGGCGACAGAGGCCTACAGTTGGCCACACCTAGAGCACAATTTGCAGCCAGGAGGCAGCCAGGAGAGATCAACCACCCTTCCTTACTCAGTGGTCCACAGGGCAAAAATGCTTGGCTACTTGCAATCAGGCTATGACTGCAGTGTAAAGACAGCTGTGTGGATGCTCTAGGCTGATGCTAACGTGGCTGCGTGAAGGCTGTTTTTATTTCCTTGCTTATGTTGTTCTGGTTTTGTCTTTGGTGCGTGTGTGTGTGTGTGTGTTTTCTGTTTCTTCTTTCTTTGTTAGTATTTTTTATCTTACTATATTTTTTAAGGTTTTCCCCTTTGTCCTGTTCTCTCTCTTTAGTCTTTTCCCCTTTTATTTCTTGACTTTCTTTCCCCTCTACTTTCCACTCTCTTTCTCATTCTCTTACCTCACTGTCTTCCCTCTGCTTCTCTCCAGCTTTCATATGACATCTATCTAATAGGTGCCTGTATACATGCAAAAAAGAATGAGAATTAACCAGTGCTTTAACTTAAATAATACCATTCAAGGGCATGTGGGGCTAACCTTTAACAGCACTGTGGTTAGAGGATCCAAACAAAGCTAACTAAAGGATGTTAACAAGTTCTGACAATCTCAAAGCGTCTCTCAGTCTTTAACTACACTTCCATCCCTATGCATTCTCTCCACAAACATTCTCTCAAACCCCCTCAACACTAACCCTTTATTCCAGCTATAAAATTAATTCTAACAGAGCCCACCTTCTATTTTTTACCTATTGACATTTCTCTTACTTCTCTCCTTTTACTGACCTCCCCTTTCCTTTCCCCCTTCCTCTTTCTTTCTCCTGTCCTCACTCCACACTCGAAAACAACTACAAGCAGCAGTACCATCCGTAAGGAACATTGATAAAAGGGCGAAATTACCAAAACAAATTTGAATGGTCATGATTGATGTATGACTGGAAGTGCTGATGTGGCTATAATGTGTGGGGATTCTCTTCTTACAACAACTATCCAACTCAGTTAAACTGAGTAGATTGAAGTGGTAGACAATGCTTCTTGATAAATAAATTCAAGATCACATGACTAGAAAGCAGAACCTAACTAAAGAGATCTTCATACTGATAATAGAATATCTTCATTCTATTTGACCTTAACTTCAGCACATGCATTCACTGATATGCTCACGTGCACACACAGAGAAAAACAAGGCAACAAAATGCATCCAAAAATTCCTAACCCCTGACCAGGTAGATCCAAGGGGTGCCAATGTAGGAAAAACCAACTACCGAATGGTTTAATGGTCATAGAAGAAGCAAAGAAATTTAAAGAGCTCAAATGTAACATAATGAAACAGTGTAGTTAGTAAATAAATTGATCAATGTATTTAAAGAAGAGTAAAACATTAGAAGAGCTGAATTTGTCATTCATGTTTGTAAATAGAATCCATGAAAAGGTGACAACCAGAAACTCCAGGAATAAAGAATTCTATTGAATATTTGAGCTGCAGAAGCAATCAGTGTGAGGAGAAAGTATAAGATTTAGAAGCCAAAAATGACACAGAAGATTGAATACCTAGAGTGTTGTAGCTTAAATCTACACGCCCTAAAATCTCAGGTGCTCATAGGTAGAGCTCTGAGGAGTTACTGGATCATAGGTGTGTAATATTGGGTCAGTCTTCTGATTGGTTTAACATAGTTCTGGGTGTGGATGATGGACTGACTGGAGAGGAAAGACCTACCCAGCATGCAGGTGGCACCAAGCAATAGGCTTGTATCACAAATGGAATAAAAAGGAAAACAAGGAAGTTTCACTGCTCCATGCCTGCTGTGCATGAACAGTTTCTCTTCTGCCATGCCTTTCTGCTATGCCACCATGCCTTGGATGGAATGAAACTTCTACAAACTGTAAGCTAAAATGAACCTTTCTTCATTTAACTTGTGGGTGTTGAGTATTTTATTCCATAAATGAGAAAGTAACTAAGACATAAGGATATCTTAGAAATAATGATAGAGCAAGAAAAACTGACCCAGTGGTTATACAATTACACAAAAAAGGCTAATTGAAGTTACAGAAAAATCAGAGGACCACACCCATACAAAAAAAAATCTGTGTATAGAAATCACAGCAGAAAACTTTCCAAATATGGAGAAAGAATTCAACATACAGAAAAGTGAGGCATACAGGTCCCCAAATACTTCTAATGAGAAAAGAACTCCCCACAACACATCATAGTCAAAACCTCAGAAGCCCAATGCAAGAACAGAATCTTAAAAGCTCTTAGAGAAAAGGAAAAAAATTAAAAGGTAAATCTATTAGGATTATAGCAGACTTCTTAACACAAATTTTAAAGGCAAGAGAGCTTGAAGTGAATTATTTCAAGCCCTGAAAGAAAACAACTTTCAACCCAGACTAGTATCTCCAGAAAATTATCTCTCAAAATTCATAGAAAAAAAAGAACATTCCATAACAAAGAACATCGTAAGAAATTCATTTCCACCAAACTGGCACTCCAAAAACTCTCAAGGATATGGGTTAATGAAGTCAAGAGGACAAGAAGTCTGATAGAATGAATACATGAAGCAGGTTTAGCAGTTTTTAAATGAGAAAAAATAAAGGAATCAAATACATAAAAATAATATAAAAGTAGGAATAAGTGAACATCTTTCAGTAATAACTCAATACAAATAGTCTCAACTCCCCAATTAAAGGATACAGTCTGGAAGACTGAAAAAAACAAAACCAAATGACTTAATGCATACAAGATACAAATCTAATCCAAAAAGAAATTCATAGACTGAAAATAAAAGCATGGAGAACAGTATTCCATGCATGAGGACCACAAAAGCAAGAAGGGGTAACAATTTTATTCTCAGACAAAGTGAACTTCAAGCTAAAACTGATTGGAAGAGGCAATGAAAATCACTACATATTACTTAAGGGAACAATTCAACAGGAAGAGATAGCAATTGTAAATATATATGCACCAAACAGTGACATAACCAGCTTCACAAAACAAATTACTGGTCGTAAAAGGTGAAATGAAAACCAACACAATCATAGTAGAAGACCTCAATGTACCAATTTCACAAATAGATCAACTGGACAAAAAAAATGAAATATCAAACTGAACAATACTGAACAATACCACCAAACAAATGGACTTAACATACATCTACTTCTTCCCTACCACAGCCAAATGCACATTCTCAGCAACATATGGAACTTTCTCCAAAATAGACCACATACTAGCCATAAACCTTGCTTACAGAAACACAAAAGAATCAAAGTTACCCCATGTATACTACCAGGTCATAGTGCACTCTAACTAGAAATCAATGGCAATAGAAAACAGAAATTTTACAAGCATCTAGACATAAAATAACATACGCCTGAAAAATCAGTAGGTCACAGAAGAAATCAGGGAAGGAGCTGGGGATACGCACCTGCCTGGTAAGTGTGAGGTTATGAGTTTGATTCCCAGTACAAAAAAAAAAAAAATCAAGAAACAGATTAAATGATTTATGTGATCAAACAGTAATGCCAGTACAGCATACCAGAACTTCTGGGCCTCAATGAAATCCATCATAAAAGGGAAGTGAATGCTCACATTAGACAAACAGAGCAAAGCTAAATCAATAACAATGATACAACTCATATCCTGGAAAAACAAGAACACTCTAAATCCAAACCTAGTGCAGTATATAGAAAGAAATCTTGAACATAAGAGTAGAAATTAATGAAATTGAGACAAAAAAAAGTACAAAAAATTAATGAAATGAAGAGCTGGTTCTTCAAAAGAATAAATACAATAGGGAAATTCTTAGCAAAAACATAAAAGATCTCTATCAATGCAATTAGAAATGAAAAAGGCAAAATCACAATGGATACCACTAAAACCTGAAGATTATTAGTAAATACTATGAAAACTTATACTCCAAAACAGGAGAATGTACAAGAAATTAATAGATTTCTGGATACATATGAATTACCAAAACTGAACCAAGATGATATAAAAACCATGAACAGTTCAATAACAATTCAAAAAGGCAATGAAATTGAGGTAAAAAATATGAAGTCCAGGACTCAATGAGTTCACTGCTGAATCATACAAGAACTTCAGAGAAGCTCTAACACCAACACTTCTCAACTTTAATGAACTGAAAGAAAGAGTACTTCCAAACTCATTCCTGGAAGATAGCATTACCCTGATTCCAATACCAGACAGGATTCAAAAAGAAAATCATTGCCCAATTTTTTTAATGAACATTGGTGCAGAAATCCTAAATAAGATACTGTCCAATCGAATGCAACAAATCACCAAAAAGATCATACATCACAACCAAGTAAACAGCATCCCAGGGATGCAAGGATGGTTCAGCATATGATATCAATAAATGTAATATACCACATAAACAGAATCAAGGACAAAAATTACATGATCATCTCAAATCAATGTAGAAAAAGCCTTTGATAAAATTCAACATCCATTCATGGTTTTAAAAAAAAACTGGAGTGCCATTCTCAGACTGGAGGTAGAGAGAACAAAGCCACACCAGCAAGCAAGCCCCGTCTGGGAACCAGCACCATGCTGCCACTGGACTGGAACAGATGGACCCAGCCCCTTCCAGCACACAGGCTGGCTAACAAGAAGTACCAGCACCACAACCACCATCCCCTCACTGTAAGTGACCAGCTTATCTGGAGAAACACAGGCTGTGATGCCAGCTATGGAGGAGAAATGCAATGGGATGCCTGGTGCTTTGGTGTTTCACTAACACTGCAGGTCTATGGCAAGTGGTCTGATCATAAGTTCAGAGGATAATGGTAAGCAGTGTGACATCTAGGGAGGTTCTCCTTCTGAGGGTTGCAGCCACTGTTGATTCCACTTTGTTGTGAAAGTCCTATATAATTTCCATTGTTTTGTTGGGTTGGGTTTTATTCTCTTTTGTTTTGTTTCTGTTAAATCCAACAGCAGGAGCAGCTACTTCAAAAACAGCAAAAAAATATTATGGTAGCAATTTTGGATTTACTATAGACTCCTTTTTAAATCCTTTATTGCACTCATTGTTTTATTTTTATTGTTTCTATTCTATTGTGTTCTGTTTAATGTTCACTATATCCGAAGTTATCTGCAGCTATTTTGAAGACATCAAAAGGTATTATAGTAACTATTGTTGATTTTGTAACGTTTTGAAGTCCTGTATCTTTTACACTGGTTTGTTTTGATTGGTTTCATTCTGTTTTATCCTCTTTAAAATAAAAAAAACTGGTTAAAATAGGTATTAAAAGACCTTATCTCAATTCAATTAAAGCCATTTATGACCAGCCCCTTACTAATATCAAATTAAATGGGGAAAAAACTAAAGACTTTCCTTTAAAAACCACAAAAAAAGGATGTCTACTATCACAATATGGTACTCAAAACAGTAGCTGCAGCAGTCAGGCAAGAGAAAGAAATAAAAATGATATGTGTAGGAAAGGCAGAAATCAAACTATCCTTATTTGCAGATGACATGATCCTTTACATAGAAGGCCCAAAAAATTCCACCAAAACATTGCTAGAACTAATAAATTCAGCAATGTAGCAGAATACAAAATCAGCACACAAAAATCAGTAGTACTCCTGTGTACCAAGTAACTCACTGAGAACGAAATTAAGAAAATGTCATTCACTATAAGCTCAAGAAAAAGTAAATACTTAAAAAAAGAGAAAGAGCTACATAACAAAAATTACAGTGCACTGAAAAGGGGGGTCAAGGAGGACTTCAGAAAATCTGAAGATATCCTGTTCCTGGATACGCAGAACCAATATTGTCAAGATGGCCATACTACCAGGACAGAAAGTTAGAATTAATGTAATCCCAATCAAAATGCCCACAGAATTCCTCACAATCCTAAAACCAATTCTGCAATTTATGTGAAACCAGAGGAGACTCTGAATAGCAGAATCAATCCTGGACAATAAAAACAAAGCAGGAGACTCACAATCCCAGATTTCTAGCCATAGTACAAACCCAGAGTGATTCTTTTAAAAAGTACAGACATGCAGCTCAGTGAAACAGAATAGCAGGTACAAAAACCATCACAGGCACATTAAGTCATCTGACCTTTGACAAAGGGCATCAAAAGCATATACTGGAGGAAAGGTAGCCTCTTTAATAAATGGTGCTGGGGAAACTGGCTGTCCATGTGCAGAAGATTGAATCTGGACCCATATTACTCACCACGTACTAAACTAAAGTCAAAGTGGATCAAAGATCTAAATGTTAAAGCAGAAACAATCTGTTGGAAGGTAAAATAAGTAAAACTCTTGAGGATGTCAGCATAGACAAGGTCTTTCTAAACAGAACCAAGTACAGAAGAAATAGCACCAAGAATCCACAAATGGGATCATATCAAATTAAAAACTTCTGCCCAGCAAAGCAAACAACCAACACAGTGAAAAGTCAGTCTTCAGAAAGGGAAAAAGTTTTTTTGCCAGGTATCCCTCAGATGTAGGATTAGTGTCTAGAATAGATAAAGGACTCGAAAACATTAGACCTCTCCAAAACAAAAGACTCAACACAAAATGGGCAACTGAAACAAATAGACATATCTCAGAAGAAGTGTAATAGTTAATAAATGAAAAATGTTCTGGCCATTAGAGAAATGCAAATTAAAGTAACATTGAGAGTCCATCCTACTCCAGAAAGAATGGCTATCATCAAGAAATCAAACAAATGCTGGTGAGGCTGTGGGGAAAAGAGAACTCTTTTTACAATGCTGGGGGAAATGTAAACTAGTACAACCACTGTAGAAATCAGTATGGAAATTCCTCAAAAAACTCAAACAAGAAATTGCATTCAACCCAGCTATTCCCCTTCTAGGTATCTTCCCAAAAGAATAATCGTTATCTTATTACAGTGATATATGCATACGATATTCATAATAGCTACTTGGAAGCAGTCTATATGTCCATCAACAGATAAATGGATAAAGTATGATATTTATACACAATGGAATATTACTCTACCAGAAAGAAATGGAAATTGAGTCATTTTTTGGAAAATGGATGCACCTTCACATCATAATGTTAAATGAAATAAATCAGACACCAGACACACAAGCTTAAATATCACATGATTTCTCTTATACGAGAAATCCAAAGTATAAATAAAAAACAAAATAAAAGATAGATAATAGGAAATAGGAAGGTAGATCTTTTGCAAAGGGGAAAGGGACCAAGAGGTGGAGAGAGGGTAGTGAAAGGGAATCAAACGAATATATATATCTAGATAGATAGATAGATAGATAGATAGATAGATAGATAGATCCTACCTCATATATACATAAAAATAAAGGTCTCAGTTCTTTTATAGTTGGATGGAATCATACAAAAGAAAAGTTTTATGGCCTCCAAGTACAAAAAGTTTCAATACATAGGGTCAAAAGCCCCAAACCATAAAGAGAAGAACTAATTAATATAGCCCCTTTAAAATTATATGCTCACTAAGCAACATGATATGCAAAGCTGAAAGACAAGCCATGGGGGTGGGGGAGGAAAGACACTTGCAATGCAGATAATCAAAATGGATTTGTACCCTGAATATATAAAGAACTTCACACAAATCAATACTAGAAGGATCTAACAGAAGAGTGTGCAAAATATACTAAGGCAAAGTTCAAAGAAAAATGAAGTAGCTGGTGTATTCATTGCATAATAAAACAAAAGTAGAAATTAAAACTAATACTACAATTGAAAATATTTTTTCATGCTCATCAGTTTTGCATTCAGAGTGTCCTTACTGTGCAAAGCGCCGTTTTAACTAATCTCATTCAGGTAGGAACTGCGGGGTGAGGAGCGCCTGTGTGTCACGTCTGATGGTACAAGGTTGTCAAAGAAACAGAACAGTGGCAACCCTCATACCACAGAGTGAGGAAAGCGAGTGCATTGCATGCACTGCGAAGCAAAGCAGAACCACCTAGTAAAGTCACGTTCGGGGCTTGAGTAATGCTGCTCTTTGGAATGTGCGCTGAAGGGCTCTAGTGCACGTGCCAACATGTGCGACACATGTAAAACGTTTATTGCAGTATCACTCGTAATGGCAGTAAAAATGTAAACAGCATAAATGCAAAGCAACTGGTTAATGAATGAATAAATTCTCTCAATACAACACTGTACAGTAGTTAAAATGAGTGAACTTACGTATGTAAAAATAGGTGAATCTCTAAAGCAATATTGAATGATAAAGGCAAAGTACAGAATGGCTGTGTTCTGTGTCCATCTGTTTAAAGATTGGAGGAAATGCAAACAGCGCAGGGCACACACACTGAGTATACTTGTCAGAGCTCGGGGCAGCCTTCCTATCGTCATACCCGCTGGAGAGACCTCAAGAACCCTAAGCACGATACTCAAAAGAGTTACAAAATCAGAAGGAAAAGGAAAAGAAAAAAGTGGGGGAGGAAGGAGGTGAGTCCGATGAATTAGTGCACCGTGTGGTGGGGGCTCCGCAAAATTGGGAGATTTTAGTCCTTAAAAAAATAAAATTAAATTAAAAAGGAAATTAGGCAACACCTAATACCCTGATAACACCATTGTCAGGTACATATTTACCTATGCTTTTGTTATATTGTCCTTTGTATGTTTCTGTGCTTGAAATACATTTTTGAGGATATGGACGCACATTACACAAAATGCTCTCTAGAAAGATGAACCATGGTTTCCTGTACAGTAAGGACAGAAATTTAACCGCACAGTTCAGAGATAAGAGAAAAACATTTGAGTGACCACTGGATGAACTGTTGGATGTTCAAGCCAAGTGGAAGAGATTGTCTACTTAAAGCACTCAATGAATCTTTTTTTTTGAAAGAGCCGGTGTACAATAGAAACAGAAAGCAGATTAGTGGCGGCCTGGGGCTGGGGCTGGCGATTGACTGTGAGTGGTCATTAGGGATATTTTTGGATGATGAAAATACTGTAAAACTGGACTGTAGTGATGCTTGCACAACTCTGTAAATTTATTAAACATCACTGCATCATACACTTGAAATTGGTGAGCTTTTTGTGTTTGCAGATTTTATCTCAATGCTGTCAAAAGATTGAAAGGGGGTAATAAAAGGCAAAGTTCCTAGGATTTGGCCTCATGGTCCAATTTGGCAGATTGTGCTAGGAAAACACACAAAGTATGAGAGAGAGAAGAAACTATGGAAATTATTTTTTTAAATTTATGGAGAAATAAATTCATGGGAAATAATATTAGGCTGTTGTTGTAGCTCAGTGGTGAACCATGTGCTTAACCTGAGTGAGGATGTAGGCTCAATCTTCATCGCGGAAAAACACATACACGTTAATTCAGAAATGTGTGTTAAATGCAAGAACATTGGCCTGGGCAAACCGGTATGTCACCTGTCACTTGGTAACGGAGTTCTTTGGATCAGTTCTGCTTCTGAGAAACACTGCCTTCAACCTTTTCACAGACTGCCAGGAAAGACAGATGTGTATATAATATGTTCAAAAGCAGTACTGGCCACGATGCTGTGGAAATCACAATTCTTAACATACCAAGGCTGTTTTGTCAATGTTATCATTGTCTTTGCAGATACACAGGACACCTCTGTACTTTTTTATGCTTTTTTAACATAATTTAGTAATATGCAAATACAATTAAAGCATGTTGTCATAATGTGCTTGCCTCACTTGTTCTGTCCCTAAATCATCTAAGACTCACTGGAAATTCATCTCTTCCCCTGCCTGCTGTTTGTATAGTTCCGATAAAGAGCTTAGAAATGTTCATCTTTGTAAAATAAGCAAATCTAGAAATGATCACAACACTACCACAGACACATTTTTGAAATACACATACATGTATTATTCAGAGCCCAGTACTTACCTGACCTTGAACTACCTCTGCCTTTTTGTTTTGATTTGGGTTTTTTGGCCTTAGGGTTCAATTCCAAAACAGTGTCCAGTTTCCATGGAGAGAGAAAACAGAGAAGTATGGTGACCTGGCTTGATGTGCCCCAAGGAATTCTTTACACCACCTACCCCATCAGTAGAACTTGCTCCTTTGATTTGCAACCAGTCTTTTCTTCAGAGCGAAAGAAGAGATGTCTTTATCACTTTAATTACCATTACAAGAAGGAAAATTATAGAGTCGTAATATGGTCTTTGGGGGAAAGGTCTGCCCCTGTGGAGATTTGGGGAGAATTCCTGAAAACTGATTGTGAGAAAAGAAATTTAAAACTGATCAGAATGTGTACAACACTTAGATATTTGTAAACAGTACAAAGAATG
The DNA here is from genome assembly GCA_004027455.1 of Hydrochoerus hydrochaeris. Lineage (NCBI taxonomy): Eukaryota > Metazoa > Chordata > Mammalia > Rodentia > Hydrochaeridae > Hydrochoerus > Hydrochoerus hydrochaeris. Next base: position 86,640 of record PVLA01002930.1, on the reverse strand, counting down.
GCCTCCTCCTGTGTTAGCTGTGTTTGTCTATATAATGCCTGTCCTGAAATAAGCCTCCAATTTGGGCCTCTGAAATGAATACACTTCATAATACCTAGACACTCATCTCATTTAAACTTTGAATTCAGCCAATGAGATTTTTATCTGGCAGAGACATTAACTGAAAAGAATTTTAGTGTTTTCTTACTTGTTCTCAAGTTCAAGAACAATTCACTCAGTTTTTACTTAAGAATAATCTTATTCTTAAATGTCAGCACTGGTGCTTGTCTTCATCCCAGTTTCACAGATACTTGTCAAAACTACAATTTTAAGGCAATAAAAGTAAATGCATCTTGTTTCTTTTATCATGAAATCAAATATATGTTTCAGTTACACAAAGGGGGTTAGGAGGTTTTTTTCTGAACATTTAGCTGCTGTTTCCAAATTAATCCCTTAATTTCTGTCTCAGGAAAGAGATCCCAAGAATCCCCTTGTGTGGTCCTTTCATTCTGTCCCCAGATGACATCTACTGCACTCAGCAGCCTAGAGACATAGCCATTAGCCAATCTCCCCAGCTGGGAGCCAGCAATTCCTAATGCTTGGTTAAGCCCAAGCTAAAACCAGGAGGAATTGAGGTTGTGTGCATTTAGGAGCATTGTCATTTCTGTTTCTTTACTTTGGTCCCAGATATTTTTTTCTTTGTTCAGGTGATGGGAAGAGTGCCAACAATTTCCATTAATAAGACAGAAGGTTGCCACATATACCTCAGTGAAGATGCATTAGACTGTGCCATTGTGAGTGCCAAGTCATCTGAGATGAATATACTCATCCCTCAGGAGGGCGACTATGTAAGTACCTTCCAAAAGACTGTCAAAAACTGTTTTTTGAGCCGTCATTATTAACATTCTTAGAGATTGATTAATTAACCACCAGCCTGTGAGCTTTATTGGTAGAATAATTCACAGGCAGGAGAGGAAGGTAGGGAGTTCCTTCCCCCTCCCCGCTCTCCTATTGACTTCCTGACTCCACTCCCTCCTCGACTGGTGATTCTCAAGGCAGTTTACTAATAACCACTTTCATGGGCTACCTTTTATGAAATAGCTCAGCATGCACCTAGTCTATATTATGTAGGACTAAAGATTTCCCTTTGCTGTAATGGAAATAAGCAAGAAAGAAGGAGAAATGTTTTGAGGGAAAAGTGAGAAGGAGGAGAGGGAAGTGTAAGTAGACTGGCTATTTACATTGGCATGCTCAAATCAGAGTCTGCCCACTGAACTTCAGAATCAGCTGGAAGGGCTGATGAATAGGCCAGTTCCAAAAGATGAACCTAGAGGTTGGACTCGGGACGTGGGCTGTGGGGCCCGGGAGTCTGGATTCTTCATAAGCATCTCAAGTGATTCTAATGCCATCGGTTCACCAGGCCCTTCTGAGAAATATTAGCCTAAGTGATTCTGCCAGTATTTCTCACCATCAAAGTAGCCTGAGTAAAAATCATGCCAATAGTCTCACACAATGAAAAGGAAAAGCAATTAAATCTATAACATTTTCTGGATCATCAAGTATGATGAATTAACTAGTTGTCGTTACTTGGAACTAGGGAAATAAATACAGAGATATTCTCTCTTACTGCTAGTGAACCAGGAAAGGATAAAAGAAAATGTGGCAGCCGGGTGTGGTGGTGCACGCCTGTTATCCCAGTTCTTGGGAGGCTGAGACAGGAGGATTGCTGCAACTTCAAGGCCAGCCTGAGTTCAAGGCCAGCCTGTAACACATAGTGTGACCCTGTCTTAAAAAAAAATTGTAACTCAGCAGACAGACCTTTGGAAGAAGAACCCTATCAGCCTGGGGGTCCAGTAACCCAGAGGCCTGCACAGCAATCCGAAACAGGCTGGTAGGTCTCCTTGGCAGCCAACATGACTGCTGCCATGTGCTCCTTTCTCCTCCCGCGGGAAGTTCTTCATCCCTACCCAGCCATATCCCACACACTGCAGCCTGGAATTCATCATGTCAGCTTGTAACACCAAACTCTGCAAGCACTGAGTCATGCTTCACCTTTTAGTACATGGACAGCCTGACCCTGAGGTACAGAAGAGGCCCCTCTTGAGTTCTCAGCCTTAAGAATGCTATGGAAGAACTAAGCCATTAGAGCAGAGCTTCAGAGTAGGGGAGCCAAAACCTAGGTGGCCCCTTGCCTCTGCAGCTGTTTAAGCAGCAGGCACCGCTTCCAGAGAACTGGATCTGCTAAGGAAAGAAGTGGGGTTTGGATGAGCACTCCAGGATGATTAAGCTCAGCTCTCTGGGCGTGCAACCCAGGTACCTGTAGATTTTTAAGGCTTTCTAAGCAAGCCCAATGTGAAGCCAAATTGAGATCCTTTAGCCTAATAGATGAATATAAGCAAAGCCTGAGCTTTTTGCTGAAAAAAAATAGTTTTGCATTAATAGGTAAATGACCTTCTCCTCTTGGTCCCTGGCCCTCTTCTAGCATTTTCCAGGTGGAGGTGAGAAGGAACACACAGGCCCTGCCATGGGCGTTGTAATGTGAGGATCAATGGGAAGCATAGATCTTCCTGAACAAAATCAGCCTCCCAGAGAAGATCCATCATCAGATTACTACCTCCTCACTGCCCAAGAGTGGGGAACAGCTGTTGTACATTCCAGGCCAAGGCAGCCTTCTCTCTCAAGCATTCTTCCCTGGGTCGATGCCTGAGAATAAACACTAAGCTTTGTTTTCTCACCAAGGAGAGCTCCAGAAATGATATTAGGTAAACACACATGAGCACGGATGCACACACACACACACACGCATGCACACATGGCGTGCATGTGCACATTAGGTTATTAATATCGTAGCTTAAGATTTTTCCATTGCTGATTTCACTCAGGGAGAATTCATTGCTCATTGCAGCAGAATAGATCAATTACTTCTTCCCAAAGAAACTGTCGGATATTGCGTTCAGAAAGATCAGTCCTCCTGTGTGCGTTCCAGGGAAGCATCCCATCTCATGAGCAGCTGTATCACTTATCACACGTGGTATCTCAGAGTGCACAGCAAGCTGGAAAGGCCAGGGAGGCTGCAGACCCAGGGTTGAGTCGCTGCGCCTCAGCCTTCCCTTCCCTCCTCGATGCAAATGCCTGAAGAATGCGAATCTCTCCAGGGAAAGGCGAGCCCAGTCTACTGCTAGTTTGGCTATTCCATGTTCCTTTGTGTGTTTGTGTGTGTGGAAGGTATTCACGTGGTGGGGGCCATGTCGTTTTTCATTGGGAAGGTGCAGAGTGAAAAGAAACAATGTTTCTACAACCCCAAGCACATTTTTGCAGTTCCTCACAGGTAACTCTGGGTTAAAGCATTTGTGCCCCAACAGAACTGCTGACCAGCTGCCCCAACACCGCCTGACATTGTGTTGGGAATGGAGACTCCCATTCCCTTCCCCAGGTCTGCTGGGTCAGAATCTGTGTGTGATAATAAGATCCACGGTTAATTGGCATTCATATCCAAGTTTGATGGGAAGCCGGGGCTAAGACAGGCTGCTTTGGCTGGGATTCAGGCGGCGGTTTGACATACAGGCATCTGCTTCCTGTAGACAGCATCTCAGTAACTCCAGACTCCTGGACTTGCTGGAGAGCAGCCAAGGGTGTAGATGTCCAGGGCTTCGCAGAATGCCTGTTCTCAGTAAATGCTAGCATTAGTGATGATCCTGGCAGGCATCGGCCCAGAAGACATGTGACATATGCAAATCCCCACGTGACAAAGATTTCTCCATGGTGCAGATTCAGGTTGGATCAGATTGCTTTGCCCACCGTGTGTCACCACCATCTTGGCAACACCCTTATATAAAGACCTCTCTTCTTCTTGCCTTTATTCCAGAGAGAATTTCCTGTTCCTGAACAGTTCAAGACAACATGGGATGGATCCAAGTTGATCACCGAGCCTGCAGAAATTATGGCCTAAGCTCCAGACAGACCGAAGACCCTCACCTGAGTGTCTGCAATCAAAGGAAAGCAAGCAGCATTAAAGAGCTAGACTAGAGGACCTGGTAGCACCTATTGCTTTAGTTTAAGCCTCCGACAATTCTGTGCTATAGAAACAGAGTCATTTCTGGCACACCTCTGTGGGCATTTTGAAATATTTAACATTTCTTCATAATCCGCCTTTGTGTGCGATTTTAGTTCCACACGATAACTTGCGAGCACTACAGATTTAAAGGGGAAAAAAAATTGTTTCCCTCATGTCACTACCACAGTAACATCTAAGAAAAAGTACTGCATGATCCGCTTGTACACTTATGTTTAACTGCTAGTTGAAAAACAAAGCCTTGGAGAATCTACGTACATTTTTACTTTTTAGACAATTTCAATATGAAATTGCCCTGAAAAAATGTACTTTTTTCTTCTACATGTTCATTTTTATCAGCGTGGATACAACTGTCAGCATGAACATATACTTCAGTCACGCTTTTAGAAACATAAAATAAAATTCTATGTAAGGACCAAATTCAATTTCTTGGTCCTTGGAAGGCATATATAGTTACTAAAGAACAAAAGTGCATTCTAATTGTTCATCTTATGGTTGCTTTATTCTACTTGTTCATCTTAAATATTTTTCCACCATTTCACCTAAAAACTCTTAGGTAATTTTTTGCATATTTTTATGCCAGAAGATAGATGGAAGGAAGCGATTTTTTTTTTGCCACATTATACCTCACAAGTCAACTCTAAGAACAGCTTAATTTTTGTTTTCCAGTTCTGAACTCGTTAAATATGAGATGCCTTGTATATGATGTCTTCAATGTTTTATTATAGAATAATTTCTTTTCCTCTTGCCAGATTTGCTAGGTAGTCTCAAACACAGATATGAAAAAGCCATAGATGTATTACTCCTTCTAAAACTTAAAGAATTGTTTGTGGTTTGGCTTGCTGCTCCTATTTTATAATCATGCTAGTCCATGCTTTTTCAATATGAGTAATCATGCTATTCCTTTGTGTCTTTTCAGTACATAGGGCTGAAAACTCTGACTTCTTGGGTCACACGTGATGACGTGTAGTAAAATGCTTGCAGAACCAATCCAAGCATATATATTGTGCCTATGACAGCATCTGGAATAATTTCCATTTTTAAATAACTTCTATATCTATACAGTATTCAAATTAATAATGCTAACGTACCAAGGTTTTGCTATAAAAGTTTTGTCTGTATGAATAACATTGTGGCTTTAGTAAATAATCTTTTTTGAACTGTAAACTTATTCTGAAATAAAGTAAAATCCTAATTTAAATACTGTGATGAATGCTGGGTGTTAAAATTGTTTTCTTTTTTGTGATTTCATTTGCCCCTTGCTCATATAGCAGATTTAGAAATGGTAGTTGAGTCCTACTGGTTGAAATTAGAGAACTTTTGCAGAATACCATCAGCTTACCTGAAGGACAGCTTTTCTCAGGTGTCACGTAAAACAGTTTGCAGCTGGAGTGACTGTCAGAATGCTTTCCGCTGAGAAAAACCCCCATCGGAGCTTTATTAATGTATAGGTGCCAGAACATAAGTGATTTTACAAACATAACATTACATGCTACATATTATAATAACTTACATGTATAAATAACATCTGGAGGAAAAATTAAACGAGAAGATATGATTCAAAGGGATATGTTACATACCCATTATATAACTAAATTTATTTTGAGAAATAAGTTCACTCAAAATTCTTAGCATCTGTCAGTTGATGTTAGACTTGACTTTAGCCTTTCAAATTTCTTCATCATAGACATTGAAAATCTAGGCTTAAATTCCATTATTGGCTAGCCCTGCATACCTCAAGCTACCTCAGCCCTGTGTACCTTTAAGAAGGCTAAACAGGGGCTGGGGATTTAGCTTAGTGGTATAAGCACCTGCCTTGCAAGCAGGTGGTAGTGAGTTCGATCCCTGATACTGAGAAAAAAAAAAAAAGAAAAGAAGAAGAAGGCTAAACAGTCTCAAAAATGAGTCACATGTTTTGGTTAAATTTGAAAAAAAAAAAAACTTCAACAATGTATCTGTAACTACTGAAGACGATGCTGAATTTCCAACATGCTTTGTTCCTTGTGCTTTCTTAAATTCTAATATCACCAGTGCTATGACCTAACAAGTACCATCAAGGGACTGAAAAATATCTCTACTTAGAAGTGCTTGTCCCATATATTCACAAAAAGTCTCAATGAAAATCAGTGGCCAAAAATCAAGTGCCAAGTGTGTCCTATACCTTGTAGCATTACAGGATAAAAATGAGAACCCAAAAGAGATGTCTGTTGCCTTGAAAATCCTCTGCTTGATCAACCTCCCTCCTTAGATAATCTATTCTTGATATTCCTCCTTTTGCAGCAAGACGTCTGAAAGTCAGCAGTCAGTTCTAACCACACCTCCTTATCCATGGAACTGACAGGAAGGACATAGAGTTTTACTCATTTATTCCTTTATTCATTGAGAGAGCTGAGAATGCGGAGCACTGGCTTAGCATGTGTGAGGCGCCGGCTTCCATCCCTAGCACCACCAAGGGCGGGCTGCAGGAATTGTGTTCATTCACTGGAAATGTCTCCTTCAACTTCTGACAATCCAGAAGTGTGTACTTATGGAATCCTTCATTTTAAAATGAGAAAGCTGTGCACTGTGCCCATCTATAATCCCAGCACTCATGAGGCTGAGACAGGAAGATCACCGGGAAATTCAGACCAGCCTGGGATACATGTGACTTCAAAATCAGCAACATGGTCTCAAAAAACAAACAAAAAAGACAATAAATCTGGGATCCAGCAACATTAATAACTAGCATAAGGAGAAACAACAGAAGCAAAGACCTAAACATGTACACATACATACACACACAATTTTTATAACTACTGTGTCTTGACTTCTCATCGTATTTGTGAAAGTTCCAAAGGTCATTGGATCCAATGGACATTCATATCATTCCTCATCCATTGAAAAGTTCCCTTTGACTTTGTGGTGGACAATACAGTTTTCTGGATCCTTTGCCCTCTACCATCTGTTTTGTCTTTAGTGCTCACTCCTCTCCCATAACCTCATCCCCTCTGTAGATGCCTCCCAAATCCACACCCCCAACCTGAATCCATCTTCTGGGATTCCTAATCCCAGTGTCTACAAAGTATTCTACCTGCCTACCCCAACTTCTCGTACTGCAGTCACCTTCAGGGCACATATCTGTTTTCACCAAGGTCCCCTTAGACTTTTCATCATAGATTGTAAAGTAGCTGTTTGCTGTAACGGAAACACTGAAGGGGAACCAGAGCTGGGGGAACATGCTTCAGCCTGGAACGTGTGAGATCTAGGGCGTCTTTGTGACATTTAACTGGAAATGGAGAATATGAGTCTGGACTCCTTGTCTCTCTTATGCTAAATCCTTGGAAATCATTGCATGAGTTTAATATTCCAAAACTGAACTTCATTAAACATGTTCATTTCCAAAGAATTTCTTTTAAAGAAGCTAACTGTATCTGTCTACTGAAAAATACTACTTGAGTACGTAAGTTATCCAAACGACCTGTCCACTGGCACCTTCTGCACCACTTCAGATACAGATGCAATTTTGAGGGCTTTAATTGCTTCCATGGAGACAAACTGATTTTCTAGTGTTACGGATTTCTTGTGCACATTTCAATTTCTCTGGATGTGGCTCAGTTATATCACAATTGGAATGTAAACCAGCTCAAATCACCCCATGAGACCTCGGCCAGATTTCTCCAAAGGGTTTTTGTTCCTCTATTGTTTGCTTAGTAACTTGGCTCAGAACATGAAACTAATGTTTGCCTCTCAAAGAATTTTTGTTTAGGTTTCTCTCCAATATGAAGTATTATTTTTAGTTAAAGACAATTTGTGCCTAAAACTACAACACTGAGTATCTTAGTTCTAATCCACTGTATTGCAATACCCTGCTTTTTAGGACCATCAGTAGTCAAAAATGGGATAGCCCTTCATGACATGAAGGGACAAGTAAAAGAAACATATAGCTTACTAAACCATAATGCCAATTGTTCAATTCCATTCTCCAATATCATGAAGGTTTTTTTTCTTTTAAAAATCCATAGCCAAGTATGGTGGCATATGCCTGCAATCCTAACACCAAGGAAGCTAAATCAGAAGGATCATCAGGAGTTCCAGGTCAGCCTGAGCTACGTCATGAGTTCAAGATCAGCCTGAACGGCATAGCAAAATCTTGTCTCTAATTAAATAAATAAATACCAGCTAGCCACGCCTGGTGATGCTGACCTATAATCCTAGTATTCTGGGAGGCTGAGGCAAAGGGATCACAGATTCAAGCCCAGCCTGAGCAAATTACCCACTGAAAGAAGAAAGATGAGGGAGAAAAAGGAGAGGGAAAAAGAAAAAATGGGTGGGAAAGTAACACAGTGCAGTGACCCAGGTTCAATCCCATGTCCCCTCAAAAACAAAAATCAATCATTTCCTAGTACTAAGAATTCACTCTGGCAAACTAATCAGTGAGAAACTACATTTTTAACTTCCTTGTTTTTTGTCTTTTCTTTCGTTAAAGTTTATTGGTATAATTTGGGCATACATACTGATGACATGCATTAGAGGGGATTGTGTCTGTATATGATATATCTTGATTTCTCTCCCCCACCATTCTCATCCCCTTTTCAAACCATTCCCCTCCCTGTTCCCAAAGCTAGGTTTTCATTTTATCCTACTTTTTTCATTTATTTTTTTCTTTCCCTTCCTTCTTTGCCATCCCTCCTCCCTATTTCCCTTTTCCTTTTGAACAGCGTAATAATTCTCACACTCATTTCTTCCAGTGTGAAGTCTGTTAGCCTCCGTTGGGAAATTTCCCCTGAACATAACAGTTCTGGGGGGTTGTTTGGGAAGCTCCTTCCTGCTGAGTATTCCCGTGGGGCACAATCCCATTCGCAGCCTTCCTTGCACTCGGGGCGCCCTGCCACCTCCCCCTCCACCTTGGGCTCTCCTCCACAGTGTGACACAGGTTGTCAGCTCCAGGACAAGGTTTGGCTTCTGCCACCAAGCTTCCTAAGGTCCACGATCCTTTCCAAATATGTAAAGACACTGTCCATGGCACTATTAAACAACATGGAGAGTTCTGGAGAAATGTTTTACAAGAGCCTTGTAAAAAATGCATCTTTCAGAAAAGGTTATAAAGCTACAGCAAGATGTCTCTAAAGAGGTTGTGAGTTGATGTAGTCTTCATGGTCTGGGACAGAGAGAAAAGCTGCATGAAATAACCAGGAGTAATCGAAACATAGCTTTTGGTGTTTATTTGGCTAATTTAAGCAGAAAGAAGCTAACTGTATCTGTCTACTGAAAAATACTACTTGAGTACGTAAGTTATCCAAACGACCTGTCCAAATTCACAAAGTAAGTGAACAACATTTTTCCAGGATACCCACGGGCAGCCAATATGATACACAAGTATCTGAAGAATGAAGAAGGAATATTTTCAAGGAAACCCATTCACTGAATGTGGAATTTAGGACACCATGTCCTGCTGTTAACAACTAAAAATCTGGTTCCTAGAGTTATCAAAATGTTTTCTCCTTTGTTAGCATCTAAAATGATTACACTCACAATATGGTCTACATTCTGGAGACTGCTAACACCAACTGCTAGACAGCCACTTTCTCTAATTAAGTTCATCTCATACTCTATAGTTTACAGAAATAAGTCTCTCTCTTTTAAAAAGGCTCAAACATCTCACCAGACAGACTTCCAGTAGGATTTACCATCAATGAAAAACGACTCATACTTCATCGACCTTTAAAACAAGTATTTTTGCATTCATGGGGAAGAGCTTGGCGTGAGAGTCTGATAACCTGCCTGCTTTCCACGCTGGAGCTGCAGAGCTGCGCCCATTTGACAAACGCCTGCGATGCCTTTAAAGACGTTCTTTAAAACGACAGCAATGTGTGAAAACGGTTTTTTCAAATATCAAATTAAGCAAATACGCAGTAAAAATAACTTCGGCAGACCCCATCACTGTCCACCAAAATCTGTTCTCTCCTTCTTAACAGACTACATTTCCCAGCCTCCCTTGCAGTTGGGCTGCCCAGGTGACTGGATTCTCCTTCACAGAAAGTCCGCCTTAGGTAAGACGGTGAATGCTGTTTTAGGACTCAGCCTTTTAGAAGTACATGTTTTCTCCACAGCCCCTTTCCCTTCCCCTCACCGGACTCAGGACTTGGAAGCCAGCCCCATCCGTGAAGATGATGATACTCTGGTTATGCACGAACACCAACTTGGGAAGAGCTGGAATCCTTGACTCACAACACTCACGGATCTGAAGCTGCCCCAGTCAATGCCATAAACTTCAGCTTACATGTGTCCTCTATATGTCCTGCTTTGGGGACTTGATCCTCAATGCAACAGAGTCAAGAAGGGAGACGTTTGGGAGTAGGGAGATCATGAAGGCTCTGCCTTGGCAAGTTCCTTAAGGCTGTTATCCCAGGAGTGGATCTGGTTCCCTTCCCTTCTTCCTCCTGCCTTTCGGGCCCTGGGCAGCTCTTCAGCCTCCAGATACAAATCTGTTCTCTATAAATCACCAAGTCTCAGGTATTCTGGTATAGTGGCGCAAGACGGACTAAAACAACAGTGCTCAAACAATTATAAATTTGGGGTTTTAAGTCAGAATATTTAACCTACCAAAAGTAATGTACCATCTAAAGAACTATCTGATTTACCAGGTTCAGCCACCAGAAATGCCTTTAAAGAATTTGGAAAGATGTAGTATAGAGTTTGACACATGAAACCTAGTTCCAACTGTGTAATTTTTAGAAAAAAATCATTTCTTTACATATCAGTTTTTTAATCCTTAGTTTAGATGATAACAGTAATTATCCTATTGGGTTGTTTTGTGGGTAAAACATATACTACATGTTATACAAACATTAAATTATTATTTTTAGAACAGGGAGAAAAATATGAAAATATACACACATAAGTGGTAACAATGATTTTCTTTGGAATATAGGTTAAAAGGAAATGCCTTCTACTTTCTACTATTGTTATTTGAATTTTTCAAACATTGATTTTATTATTAAAAGTCATATAATCTTTTGTGATTATCAAATACCCAATAATTTTGGGGAGGGGTCTTTCTGAGACAGAGTTTTACTCTACAGTTCACACTAGCCTTGAACTCACTCTATATACCCCAACCTGGTCTCAAACTTGTGGAGATCCTCCTTCTTCAGCCTCCTGAGTGCTGGGATAAAGGGCATGTGCCACTACTTCCAGCTGCCAGTAAAATTTTAAATACATTCAAAGTAAAATAGTTATCTTTTGATCTATTTGTTTTTTTTTTTTTTGCGGGGGGCTGTTTCAGATTACAAGTTTATGTTTCAAAATAATACTCTTGAAGAAAATGTTTCATAATCAACATGAAAACTATGTATTCCAAAGGAAAAATATGAACTAAGGTGTTTAAATATTTACTTGAAAACAAAAAAATTGAGCAGGTCATGGTGGCAAATATATGTAATTTCAGCTACTCAGAAGTGAAATTGAGATGAGGCCAAATTGGGCAATCTAATAAGATCTTGTCTCAAATAAACCCTAAAAAGCAGGAGCTAAAGATATAGCTAAGTTGTAGAGCGTGTTTGCCTAGCACCCATCAACCCCCAGAACTGGAGAAGAAACGATGGCAAAAGTCAACTCCCACTGCTGTGGTTTAGAATCTAGTTCCAGTTAAAGGAATTAAATACTTTCACACCTGTGTAATTTGTACTGTGGAGACAAGAAGGCAATAGCCACAGCCTGCCTTGAGAAAAATGTAAGTTGAAGACTGCTTTAGGCAAACGTAAATGTTTTTATTTTTACGTTTTTAAATGCATATTGTCTAAAACACCAGAAAAAAGAAAACAAAAAAAAGTTTATTATATATACCAAAGCACAGGAAATAAGAGGACAGGGAAGAACAAGATTCAGAAATGACAGAGGAAGATAAAAGGCCAAAGATGTAAGTATATGTGATCCATTATACCATGAAACTATAAAATTTCAACTCAACGAGCAGACATATGCGTTTTTAAGAGCCACGTCTCAAGCACAGTATCTTACAAAAGCACAGGCAAATGGATAGTAAATGAATGCAAGCAAGGAAGTACAGGTCACAACATTGATAATATAAAATTCAAAGTAAATGTAGTCAGCAGAATGACGAAGGTTATTTCTCAGTGACGAAGGCTATAATCCACACTGAAAATACAATTCTCAGAAAACCGTCTAGATTTGTGCTGGTCTTCTTTTTCTGTAGTGATAGCACATTACTATGAACACACAGCTTGCAGTCACATCCATTTATTATGCCATGGTTTCTCTTGAGCCAGAAGTCCAGGCCCAGTGCAGTCGAGGGCTCCAGGAGCCTGAAATCAAACCCAGACGCCAGCTGATCTGCGTTCCAGCGCTCATCAAGGCCGTGGGGTCTCCTAGGCTCACCCAAGTTATTAGCAGCATCCATCCCTTGAGGTTGTAAGGCTGAGGTCTCTGGGCTCTGGCTGGATACTGGGTGGGGATCTCTGAGGTCCCAGTGATCAGCCTCAGCACCTCTCTTCACGGCGCTGCCCTTCTGCAGCTCTCGACTTGCCTTCTGGCTTCTTGAAGGCCACCACGAATAGCTCTCTCACTTTGAATCTCTCTGACCCCTTCCATCGCTGCCCTGGGAACTCTTTTAAAGAGCTCCCCCAGTTGGGTCAGGACTATCCTACATAATCTACCTTATGATTTAAGATTGTTAGACTAGAGCTTTTAGTAATACACGCAAAATCCCTGCGTCCTTACCAAATAAAGCAAGCCCCATGACACACAAAGGCTGCTGGTGCTCCAGGGCAGAGGGTTACACATCATACACATGATCCCAGGGAGGCGGAACCCTGGATACCACCTTGGAATTCTAACTGCCACAGTGTGAACTGTCCCTCTTAAAAAGAGATTAAAGAATAACTGTTTAAAAAGCAAGAAGATGTAGTGTTAAAAACACAAAAACCATTTGCTCTAATATATCTTTCTGCCTTTGATAGATTTAGTAAGCAAAACAAAATTTTATCTCAATATAAGAAAACTAAATTATATAATTAGTAAAACTGACTTGAAAGAATATTGAAACTCTAAAAATAATTTTAAAATAGACTTAGTTTTCAGTGTCATAGAGACTTAATTCCATATTAGGGAATGTGAAAATCTTTGAGTAAATATTACATGAACCACGGTCTCTAAGTAAAAAAAAATAAATAAAACAGAGAAGAAAAGAGTGACCAAAGCAATCTAAGTAATGAAAAAGTTTACTTTTCAAAATAATGCTCAAATCAAAGAAAGCAATACTGCAATAACAATCTAATAATATGAAAACTCTATCTCTAAAAGATTATACAATGATAAGCATTCTGGCCAAACAGGGAAAAAAAATAACACAATTAAGAAATACATAGAAGAAATAAATTAATAAAAAATAAAGCATCCATTGGAGTTAGATTGGTAATTCAGAGACATAGATGAAACCCTAGATTCAGTCCCTGGCACCACAAGAATTTTTTAAATAAAGCAAAATTAAAGAATTAAAAAACCTAGAGCCGGGCATGGTGGCACACTCCTGTAATCCTAGCACTCAGGAGGCAGAGGCAGGAGGATCACAAGTTCGAGACCAGCCTGGGCTACAAAGTGAGCTCAAGGCCAACCTAAACTCCATAGGGAGACCCTGTCTCAAAGAGACAAAAAAAAAAAAGTAAAAAACCTAGAAGATTATCTTTATATTTGACAAAGCAGTGAGGAATGTAGGAATTTAGAAGGTTCTACACCTCCTTAAGTGAGTGGTAATGGTTGAGGTACACAAATAAGCATCATTTCTGTGGCTCAAATTCATCATAATAAGAACATACTTAAAAAACATAAGAGCCAGGCAAAGAAATATCCTAGTTTTTGAAAGTTAGCTAGAAAGTCACAAGCATTACATAAACTATTTTCCAGTGTCTTATACAATGCATTTTAGATTAATCATATATTATTAATATTTAGCACACTCAAGCTATCTTTTTTTTTTTTGGTACCAGAGTTTGAACTCATGACCTTGTGCTTACCAGACAGGTGCCTACACCACTGAGCTAAATCCATAGTCCTAATTAAGCATATGTTAGTTGAAAATTAATATCTCAGCTTTATAGGCATTGTCTCTGAAAATTAATATCTCAAATTCCACAGCATTTTATAGCAATGTCTCTGAACTCAAGACAAAGAAAACTACAAAATGAGAATTTCAAATAACTCAAAGGTTAGCAATTTTGGCTGCTAGTTTTTTTTTTAATTTCTCCAATGATTATAAATGCCTTTAGACTTGTTTCTTTTTCTTCAGCTTTGGCAATTTATCTTTTTTCTAGGGTATAATACATTTCCTCTGTTTTCAAATTTGTTGGTATGAGGTTGAACATAAACTTCACGTTGTCATTTTATTTCTATAAATTGTTTCAGTACTTAAAATGTTTTTTCTCATTTATGTTTTATAGTTGTAATTCCTCCTTTTCTTATTAACATTGATAGAATTGTATTGTTTTATTCTTCAGTGAACTAGTAACTGGATTTATTAATTAATTAAATTATTATTCTACCTCCAATCTTTGAATTTTTGAGGGCTTGCTGATGTATTTTCATTGTTTTGATTTTATAAGAAATCCTGCAGGAAATATGCCCAACTTCCATCTTTATACCTGTATTTCTGTAGATTCGTAAAGGGAGGATTGGTAAGTCACAAGACTCAGATACTCTGAATTTTGGTGCAAGCTACCAAATTGCCCTTCAAAAAGGTTGTGCCCTTACTCTTCCATGAACTGGGTATGAATGCACCTTTTTCTCCAGACCTCCTCCCTGGATATCACCAGTCTTAGTAATTTTTCCAGTCTGATATGCAAAATCATGACAATGACCTACTTATGTGCATCAAATTGATCAGGAGGTTGCCCTATTGAACAACAACAAAAAAAAGGAATATAACTATTGAAGTTAGTAAGCATAAAGTGAGGCAAGATATTACATTGAGAAGAGTCCACGAGTGAACAAAATCCTGTGAAAAGATTGAAAATAGAGAAGAAGCCCAAAGAATTGTGGGATTTTGGTTCTTGTGACCACAAGAGAAAGGGGAGCCAAGAATAGAAGGGAATTTGTTAACGTTAAAGTTGCAGTGAACGTCCTGCCTGCATATCATCCCCAGGCGATGGGGAAGATCTCATCACAAAGCTAAGATCATGAGAAAAGGAGCAGGGAGGAGGAGAGCAGCACTGAGGTTAGCGGACTCCACTTTTGAGGGAGGGCAGGAAGAACTGCCGTACTCAGGGGTAAAAGTCCAAGGAAAGTGTTTGTTAGGTGTGTAAAGACCAGGGATCTGTGCTTCCTGCCTCTGGACTGGTAGCTGCCAGTACTAATACAGCAAGCAGAAAATCGTTGTCTCCCATTCTTCTTAAAGAACTAATCTTTTATAAACATTTACCTTTTTATTTTTTATTTTATTTTATAAACATTTACCTTTTTTTTTTCTTGCCTATGCTAGGCAAGCACTCTACCACCGAGCTATACCCCAGTCTGTAATAGCTTCCTACTCCTGAGTGAATCAAAGCCAAACTTAACTTCCCTCCCTTGACCTTGTGGCACTACGTATCACCTTCTAAAGTGCCACTGGGATCTCTCTTTTTGGTTCCTTTCCTCCCTATGTCATGGTCATTTTCTTCATATGTATTTTCAGCTTTTTATCTCATGCTATTCATATCTAAAATGCACTTTCCCTTCATCCCAGTTTCATATTTCATATATATAATTGAGCCCTAACCTAAAATACTTTTTCCTTTCACCAGAATTTCAGGAGCAATATACATGCACAAATGGTGACCAAACTACGCGGTGTGTGTTTACATTTTAGAAAATTGCTACAGTAAGAGATAGGTCGCCATTAATGCCTCTGAAAACATCCCCCTTGCTTCGAACACATTTACAGCAGTCCTGCCACTTTCTGAATCGGATCTGGAGGTCCTGTGTGGTGCTGCAGAGGCTGCCTCGATGTTCTGAATTGATACAAAACATTCCCTTTCACGGTCACTTTGACTTTAGCGAAGAGCCGGAATTTGCCCTGCGCCAGATCTGGGATTCAGATCTGGCTGAGAACACACCGTCATGTTTTTACGAACTGCCCTTCTGCTGGATGGCATTGGCGGCGGCAGTCACCAAAGTTTGTTCTTTTTTAAAATCATGTCTGCTTCACAAAGTGGCCAGAATGATGGGGATGTGTTTGAAGAGAGGGAGTGTTTTGACAGGGATTAATAGCAATGTGTCTTTTCCTGTTTTTTTTTAATTTAAACAGTCACTGTATTTTTTTATCACAACCCAGATGTATAAATAACTTGTTGCCATCAATAGTCTTTGGTTTCTGTCAGCATAAAATAGATAGACTGATTTGATGCCCCTCCAGGTCCCCTGGTGTTGAAGTTGGGTCTGGAGAAGGTGTGTGGAGTTTTTAGCTTTGGAAATTCCTCCACCTGCTGGTTGCCCGGTCAAGTTTATTTATCTTGTAGAATAAGGCACATGGTTGTATTGCGAGTTCCACCTACTTTTACGAGTAGCATCTGCCTCGTGTGAGTGACCACGCATTTATACATCACTTCAGACTTCTAAGTCAAGGAATATGTCGCAAAGAAAATATATTCTGATGGCAGTATAAATCGTTAGAAAGCAGATGATAAATTCCTAAGTGCATTTTACAACCACTGGGGGGCAGAAAAGCATCACATACTGGCAGCAACTCATTCCAGATTTGACTAGAGAAGAAAAAGATGACTTGTTGATAGGCATTTCTAAATATTAGTATTGAAATTAAACTGATTTTAAATTTATTCCCTTTTTGGTGCATTGGGCATCTAAATTACCAAATAAGACTTTGGTGGTGGCTTGATTTTTTACAAATTGCTTTCTGTCAATGTATCAAGTTGTGTAAAATTTATCCTCACACTTTAAACACCAATTGGACATCATGGGGTTTGCTACATATTACTAGAAAGAATAGCTGAAATGGGATAATAAGCCAAAAATTAGCTTATGTCATTAAAAATTAGAGAAATCCATAGTAAAACAACAGATCTGTAGCTGGATATGTAGCAAGAATTTTTTCAATTACATAAAAATATGGATTCAAACATGGTTAAAAATAATTAGCCTCTTCCTACTTCTTTTCAAAAACAAACTCCTAAAAGATTAGAATGCAGTTCTTACCTCTACTTCTGCACCTTCCATTCCTTTCTCAGCCTTTCACCTCCTCGCCCTATGAAACTCCTCAGGTAAAGTCTACCAGGAACTGCTAAGGGTTGAATCCAATTTCTTTAATTGGAAAGATCATAAATCAGCCCTTGCTTGTTTAAGCTTAAAATAAATTTATTAAAAGTCATCACAGTGGGGTCAGGGATTTAACCCAGCAGCATAAGCACCTGCCTGGCAAGTGTGAGGTCACAAGTTCGATCCCCGGTACCAAAAAAAAAAAGTCATCACAGCTCTTGAAATTAAGGGCAGAATTACAAGTCTCAAGAGTTAATGAAAGAGTTCCATCAGATAAGGCACCTTGATTGGTATTAACTGTATTCCATTGCAGGATCACTTGGTTCAAGTTTTCAAGATCCAGGTGAGTAAGCCCACTTGGCTGGGCTCAGGTCCCATGCCCACGCCCAGGCTTGGAGTGGCAGTGCAGAAAGACTAAGCAACATTCCTACCACAGCTGCATAGATGGGGAGATCCGTTATTCAGTAAGAGGAAATCAGGCTACTATCACCAAAAGAGGAGAAAGAAAACAAGGAAGGCAATCAAAAAGGAAAATGCCCCCGTACTCTCATCCCTCTGAGACAGAAGCCACTGTGGGGACAGTGTAGGATACCCCGGAACGTGCTCAGGACTGATTCCCATTGAAGTACGGTACATGCGTTTCTCTTCCTCCTCATCCTCCTGAACAATCTTCTGGACCTCAAAAAACAGCATTAAAGCCAGGATGCCTCTAGCTCAGGGTCTCCAAGAATAAACTAATGAGAAAATAAAACCCATTGGGGGTCATCACAGTGGGACAGAGGACAAACTAATGTCTGGCCTTTGACCTGTTACTCAGTAAAAGCATGATTTTTATTTTCTTCAGAGGCAGTCAGGGTCTTAATGCTGCTTATGCTAAAAACTCTTCACAACTCTTCACTTGAGCCTACAGATGCCCAAAAAAGCAGATGCAGGCTCACTGCGCCACCCACCCCTCCACACCTTTCCTCCTCGTGCACACCTCAGTCCCTGCACCCCTTCTGGTCCCACCGCCATGTCCACACTTACCCGGAACCCAAAGCCCCAGAAGCTGCAGCAGTGGCACCGCAAGTGCAGTCTGACCTCAACCTGTGCCACCTGTTCAAAGCTGGCAAAGAATCAGCTTGACTGTCAACACCAACCATGTGCATATTTTGCTGGATTATTCCAAGAACCTGGTGATGGAGGAGGTCATGAAGATGCTGGTGGAACTGGCCAAGTCCTGGGATGTGGAGGCTGCCCGGGAGCGCATTTCAGTGGTGAGAAGACCAACTAGGCCAAGGATGAGACAGTATTGTACATGGCCCTGAGAAATTGGTCAAATACACCCATGCTGGTGGATGACAAGACTGTGACACCAAAGATCAACAGGGCTCTGGACAAGATGAAGTCTTTCTGCCAGTGTTCTGGAGTGGTGACTGGAAGGGAGACATAGGCAAAGCCATCACAGATGTCATCAGCATCTGCTTTGGAGGCTCTGATCTGGGACCTCTCATGGTGATGGAAGCCCGTAAGCCATACTCTTCAGGAGGTCCCTAGGTATGGCTTGTCTCCAGCGCTGGGACTCACATTGCCAAAACCCTGGCCAATCTGACCCCCAAGACTTCCCTGTTTATCATCGCCTCCAAGATCTTTTCCCCCCAGGAGACCATCACCAATGCAGGGACGGCAAAGACATGGTTTCTCATGTCTGCCAAGGGTGCTTCTGCAGTGGCAAAGCACTCTGTTGTCCTCTCTACCAACACAGCCAAGGTGAAGGAGTTTGGAATTGACCCTCAAAACATGTTGGAGTTCTGGGCTTGGGTAGGTGGATGCTTCTCCCTGTGGCCAGCCATTAGACTCTCCATTAGGCTGCATGTGGGTTTTGACAGCTTTGACCAGCTGCTCTCCAGAGTTCATGGGGCCCTTGGAAAAGAACACCCCTGTCCTCCTGGCACTGCTGGGGGTCTGGTACATCAACAGCTTTGGGTGTGAGACACAGGCCTTGCCGCCCTGTGACCAGAACCTACACCGTTGTCCTGTTTGCTTCCAGCAGTGTGACATAGAGTCCAATGGGAAGTACATCACCAAGCTAGGTGTCTGTGTGGACCACAAGATGGGCCCTATGGTGTGGGGAGAGCCAGGGATCAGTGGTCAGCACACATTCTACCAGCTCATCCACCAAGGCAGCAAGATGTGACTTCCTCATCCCGCTTCAGAACCAACACCTGGTTCAGATCCTGCATTACAAGATCTTCCCAGCCAACTTATTAGCCCAGACAGAGGCCCCAATGAAGGAGAAATTGACCAGAGAGACCCAGAAGGAGCTCCAGGCTGTGGGAAAGAGTTCCAGAGTTTTGAGAAGCTGTTGTCACACAAGGTCTTTGAAAAAAATTGCCCAACCAACTCTATTGTGTTCACCAAGCTGACACCATTCATCCTTGGAGCCTTGATTGTATGAGCACAAGATCTTCATTCAGGGCATCATCTGGGACATCAACAGATTTGACCAGTGGGGAGTGGAGCTGGGAAAGCAGCTGGCTAACAAAATTGAGCCTGAGATTGATGGCAATGCTGCAGTGACCTCTCATGATTCTTCCACCAGTGAGTTGATCCACAAACATCATCAGCAGGAGGCCAGAACTAAATAAATGTAGCTGCAGCTCCAGCTGCAACTTGTCCCTCCTTGCTGTAGTCTGCAATGCCCCCCCCTGCGCGAAGCACCCTCTGGTTGCGGGCTTAGGCCACAAGCCATTCAGGTCTGGAATTAACCACCCCACCCACTCCAGTCCATTCTTCCTGTTTCCCAATCAGCTCAAATGCTTTGGTGCGGCTGCATTTTCTGACCTGTGTTCACATGGTTCACATCCCAAGTAGAAAAGTAAAGATGCCACAAAGAAAAAAAAAAGGCAGATGCCAAATGGATGTAACTAAACACAGGATAAGGACTCGCATCTTTGCCTTCACTTTGTATCTGCCTCTGTTATTACCTTAAAACTTTAGGTCAGGTCCACACGGCTCTGCATGTAACCACATGAACTATTAAGAGAGAGTCTTTTAAAAGCTGGTAATACAAAGTTAATTAGGCCTAATTTTTTTTTAAGACAGGGTCTCACCATGTAGTGCAGGCTGGCCTCGAACTTGCAGCAATCCTTTGTCCTCAGCCTCCTGAGTACTGGCATGTGCCACCACCCCCAGCATATTAGGCCTAAATTTGCCTAAGCTATATCACCCACCTTCAGACTGAGGACACCAAGACAAGAACTTGCAAAGCCATTCAACTTTTATAATGTCTTATTCCAGATTCCCACTAGACAAATGGGTGCCTACAAGTCTTTAGTCACTGCCTAATCCTGAAGCCACCCTGAATTTTAACAGAGCCTCAGCAAAATAGGCTGCCCTACCCAAGCAGGAGCAATCATCTCAAGGGAATCAGGTTGCGCCAAGATAAGGATCAACCAGACCCTTCAGTAAAACTTTAAAATCTGGCCTCTTGCCTATATTAACAAGCCAGTGTGATCTTATCACAACTATGCCTCCTTCAGTTCTTCTAGTGACCATTCCCATTTTTCTTCCCATCTCTTCAATTGTACATCATTCCAATCAATCTTCCACACCATTACCAGAGATGTTTCTAAAACAAATATAACCAGGCTCATCTGCCAGATCAAAGCTCTTCAGTAACTTCTGCTGTTTATAAGATAAAGCCCCAAATCTTTCATATAGGACAGTAGTCTTTCACAAGCCAACCCCTCTCTACTATTCCAGATTTACCTCTATTTGGGTCTGTCTCAGACTATCAGCTTCACTATTGCCATGCACATTGCCTTTACTGTATTCTATCCTTGAAATCATCTTCCTTATCCTTAAAGAAAGACTCAACTCAAAGCTGCATCATAG
Source organism: Hydrochoerus hydrochaeris (assembly GCA_004027455.1). Lineage (NCBI taxonomy): Eukaryota > Metazoa > Chordata > Mammalia > Rodentia > Hydrochaeridae > Hydrochoerus > Hydrochoerus hydrochaeris. Next base: position 65,474 of record PVLA01002930.1, on the reverse strand, counting down.
ACAAAGCCCTAGAATATATACTATAGTTTTGATTTACAGTACACACATACACGGAAAAATTCAGGAAATATTTTCTTTAACTATACTGTGTCATTATTTTCTCTTTGTTTTTCTGAATCAGTGACTCTTAGCCTATACACTAAATTTGCCCATCTTCTGTGCTTACCTTCAACACTTATTTCTCTCAAATCATTTCTCTATTTATTTAAAACTTCATTTGAACTACTAATTTTTGTCAGCAACTACCTGTTATATTTTAATTTTGTTTCGTTTGTTGAAATAATTTTTTCTTTTGTTTCCAATTCTTTCCCATGTTACTTCACTTCCATGTCTTTTATTTTTTTATATCATTTTCATGAGAGTTGCACAGTGCCATGTCCATGCATTATGTAGTTATTCAAAACAAAGTCCACATGGCCAATAATTACAACATGCCATATTCATTCCAGGCCATCTTCGTTTCTTTCTTATTGCTCTTCTGCTTTCTCCATCTCAACTTGGAATATTTGTTTAAAGACTAAAATTTCCTAGCCAGTGAAGTTGCAGCTGAAAGAGAAACCATCCCAGTTATTTGTCATGATCTTTCCTAATTTTGAATTCATAATTATACTCATACACTTGAGACTTTCAAGTGTTTCATTAAAGTCTTTCCTTGAGCCAGATTATTAGTTCATAAGGCCGAAAGTTATGGCACACGTGAAGGGCTATAGCTCACAAGAAGGGGAAATCATGAATGGACTAAGGTTCTATAGCAGACACCAAAACTGCAGAACACGACCAGTCTTCCTACAACAGAAAATAAATGCAAAGGAGCCTGTGATTAAGACAATGGGCTTGAGGAAAAGCATTCTGGTAAAATAGAAGGGCTATGTACACAGAAAAGATTTTACAGACACAGGCTAGCTCCAGGTTAGAGTTCAGCTTTCAAATCAGCATAACCTCCCTTTCCTTCCTTCACATTTGAAAATCTCTACATTAAACCATTCTAATGTAGGCCTTTTTAACTCCTTATGTTCTAAGAGGATACATTCTGTTTTCACCTTCTCGAGAACAAATGTTAGTTGGAATGAATCTGAGCAGACACGAGCAACAAGTCCTGTGCTCTGAAACTAACAGGACAGTGTTGGCTTCCAAAAAAGCAAAGACCACGCTGACCCCGAGCCCTCTCATCCTCGTCCTGTTCATCTGCCGCTCTCCCCGGGAACCTGGGTGTGACCACAGTATTATCTCTAGAAGTATCGGATCTTCAATTACATTGAAATCGTGAACCGCGGCTGAAGAGGACGTGACAGACACCCGAGACACTAGCGGTCCCACTGACACTTCCGCTCGCCGGCCCCGCCCCCGACGCCCAGGGGCGGGGCTTCCGCTTCCGGGGCCCGATTGTTGACGCCTGCGGTCTCTGCGGCAGCGCTGGTCTGGTGGGGAGGGGCGGTTGGGGAAGGGAAGCAGCGCTGTGACTGGTACCCCTGAGGGTGCAGCGGAGAAGGCTATGGCAGAAGGGCCGGAGGAAGCCCGAGGCCGTCCTCCCGTGCAGGACGACAACGGAGGAGACCACGAGCCGGTCCGCGCTCTGAGAGGCCCTCCCGCCGCTTCCCCCGACCCCCAAGACGGGACGCGGGCCGAACCCCAGGCCCCGGGCCGGCTCCCAACCCCAAGCCTCGCGTCCGCAGCCCCGGATGGGTCGGAGCTGCCGCGCGAGTCCAGGAGGCGCCGAGAGGCGGCCCCCGGCTCGGTCGCGGCCCCGCAGGAGTCGGCGGACTGCGAGGCTCCCGAGGCCGCGGCGCCGCGTGAGAGGCCGGGGCGGCTGAGCGCCCGCGAGTACTCGCGGCAGGTGCACGAGTGGCTGTGGCAGTCCTACTGCGGCTACCTCACCTGGCACAGTGGCCTGGCCGCCTTCCCCACCTACTGCAGCACGCAGCCACCGCCGCCCAGCTATCCCGCGCCCCCGGCCGCCGCGCCGCTCGGCTACTACAACCCCTTCTACTTTCTGAGCACCGGGGCCGCGGGCGTTGCCACGCCTGCTCCTGTCGCGGGCCTGGGGCAGCGGGCCGCTCACGTGCAGGGATCGGGATCGGCCCGGGCGACTCAGGCGACGAGGGCTGGAGCCGCAGCCCCTTCGCGAACGGCGGGCGAGACCGAGCGGCAGGCAGGTAGGTGAGCAGTGTGGGGTGGGCGGGGCGGGAGGTTTGCAGGGTGCTACCCGCGGGCGAGAGCTGGCGCGGTGTTGGGAGATTTGCATTCTGGTTCGTGTCGCTCCGCGTGCCTCAGCTGTCGTTTGCCTTAAATTCCCGGAGTGTATGGCAAGGCGGTGCAGTTTCTTCTTGCATTAGACCTAGTGCTCCGCAATGCTTCGCTTACTCGTGGAACCAATCATTTACAGGTGTAAAAAACTTTTGCACCTAAAGCACGGTTTTACCTTGATTCCCCTGGAGAAAACCTAAGCTAAATTCGCCGGTGGCAAACCGCGGTGCTTGCCTGAAATAGTAATCCGGCCTTGGGCTCCTTAGGAAAAGTGGACCCGACTGGATATAAAAGATTGATGTGAATTCAAATGGAAATGGCAAGCATTGGCTGTGCCCAGCTTACCGATCTTGTATAACATCTGTTGCCTTCTGTGTGAGAACGAGAATATTTCAAACTTGTTACGCATTTTAGCTCATTACCCAGTCTTCTAATTAGACTTTTTATTCAGCCACAGATATATTTATATATGGCAAAAAATGAAGTGATGCCTGAATATGATCGTACTCAGAGTTGAGTATGACAAATTGATAATCATTGGATTTTATAGAAAGTAAAACAAACGAAATATACGTTATACTAACTGTAATTTTGATTTTTACAAAAAAAAAATTTTGTCACCTGGACATGATCACTTAGATTCTCACGAATCACTAATTGAAATGTATTCTTTACCCTATTCAATTTTATCTATGGCATCAATTTTTAAATATTAAAATAGTGAAAGCAGGGCCCAGGATTTATCTCAGCAACATAAGTGCCTGTCATCCCATTCCCCAGGAAGACAAAAAAAAAAAAAAAATCATGCAAGTGGTGAAAGCAAATTTTAAATGGTTACTAAATAGTACTGTTGCTTTATGTTAGTAACATGTGTTCTCATATTCTGATGTAATCAATACCAGTTGCTCCTGCAAGGTTATGCATTTTTTTAAAAAAAATATTGAGTTATTCCTTAACTTCACATTTTTCCTTCATTGCCTGACTTTCTTCTCAGGTCAGTGTGGAGTTTTCCTAACTTTTTTTTTTTTTTCCTTTTAACTTGCAGGCAGAGAGTATGTTATCCCATCCTTGGCCCACAGATTTATGGCAGAGATGGTGGATTTCTTCATTCTCTTCTTTATAAAAGCAACCATTGTCTTAAGCATCATACACCTGAGTGGAATAAAGTAAGTTGACATTTGCATAAAGGTTTAGAGGCCTTGTTTTGTTACTGTTCTATTTATCCCTGCAAATGATTGTATGGACAATAGGTGTGCCTATAAAAGCTTTGTCAGATTTATTTTTTCCATAACTACAAAGAAAACTCTTAATTCTTTAAGATCTGTGAAGAAGAGCCTCTAAACCTGGTTTGTTTTTATTCAACTATTCCTTTAGGCCAGGAACTAATTTCCTTCTTATTGTCCTGTAGAATATCTAAATCAGACCATTTGGTAGGTCAGCTGTTAATAATCAACTGGCGAGGGGGAACCTGAGCCTGGTAACCGGAGCTTGGTGGTGCACACCTATAATCTCAGTCCTCTAGGAGCCTCAGGCAAGAGGATAGCCATCCTGCACACTTTAGTATTTATTGAAACAGTGTCCCAATAAATTTTTTATTAATTTTTCTTAAAGGCTGAGGCTATAGCTCACTGCAGAGGTTTGGGTTCAATCCCCAGTATGGGAGAAAAAAAAATTCACCTAGTATCATTTCTAAATGGGGTGGCGTATGTTACCAGACAAATCCCAAATTGGCTGTCAAGTGAGATACTTACTTGAATAATCCTCAATAATCATAACCATAACTGAACTCTAAACTTGCTAAACATTTTCTGTGTGCAAAGTACTGAGTTTACATCTTTGTACTGATTCTTATTTAATCTTAGTACCACTAAGAAGTAGGAGTTAATGCCTCCATTTTATTGAGATTGGAATTTAAGATCAGAACTTATAAAGTTACTAAAGTACTTAGTGACAAGATGCAAAACTGTAGTCAAATTTGAGGGCCCTTCTAGGACTGTCCATCTACTCCTGACATATCCTTCAAGTCCCAGCTCTTTTAAGCTGTCTGTTAAACACCAGTCAACACAGACCATTTCTTCTTCCCTGCTGGACTTTTCCCTTCTTATTGCTTCTGCCAAGCCCACTTTACTGTCTCTTTGCTTCTAAGTGGTAAGACAATCTTCTATTTTATCATTGATCCAAGGCTTTCTCTTCTGTTCCTTCTCTCTTCTTAGTCTGGCTAACTTTTCTCCATCCTTCTGCTCTTAGCTTAAATGTCATTTCTGGGAATCTTCACAAGGCTAAGTGTAACTAGTATATGTTTCTATGGTACTCTGGTTCTTTATCATTGAAATTTGGATCCTACTTTATCATTATTTTTACTTATTGTTCTGTTCTCTTGCTAGAGTCTGGTGAAAACAGATACATTTTGAATTCACTCACCATTATGTTCACAGGAACTAGTACATATTAGTGGGGAATCAGACCCAGGGGCTGGCTTATGCAGTGCAGACAAGCATTGTACTACTGAGCTGTATTCTCAGCCCAAAGGATAGCACATATAAATGAACATGTATTTTTTGCTGTTTTTGTTTTTTGTTTAGTTAAGTCAATGAATTTTTTATGCAGCTAAATGGTTAGGAACCTAAAGATTAGTTTAGACTTTCAATTAAAGTTTATGACTACACTAAAAAAAGATGCAGCTGTTTGAGTAACTAATTCTTTGTAACCCCCAAACTATTTTGTGTAGGGACATCTCTAAATTTGCTATGCATTATATAATAGAAGAAATTGATGAAGACACATCAATGGAAGACTTGCAGAAAATGATGATTGTGGCACTTATATACAGATTACTAGTTTGTTTCTATGAGGTAAGTTACTGACTGCAGCAAATGTTAATTTTTAACCTAATTTTACATTATCAGCCAAAACAATGAAAATTAATAATTCTTGTATTTTTCAAGTGTCTGTCTGGCTTTTCTGTTTTCCCCAATTTTCTTTGACATACTTACTAGTTTTCAAGTTGAAAAAAATTTTGGAAGGAAAATACTCTGTAAATTTCTTTATATCAATCTTAGAAAAAAAAATTACTCAGATTATGGTCCATACTTTATCTAGACTAAGTAGACTTATTGTGGAACTTGAAATGTATTTATCCTGAGAAACACTTAAAAAATGCAATGGGCCATCAAGAAATGTTACATAGTACACATCTCCAGGTGTTAAATACATCAAGACATCGTAGAAATGCATTAAATGGCTAACCTTAGAGTTACTTAGGCCTTCTTGCAATTAAAAAATTTTTAAATGTGAAAATAATATGGCATGAAAACTTATCTTTAAAAACTGGTGTAGTTAAGCTGATAAATTATTTTTAAGTCCTCCTTCTTTTCTCAGATAATTTGCATTTGGGGAACAGATGGCGCGACCCCAGGGAAGTTCCTGCTGGGGCTTCGAGTTGTGACCTGTGATACATCAGTGCTTATTGCACCAAGTCGGGTTTTAGTGATTCCTTCCTCAAATGTTAGCATTACAACGTAAGTCCTTTTGTCCTTTTCTTAGCTTAATCTATTATATACCTAATAGAATAATATATTTGGGTAGTCTCACAGTGGATACTTTGGTCATGTATAGCCATGGGACCAAATTACGTTGCCTAAAGACTTTGGAAGCATCTTTGGGTAGTACTCTTATGAGTTTTTTAGACAATGACAAAATCACCCAATGATGGCATGATGGAATTTCTCAGTTGTGTCCGTCCCACTGTTAAGTGACACAGGACTGCATTCAATGCCTTGTCATGATATACTGTTAATATTGGTATTTTTTTCATGGTACATACCATTATTAGATAGGCTTACATTTGCTAAGTTTGTGAACCTTTGGCTATGATTGTATAGCCTTCTTTCAATATAACTAATTCACAACAGTGAGAGGGTGATTTGGGTGTTCATGCTGATCAGTGCTCCATACACAGCTGTGTTATGCCCTAGAGCTGTGGATATGGTTCAGCTACAGCTCTGCCTTGAGGCACCATTTGGTGATACCTATCATTACCCCATCTTGTATTGTGAGTGCTGGACAGCTGTGCACATGAATGTATCCTACTCTGCTCCTAACTCATGGAGCCTGTGATACCTCCAGTCCCCACTGCTCACGGTCGCCATCCTGATCTGGGCTGGCACACATCTATGAGTAGTGCAAGTTGAGCTGAGCTGAGTGAGTACTGACTAGTTGAGCCAAACACAGTGTGGCTGTTATCAGAATGATTCAGAGGTGCACTGTTTTATAAAGGAATAGGAACAAGTGACTAGAGAAGGTGACTTGATTTTGCTGACATACTCAAAACTTCCTAAAATGTTTGTGGTTATAACCCTGGCTAATTATTTTAAAGACTATGTTTACTGAACACATCTTATATACTGGGCACTGTTAGTAACACTGCATATGTATTAACTAATTTAATCCTAATAGTTTTACAAGATACTGCAGCTGTGGAACGCAACCAGTAATTAAAAGATATGTTTGCAAACAAGTCTGGATTCAGAGACCACACTTATCCACTGCACTTTTTGGTAGCTTATTGGTGCAGTAAGATAGAAATCTAGGGTAGATTCTAGAATAATTCTTCCTTCTTAGCTACTGAAAGCTTGTTCTACCCCTACCCCCTGCCAAGGCTTAATTACTAGTACCAAAAAGGAAACAGCTGATCAAACAATGGCCAGTAATTTAAAATGCTAGTTCACTTAAGGTGCAAAATAAGCTGCAGTAAATATGCTCAGTTTTGAAGATACTGGGGATAGATAGGTTGACTATCGTAAAAGCAAGCAAGGAAACCAGTTATTCTCCTGGTAGAATACTAGAAAATACTGTAAGTCCTTAATTCATATTCTGAGATGTTTATTATGCTTTTCATATGAAAGTTTTAAAGTTTTATGTTAATGAAGTCTTTAGAAAAAGCCCAAGTGGTCTAACCATGGTGTCGAGTCACATAAGAGTAACTTACACAGTAAGGTTAAAATTTTCAGCTATACTTTGAATGTTTTAAATACATAATTGAATTTGATAGGATAGAATTACTATGTAGGTAATGTACAACTTACTTGATACTTCTGCTTTGACTTTTTTAGGTCCACCATACGAGCTTTGATCAAGAATTTTTCTATTGCTTCTTTTTTCCCTGCTTTCATCACACTGCTGTTTTTTCAGCATAATCGAACAGCCTATGACATTGTAGCAGGAACCATTGTGGTAAAAAGAAATGGGGTCAGATGATGCTCCCAGAACACTGAATTTCATACTCTGGAATAATGACAAAACTAAATTATGTACCAAGGCCATCAGTATCCCTGGTTTATATTAATTGATGATTTAGAAATTAAAGCAATCACTCCAGTGTGATGCAGGTGACCATTCTGAAAGTATTGATTTTACTTGAATGCCAAAGAATTTTTCCAGAAGAAAAATATGTTAAATTCAAGTGTTAAAAAAATTTTAGATCAAAAAGGCAGCAACTGATTTTCTAATAAATAGACAATTATATACTTTCTTTAGACTAAGGCATTAGATTTTTTTGAAAGCATTTGCTGCTTTGAAATCGCCAATCAAAACTTTAAAACATTATTTTGGTTTATCCCAAAATTATAGAAAATGTCAAGCTGTGTTTTGTAAACACATAATTCACCTTTTAGTAAACTCTTCTAGGGGAATTGTTTTTCAGGAGGAAGCAAAAACACAGGCTGAGTAATCCCCGTGTCTCCCCTCCCAGGAGGTGCTGAGTTAGCTGCAACACAAAGGGGCAAGGCAGGCAGGCAGGCAGTCCCCTTCCCTAAACTGTCCAGTGTGCACTGCAAGTCCCTGCAAAGAGGGTATAACTTCACCACCACTCATAGTGTTTAAGCCTGTGTTTTGGGCAAGTTTTCCAAAATGATGAAATAGTATTGTTGTGATGCTATACTATCATTAACATTTTTTAAAAAGAAAACATTAGTGACTGCTTATAGTAGGGAATTTTAATGCCCTAAAACTATGTGGAGAAAAACTTCCATCAAGCCATTGTGTAATTACTATAAAATATTCTCTGTATATGCAGCATGAAGAAAGTATTAGTGCTTTTCAGTGTTTTGAAATATGGGTATGACTTCTATTTCTATACAGTATACTCATGTGGTTGTTACTTTCCTTTTAATATTTTATACAGTTCTGGGACTCTTGAACCATCAAGAGTTAAGATGTAGTATTTTATGAATAACTCTAATACTAGTAGCCTGTAAGATTATTAGTTTTCCCATTATGAACTGTTTTCTCCAAAGAAGTACGCAATATCATTGCTACACACTATTCTAGCTTCTTTAGGATCATTTTGGGCCTGTAAGAGATGATGTTTTGGGGAAAAGATTGGAGCAAAACACTTTGTGTAATGCCACTCTATTCTACCGAAGAAATGCCAGGGGTGGTGCTTTTGTTGTATGTCCTAGTTAGCTCTAAGATACACCTGTACTATGTATAGTTTATTTCATTCTTAGTCATTTTGTCCAACTCTATTCTCCTGAAAGCACTAAAATGTTCTGCACAGTTAAAAATTAAGAGATCAAGACTTTTCTCTTGGTTTTAAATTGGAAATGTAAAACATCTGTTATCGCTCAATTTTCAAGTAGGTCTCTGACATTTAAAACTGTGGAAATAATGTTTATAAACACTAACAATGTCCTTAGAATAACTTTTATTATAAAATGTCTTTCAAAATAATTTTATATTAAGTCCAACTTTACAGAAAGCTCACCAGTTAAGTACATCAGAGTACTAAGCAGACATTTACTTGAAGCCTCTGGGAAAATTTAGTTTTATGGCTCTTCCCAGTAAAAAGAAAAACCTTTTGATTCTATTAAAAATTGGGAAAGCTGTTATAAATTTAGCACTTTATCTAGACACTAGCATTATATACTATTTTTGTCCCTGACTGGAGAACTCAAGTTGAAATGTCATTCAGTCCCTATAGCTCTGGACTGCATTTTGAAAATGCTGTTCAAATAAAATAATTATAGTTGCCCATTCTGGGTTACAAAAAAAAATTGTCCTGTTTGTTATACAGAAAGAATGGTAATTTGCTATACATGAGTCATTTAGATTAATACCTAGATTCAACTGTTAATTCAGTTATAACTATATAGATAGCCCTATAAAAGATATGTAGAAGTATTACTTTGCCTTCACAACAAAAACCTGTGTTTCTTTTTGTGGCTCCCAGTGTTTTGTTTTTTTTAAAGGACAAAACAATGAGGAAGAGGAAATGTAGCTTTGCTGTCCCTGTTCTTTCGGGGAGACTCCTTTTGAGAACACTGGTCTACTTAGTGCATTTTACTTTTAGAAACTCATTTTCTATATAGAGTGTAATTCTCATGTTGAAACCCTTACCTTGAAAGACAAAAGAAAGCTGAATTCATAATAAAATAGTCAGCTAACAAGATAAGTATTATGATTAGAGCTAAAAACACAAGTTTAATGTCCTAAGCTGAAATCTTAGGACTGATTTAATGATAAGTATATTGTCTTATTGCTACATTATCATTCAGCTAGAAACAGCTAGTGGGGGGCTGGGGGTTTAGTTCAGTGGTTCAAGTGCCTGCTTGGCAACCGCAAGGTCCGGAGTTCAATTCCCAGAACCAAAAAAAAAAAAAAAAAACCAGCTAGTGGTGAACTTGGGCATCCAGGAAATTTACTACTCATCTCTGAATGTACACTGCAGTGGCCCATGCACCTTCAGGAGTCTGGCATATCAGCTAAACATGTTGAAGCCAGAAGCTGGACCCCAGGTAAGTGTGAGTGATGGCAAGCCTTGCTTTTGGGCTGCTATGAGACCACAGAAATAAAGTCCCAACACATTTGGATAGTAAGATGTCACTTGCCAGTATTATAATAATGAGTAGCCCAACTACTACTCTAGGACTGGTTCAGTAGTTGTACACATAGGTATTTAGGATTCTTTAAAAAGGTATTGTACTTGAATCACTTTGTGTAGATTACCAACAAATCTTAAGGGTTTTTAATGTCTTAAATTATGGGTAAAATTTATTTTAACTAGAAATGTAAAGGGATGGGTGTTTTACTCATGCTAAGTATTTGCAGCAAAGCAAAATGAAAAAGGAGTTGAAATTTTTTTACATGAGCTACATAGGAATAAGGAGCTTTTGAAGGAGATATGGAGTATAACATGATTTGCCTCTATATTTGTCCCTACTGTTTTAAAGAATTTGCATAAGCAACAGTATTCCCCAAACCTGACAAGTAATATTTCAGTGTCTTGCCATTCCCCATGCAGCTCGTTGTAGGAGCCCTGGACCTGCAAAACAGTATCTGATGGCCCACTTTTAATAAAATTCACCACTTGGTTTTTAATAATTTGTATGCAACCAATTTGTTTTTTGTCTCAATAAATACTTAAGTACAAATACATGTGATTTGTCTTTTTTTTTTTTTTTTTTGAGTTTTGATAGGGAGACCTTGCTTCCTGATACAGCTATTCTAGTGGCAATAATACTGAACTAGATAGAGACTGCACTGAGAAGCAAGCTGTGCCCTTTCACTAAGTACAAGCTACCATTAACCTGGATATCAACTAAGCTTAGTATTAAACTCATCTAGTCCTTAGCATTGTTAACTGTCGTAACCACCACACAAGGTATTAGATGGACCACTTAAACTCAGCTCTGACCTTTACAAACGGCTCCACAAGGGGAAGTCAAAAAGGTTACACATCATAGTAGCAAAAGTCTTGCATCCTATTAAGAAACTAGCTACATACTGTACATTTTGGAAGTACACAGGAATTCTGAAAAGTCTAATAGCTGGCCCATAATACAAGGAAATAGCTGACTTGGTTATATGCTAGGAGCAGCAATGGCAAATGTTTAGAGACAAGTGCCTAAATGCACTTCCTTACGAGGAAGTGCCAAGCTGCAATTAAACTCAAAACACTGAGGTTTTAGTTTAGAAAAAACTCATACATTAACATCTTTTGTCTTAAAAACGTGTATCATAGTTTTGCCACTACTATGCTAGACTATAGCTAGACCCAAATCTACATCAAATCTATCCACTAAATTCATGTTAGCCTTTATAAAATTTCCACTGAATTTAAACACTCAGAAAAGGATACGCTAACAGACTGAGAACACGAAAACAAGTTCTCCCCAGGCTAAATCTAGAAGTTCAAAGCCTGGTTATGAGTTGTTAAAAATTAATCTAACACTTTCAAGTAATAAAATACTTAAGTAATTTCAGGAAAAAAAATAATAGCTTAAAGGATGTTTCAATTGTCTAAATTATACTTTTCTCAATGCCTCAAACTTTACTACTCAAAACAACCTAGAACATTGCTTAGTGATATTCTAGGACCTTGGTGTGACAGACGTCTTCTAGGTGCTTAAAGTGATATTCTAGGACCTTGGTGTGACAGACATCTTCTAGGTGCTTAAAGTGATATTCTAGGACCTTGGTGTGACAGACATCTTCTAGGTGCTTAAAGTGATATTCTAGGACCTCGGTGTGACAGATATCTTCTAGTGCTTTCTTGATGCAAATTTCTGAATCTTATCCAGACCCAGTGCATTAGTCAGTGATGAGATCCTAGAACCTAAATGCATCACACTCAGCTAACCCCAAGTTCTACAAGTACAGCTGATTACTCATACTGTCTGCATGACTCCCCTCCAGAGATTCTACTAAAATAATTTCATCGGCCAACTATTAAAAGTGGGCTTTTATTGTTTCCTAACATCTGTTCCCTCTCCATTCACAAGCAAACCTCAATATTCACTTGGGAGTAGAATATGTATGTAAATACAAGAAGTGGATGAGAAATGGTTTTCTAGCCTGAGTCCAGTAAGGAGATAACTTCTGCTAGGTCTGATGAGGGACAGATTTAAGGCGCAGTTATCATATGCAGTCCAAGAATTAGAGTAGTTGACTTAAAACAGTCCCAAGTTCTAAACTCAATTGTACAGGTTTTCAATTTGGGGAGCCAAAAACTATTCAATGTAAACCACCTTGCATGTGGTTTGCAATAACTTGGTCTCGTGGCTTGTGTTTAGGTGTGTCCCCAGAACTTTTCAGAGGTGGCTGGATCTGAAGTATGTGATGCTGGGATTAAGACTGATTACTAAATGAGTCTGCTCATTAGTTTGGCATAGTTTCTGAGTATAGATGATGGAAAGGCCCACCCTAGGTGTGAGTGCTACCCACCCTAAGACTGCATCTCCTGAATACAATATAAGGGACAGAAAGAGTTCTGCTGTTGCTGCTTGTTTCCTGCCCTATCTACCATGAACTGTTGTTTCTCCTCTGCGATGCCACCCTGCCAGAGCCAGGCAACTGGACTGACACTTCTACAAACTGAGCTAAAATAAACCCTTCCTCCTTTAACTTTGGGTGTCAGCCATTTTGTCTGGGCAACAAGAAAAGACACTTGGCTAAAAAAGAAATACCAAATAGAGATAAATCCATTTACTTAACATTCCTGATGACAGTAGTGCTCGGTTTACAAACAATCTGTTTTACCATTTCGGGGAAGATGGCTGCATTTGTGTTTGTGTGGGGAAGATGGCCATGGTCATGTTTAGCACCTGATGCAGAGACCGGAAGCAGAATTTTACCAAACATTTGTGAGCCACACTGCAATCAGAAGTGTATGTGAATAAGGTATTATTACTGTATATGGGCCTCAAGAATGGTTAAGAACAAACTTACAAAGTTAGATGTCAACTCCCAACAGTGAGACAGATGTCCAGTGACCTCTTCCAGCATTTCCCACCACCATTTAATAACTATTACCTCCAGCAAGTTAAGGGTCAAATGTGTAGCATTAATAAAGACTATTTTAAAAGTTCTAAATTTAAACACCAACCAAGCAGAAGCTTGGCAAATTAAAAACACAAATAACTGCATTTAAATTGAAGACAAATTATCAAGTGCCATTCCAAGAGCATTTTTTTTTTGGATGCTGGGAATCAAACTCTTGACTTTGCACTTGTCAGGCAGGTCCTGTGTCATTGAACTATATCCCCAGCCTTCCAAGAGCAATTCTTGAAAAAGTGCAAATGCAGCAATAAAATAATCCAAAAGAAATTACATAGAAGTAAAATTTAAAAAAGAAATTATATGAAAAGACCACTGCCATTTTTTTCAAGTGCTTTTTGCCTCTAAGAACTAAAACACGTCTAGGCATCTATCAAGGAAGATACAAATACAAACAAATGGTTATGTGTGTTTATTTCCAACTTTTAAAAAAATTATGTAGATCTATGTGCAAATTAGGCAAGAATCCTAGCACCAAGCAAGAAGCAGTATACTTCCTATATGTTGAAATTCAAATACTTTCCCCTTCTTTTGGGAGTTATCTAATTACTTAAATGTACTCTGTGGGATTTCTAATCAACCACTGTTTTAAAAAATCCTGTCCTATTAATACTGTGTACCTTCATTATGAGTTAAAACTATAACAAAAAGTACTTCATAAATTTTTATTGATGGCATTTATCCCATGGTTTAACATGTTAATTATACTGTAATAAACATGGCTTTAATATTAAACATTTCCTTATTATCCAAAGTCACCATAGTCCATTTCAGTAAATATAAAAATATATGCTTAATACTTTGTACAATACTGGTTTTTGGTCCAAACAAAACTGGATCAGAAAAGCCAATAAATTTAAACTTTTAAGATGCCCCAATTTTTTTTAAAGATTTCCAAATGGATTTAGGCAACTTTGAATAATGGGATTTAAGTAATAAAATCTGAGACAAGACTAACAACAAAAAAAATGTCTAACACAAAATTAAAATTTCAAGTTCACAGATTTATGTTATGCCAAAAAAGTAGAGAAACAAAATTGTATTTACAGAAGTTGTATAATAAAATAATGAAAAAGGCAAGACAGGTGATAGAAGAATGAAAATATAGAAATAGCACATAATTATTAAATGGAGGATGAACTAGATCTAACAAGTCCTTAGGCGTGGACCAATTCTTTGATCAGGCTTTCTCTATCAGAAAATCTTAGTGCACAATACACCCAACTCTCACTTCACACATACACCAGCACAAACTCGGCATAGAAATCATTCATTTCAATGTCCTCTAATCTATACAGAATTCTAATCTATACAGAATTCCTCAGATATAATTACAATTTCAATGCGTTCCATAAACGCTTATCAACGCACATAGTGGTGCAGACGAAGAGGTTCTATACAAAGCCATTCACCGTGCAGGCTCTATTCCTGGATACAGCCAGACTACGCCAAATCAGTGAATAATGTGCTGGACCATAAAATATTTTTGCTGAAGAATCAGTCATCAGTCCAGCTATTATTTTTTAAAAAGGGGGTGGAAAAGGTGGGAGAGGGATTCCATAGAGAGAGAAGGAAAATTCCAAAATTAAAGAAGTCCTTAGGCAGATCTGATTTCAGATAAGCCCTGCATGTAGTACAATCCAGTATCTAAATGATGGGCACCAGCTGTTAAAACTTGTGTGTAACACCATTATGACCTTTATTTTCTGCGTCTAACAGCAGTCTTTATCTTGCGACCAGGAACTGAAGTTCCAGGAGAGGAGAACATATTTTTCCCATTTGACCTGTAAAAAAATAAAAACTTCATACTGTGACATGAGCTCCCAGCAAAACTTTATATAGAGAGAGTATTAAACATAAACAGCAATAAAGAGGAGGAAGACAGGAAAAGATACTGTTAAACATATTTTCTGCTATTCCTAACTCAAACACACATTACTGCTATTTTTTTCAGGCTATAATATAATCTTCTGAACTTCCAATAAAGTGAATTACTGTTGAAGAATATATTTAATTTTATCGAATTTTATTTCACTTTACTACATCTTGAAGACTTTTAGAAAACAAAACACATAAAAGCACAACTCAAAATGGACCAACTTAAAACTTCCATTTCAACAAAACATTGTCTTACCCCACCGTAAACGCTGCTGCTGACTGGCTAAACGGGAAGTTCCCTGAGCCTGAAGGCTGGGCTGAGGCTGCAGGCGTACTGGGATTTGCACCGAATGTGAACACTCCTGATGGATTATTGTTGGTGAAGTTGAAATTGGTAGTGCTGCTGCTGCCAAACTGGAAAACCGAACCTATAATAGTTGAAAAAATACTTCATTAATGAAAAAATGATGTTTCAATTTTTTTTTTTTTACAACAATGATTCTTACTGTTACATATAAAAACATGTAATGGGTGAAGATTTCTTTATAGTAACTTAATCTAAAGAAATCTAGCCAGGTCTGGTGGTACATGTCTTAATCTGAGCACTTAAGAGACTGAGGAGGCAGGAGAATTGCTATGTGTATGAGTCCAGCCTAGGCTACAAAGTGAGTTAAGGCCAGTCTTAACTGCACAGTGAAACTCTTGTCTCAAAGACTAGACCAGACCAGACCATCAGGGGGAGGGCAGGGAAGGGAAGGGGGAGGGAGGGGAGGAAAGAAAAAAGAAAGCAAGCAAAAATACTTTCTCTGTTGACACAAAGTGTGTACTTGACACCTCCAAGTGACACAACTTGCCCATGACAGAAGAAAAAAGGGCAGAGTGATCTGGTTAAAGATAGGAAAACCAGCAAACATACTTGAAAAGTGCATTAAAATAACAGTAAAGGGGTGTTTTTACAAAGATGGGGGAGAAGACGGAGCAACAGCAAAATTCACTAACTGAAGCTGGACACTAAACTACCAGCAGGGGAATCACAGAAACAATTCCATTTACTCTATACCCACAAGGTTTAGGCACCAGGTACTTTTGCAAGTGAGAATGAAGGAGGAACTACAAAAAAAGGAAAAAAGGGATGGCAGAATATGTTTTTTAGAAGTAGATACAACGCCATACAACACAGTAATTTTCTCTTTCTACCTGAGCAGAAAAGTTCGGAGTTCTAGAGCAGTCACCAGGCCAGGTCACCAGGCCAGGTGGTACCACACGTAACAGCAAGAACATTGTGTGAAGACGGATTCAGAGAAGACTGATACAATGCATACTGAGGACTCCTGTTGTCCTCTCAAACCAACTTCTCTGAGGAGTTTGCGAAACTAAGAGAAAAGAGCTAGATATCAACTTCCAGGTTCTCCCAAGTAAAATAAAGTTAGATAAACTAATAATGGAACTGAAGATCCATCAGCCTTATAAACACAAAGGATTTGCAAATGGTAATAAGACACTTTCAACTCACAAGCCAGGAAGTACCAGACATTTGAGGATGGTTATTTTGTGGATATATATATAGATACCAAAACAGTACTACAAAAAAGTAAACTAAAGAAAACTGAGCAAGCAGAAAAAATTTAAAAAAAAAATTCATAATGAACATCTCAAGACATCATACATTAACACTACATCCATGAAACAAAAGCAGAGAAAAAAAAAAAAAAACGGGGTGAAAGAAGCAAGTTAGAAAGAATGAGCAGGAAAATCTGTAAAGGAAATTTTCAAGAAAATACACAGAAACTGAAATTCACACAAGAGTATGCTGCATTTCCTACACAACTGAGCTATGTCCCAGGTATGTCGGCATAGTGAAGGTTAAACAAAAACAAAACAAGATTCTAATTAGATTGCAGAAAGCAAAAATAAGTGTAGAAGCAAACAAGAAAGATTTCAAGAGCAATTCTCAAAGCCGCAAACTCCAAAATGGAACAATACCTTCAAAATCATGAAAAAATTTTTTGGTCTAATTTTATAGTCAATTAAAATCTTACCATACATACAGACAGAACAAAGATCCTTCCAGCAAAGCAAAGCCTCAACATTTTCCTCTCTGAAGCCTTCAGAAATCACTAGAAGATGTGCTCTACTAACAGTAAGGGATAAAAGAAGGAAAAAGACATGGTATAGAGGAAAAAGTTCCTATCAGAAGCTAAAAAGAATCCCCAGAATGGTGATAAAAGAGACCACCCAAATCACAGGTAAGCAGCAGGCCTTTTGTTTTGTTTTTGGTATCAGGGATTGAACTCATGACCTCATGCTTGCCAGGCAGGCACTTAGGCGGCTGAGCTAAATCCCCAGCCCCAGTGATTGACTGACTGACTAATTAATTAGGTTTTTGTTTTTTGTTTTTACCAGGGATTGAACTCAGGGCTTTGTGATTGGGAGGCAGGGATTTTGCTGCTGAGCTAAATCCCCAGCCCGCTGGAGGCCTTTAAAAAGCCTCGTGGAAGAAACAGGTTTAAAAACTCTTGGAAAAGTTTTCTCAGATACTAAAAATAGCCAGTGTGTTTAAAAATACAGAAAAGAAATATACAATTGGAAGATATAAAAATCTCAATGGTAAGTACAAAGAAAATGATAAAAATCATTGACATTAGGAGAACAAAATTTTGCCAAGGAAGAATCACAGGACACTGTTCAGTTTATCAACAGTGTCTGCATAATCAGAACACTGATCTAACCACACAGTATCTCTGTATTAATTAGATGGATAAAGGGAAATACTACCTACATAAAAGAAATCACTTTCCAATCCAAAGGGTTTTTTTTGGCGTGGGGGACTGACTAAAACAGTTAATGTATGTCACAAAACAAAAATTTCACTATCTATATTGTCTGGCTAATACCAAGTAGTAATACCAGAACACATAAAGAACCTTTACAAATCAATAACCAAAAGCCAAACAAGTAAACAGGAAGATACCCAAAAGTGTACTTCTAAAAGAATTCACACACACAAAAAAAAGAAATCAAATAATCTAAATGTAAGAACTCTCATAGAACGGTAGTACAATATGAATTGGCACAATTCATCAGAAAAAGTGTGCGTTATTCTTCTAAAGTATATTATTACACCTTTTAATTCAGTGACCCCACTTCAGGAAAGCATATATTATGTGTTCCAACATCATATCCAAATCAGCATTTCTTAAAAATATAAAGAATTCAAAACACTCACCAACAGTAAATGGATAAACTCTGGTATATCTACACAATGGGATCTAATCTACAGCAAACTGTATTTGGTAATATAGATGAACCTTATGAATCTAAGACAGAGTGGGAAAAAAAAGACTGATACAGTGTGATTTCGGTCATGTAGACAAAAATCAAACAGTGCACTATGGACAAAATTATTAAAATACATATGTTAGTCATAATTAAACCATGGGAACCTCATTCAGGGCTATTCTACATGAGTACTGAAACTGCCGTATATAATTCAGAAGTAAATCATAAACAGGATTAGAGAACAGTTCAAACTGAAGGCCCCTGAAGAGAAACAGAACTGAACAAAACTCATACCGATGCCAAGGAGAAAGACCTTAAAATACATTTTAATACCTTAAAAATACAACTGGTGAAACTCAGGAATGATGTTTATAAGTAAATCTAAATATACTTCTCAGTCAAGTATGAGACATTTACCCCAGAGGCATCAAGGGGGGAAGAGGGGTGCAGCAGACACCACTATGGTACTTTTCTAATGTAACCTACACAAGAGGAATAGATAGAGATCTTTGTGTTCACTCTCTTGGTAGATGAACAGCAATGTGAATGCACATATGCCAAACAGGTGAGTTTTACCCACATTATGAGCCGTGTTACTGCTTTGTGTATTTATGTTTTATTAAATCTTTTTATTTTTCTTGTAGAATTAGCCCAATTCAGTACATTGCCACATGAAAAGCTGCTTTTGCAACTTTAGGAGAAAGCTGAAAGTGAATCATCAGGTGATTCAGCTACCGATGCTGCCTTGGCTCATGTAAGCCAAAGAAGCTGTAACACTGAGATGGAGAAGTACAGAATTGGACCCTGATTCAGATGAGGAAGACATCAGTAATGTAAATAAATATCCAACTAGTCAAAATGCTACAAAACAGTCATGTATACCTGAAGGATCCAACATTAGATCTAAGTCAGGAAATGAATGTTATTAGGTTCTTGCCAGGGGTGAAACCTATTGGATGGAACGTCAACACTCGGATTCAGCGCTGGAAATTGTAATGGACGATATGCTACAAGATGTTGTGAAACACAGTAATAATAAAATACAAGTAAAACAGTCCATATGCATCAAGAGTAATGCTCAAAACTATATTTATCATGACACCTCACTATCTGAACTAAAAACCTTCATGGCAAAAATTTATCATTCTAATTGTCAGAACCTATTTACAGAGACATGACAGAAGTAGTACTGAGAATTTTAGAATGACACTTGAGATCTTGATTTGGTTTCTTTCAAAATTTATGTTTTGACTGCAAAAAGACCCACCAAAGAAGGAAAAAAAAATCTGACAATTTGGTTGCCATTCACGCATATTTTGAAAGCTTTGTTCCTATCAAGGAAGTTATATACCATCTGAATACATAAGTGACAAACAACTTGCATCATTTCATATTTCACTGAAGCTTTGTTAGGCAATATGTGCCACATAAACTTTCCAAAGATGGTATCAAAACATATGCCCTGGAAGATGCAAAGACATTTTACACCTTGAATTTGGAAATTTACCCTGGAATTCAGCCATCAGATCTTTATTTGTCCAGTAATAAACCATATGACATGTGAACAAGCTTGTTGCACCTATTTCAACTCCAGTGCCACATTCTACAACTGACTCCCTAGTTACCAACTAATATTCTATTTGCTAAAAAAATACCTGGTGACCAGCACAAGAACTATTCATAAGAACAAACTGTTCATAAGAACAAAGCAGAGATTCCTGATAACGTTGCAAGTTCACGAACTTGTATAGTACAATCTTTGCATCTTAGAAAGCCCTTAACATTAGCCTCCTTATATGGTAAAGAAAAACAAAATATACCATGATGATAATAGCAACAGTGAAGCTGGGCAAGGTGGTGGACACCTGTAATCCTAGCACTTCAGGAGGGTGAGGCAAGGAGGATCCTGTGAGCTTAAGGTCAGCCTATACTACATAGTGAGACCCTGTCTCAAAAAAAAAAAAAAAGAAAAAGAAAAAGAAAAAAAGTAAGGACAAATAACCCAAGATTGATAATATATTCTTAACATGAAGCCAGAAATGGCCACATTTTACAACAAAAAGCAGAGTACACGCTATTGATGAGTTATGCAGCAACTATGACATCACTCAATACACAAAATGCTGGCCAATGGTTGTGTTTTACTTAATCCTAAACATGTCAGGTATAAACAGTTTCACAGTTTAAAAAGAAAATAACAAGCATGAAATATCACAGAGAAATTTCCTTAAAGGACTGGGACTTAGAATTGATAATCACAACAGAGAAAAAATAACATGCATCTACCCACAGAATTCTGCAAAAGAATCTGAACATATGAAACATAATGAGAACCTCCCCCCTAAAAAAGCAGAAAGAACAGCAAGATGTTAAGTATGTCCTACCAAAGAAGACAGGAAAATGAAACACATGTGCAACCAGTGTCAGTGATACTTGTGTATGGAACATGCTGTTTGCAGTGTGAAAATTGCCTTACGTATGATAATTCAAGTAAAGATTATCTTTGTCTTAAGTGCTTTATTTGTATTGTCATTGTAGTTCACATAGGAATTTGTTATTTTTTAGATTTAGTAAGCAAACAATACAGAAAATGTTGATGCTTATTCTAAACACTCACTATAATTGATATTTTATTGATATTTCATTTTCCTGCTAAATGCACATTGTATAATAGAAGATCTTGACAAAAGAGGAAGATGAGAGGTGACAAGTACGACCTGCCAAAAAAGACAAGAAAGCAAAACACACAGTATTGAAGCTTAGATTATTTCTGTGGTAGTTCTGTTTGTATTGTCATTGTAGCTGACACAAATTTATTTATTTTTTTTAGATTTTGCAAGTATACAGCTGATGCTGAAAATGCTGATGCTTATTCTAAACATAATTTACACATTTAAATTTTCATGTTTTATTGATATTTTTCCTGTTACATACATTAACATAATAAAACTCATAAAATAACTCACCAATAGAAATTCTCCTAAAAAATGGCGTTTTCCACACCCTGTAATGTACTTTTCACAAAATTTACCACGATGCCCCCATATACATGATTCCAAAGTTCAGAAAAAAATACTGTTTTTAAGATATAAATAATCTAAGTAGAGATACAAACTACATTACTACAAACTTACTCGAATTAGGAGTTGTTCCAGAACCAAATGCAGACTGACTAGGCTGCTGTCCAAACACAGGAGGCTGAGTACTACTTGATACTGTTCCAAAAGTAGGCGGTGCAGGCTGAGAACCAGCAGAAAACAATGCTGTTGAAGATGATATAGATGCAAAGCTTGGGGGATTAGGCTGGCTGGCACCTTGACTTTGTCCAAATGTTGGGGTCTGGTTAGCACCAAATGTTGAGCTGGCAGATGGTGCTGAAGGTCCAGGGCCAAATACAAAGGAGGATCCTGAAGGCCCAATAAAATACTTGTATCACCAAGACAGTAACAGTGAGATAATCTTTAAGGAATTTCTGTAAACCCACAAGTAAATTTCAGACTTTTTTTTTGGAATCTTATCTTGATCAAGACAAGTTTTGAATAATGATTAAGAATACAATTCTACTATTATTTGGTAAAACATAACAGAATCCATATAAACAAAAGCTTCAATTAACGCAAGTCAAATCTTCCCAGTCAACAATTTGTTTCTTTTCTGGTGCTGGGCTTCACACATACTATACAAGCACTCTACCACTGAGATATATATATATATCCTCAGTCCTCAGCCAGTAATTCTGATGTGCAGAAATAATCACCCCAAGTTACATACATTCTATGTACTGCATAGTAAGAGGACTTACACCTAAAACAACCACCAGTACTGTCTATTATTTACAACCTGACAGCCAAAAAGAAAACTTGAAAGATAATAAGTTTCAAGCCCAGCCTGGGCAAGTTAGCAAGACCCTGTCTCAATAAATTAATTAATAAGGTTGGAGACATAGTTCAATCCGTAGCACTACAGATTTAAAAAACAAACACACATACATTTATATTAAAGTCAATCCAGCTACAATGTTTTTATTTTCTACTGGAAATGTACCTGCAGAGCTAGATGTAGTTGTTGCTCCAAAGCTGAAACCAGAGGTTGCAGTAGTATTACTGCTGGCACCTGGTCCAAACACGAATGGGCTGACAGCTGTACCTGTACTGGATGTGGTTGCTGGTGTGCTATCCTGAGAAAATAGCAAGGACTGAGATGTACTGGATTCAGCAGAGTTACCAAAGGCAGAGCTGCTCACAGGATTGTTGGCCTGTCCAAACACGAAGGCAGCCATAGGTGGATTGGAGGAGGAAGTAGAACTACCAAAAATCCCGCCACCTGCTGAAGTGACTGGTGTACTTGAACTAGAAGAACTGTTGTTCAAGAAACTAAAGACTGGCTTGGCTGTACCTTGATCTGTAAAACAGAAAATGAAGAAATATAAATCATTAAGAACAAATCATTGAGAACGTTTTCCTACACTAGGAATCTAAGAATTTATTAGAAAATAGACTATTAAACTTAGATACAGAATTATTCATCAAATCTTTCATCTTAATACAATCTGATATAGTCAAAAATAGTCATCTCTTCCTTTTATGATCTATGGATTTTGTGTCTTCTTTTTAAAATTACCCCTCAAATCCAAATTTAACTTGATATTATGTCTGGATAACAAATGCAGAGAGTGGAAGATAGCCATTGTTTGTGTATATGATTTTGTAATTTATGCTGCAGTAAATGTAGCAGGATCACAACATCAGCTTACACAAATGGGCAGTTAATTTTTTCCTTGCAGTAATATAGCCTTTTTATTATGGTCTCACCTTTTTGACATACTTTCTTAACATACATATATTTGTTTTCTGTGCTGTTACTATTATTAGACTATTTTAATATAAAGGTCTGGTTGAGGTCTGGTTTTAATTAATATAAAAGTCTGATTGCGGTGTGGTTTTTAGTAGGGAAAAAATTGCTTACATACCTGCTCTCTCCACATTTTCTTGGATATTTTTTCTTCCATGTACATTTTAGAACCAGCTTAGCTTGCCAGGCTATGCAGAAACTCCTCTAAGAACTGAACTTTGTCAACTAATGGGTCATTTCCACTTTTAACACTAGAGTCTATACAGAAAATTTCCTTGTCATTTTAAAAATATTTCTGCTATACTATTCTCATTCTAAAAACTGCTATTGCAGGTGAAACGTACTTGTGGGTGTAACTTTTGTCAGTATCTAGGTATTTCTGCAGCGTTCTGGAAAATTTCATTTTACTAATCTGATTATCACTTATGTTGTTCTCAATACTAAGTACACAGAACAGTTTTTATTTCAACTGCCAGTCTTTACCTTCAGGATGTTATTTTATTCATCCTTCAGAATTTTAGTTTTCAAAATCACCCATTTTCTCAGGGCTTAATTGTTTGTTGTCTATGTTCCTTACATGTTTCATAGGTAGTTATCTGTAATTATTTGTAAATGAAAGCCTTTACATAAAAATTCTGTTACTCAATATTCTGTGCATTTATGAATTCCAATTTTCCCAGAAAGTGCAATTTTAGTATATGTGCTGCTGAAGCAAGCACTGCCACATAGTAAAATATGTGCGAATTCTGATTACAAAAAGCCCAAAGGGAAGGCCCAAAGTATAAGGAAGAAGAACATATATAAATGTGCACTCTAATGAGCTTTCTATTAGAGCTGTTATTTCTGAAAATTAGATCTAGGGGGTTAGGAAAAAAGTAAAAATCCACAGCTCCTTCTCCAAGAGTTGAATAATTGGTACTCTCCTAACTACGCCCTCTCAACTATGTCCTATATAAACCATTCTTTGAATTCCTGTTCTTATTGAGATATCAAAGGCACCTCACAATAAAATTTTAGTATTTACCAGATGTGGTACTGGTTTGAGCTCCGAAAGTGAAAGTGGCCTTTGCTGGCTGCTCAGATTCCTTCTCAGGTGGTTTTGCCATATTGAAACTAAATATCGCCTTTGAAGAACTCTCATCTTTGGTTTGCTCTGAATTCCCAAAGGAAAATACTTGCTGACATTTTGGCTCTTCACTGTCAGCTTTCTTCCCAAAAACCAGAGATGTAGAAGTGACAGGCTCCTTCTGCTTTTCTTCTGTCCTTTCTAAATCAAACATTGAGGCAGATGGCAGAGGGGCAGTTTCCATATTGCCAAAAGTGAACCCTCCCTTGGTAGTTGGCATTTCTTCTTTTTTTGCTTCTGCTGTCTTGCATGTGAAAGGAGCCACTGAGACACTCTTGGTTTCTACGGTTCCAAAGCTGAAGCTGGTCTTGTTCTCAGAGGTCACTATAGTGTCAGCAGCAGCAGCAACAACGACGACAGGGTTAATAACACCAGTACCAAAGCTAAAGCCTGCAGATGAAGATTTAGATGGTTCCTCTTTTTTTTCTTGCTGTCCAGGATTAGACATACCAAACTGAAATGGGGCTGAAGAATTTGGGTTGCTTAAACCAGAAGAAAGTCCAAACTTAAAATTATTATCATTTTTACTATCCTTTTTAACTTCTTCAGTTTTAGAATCAGATGAAACTCCAAATTTAAAATTGGAGTTAATTGCTTTAGAAAATTTAAAGCCTTCAGTCATGGGGTTTACAGACCCAGAGTCAGATGATATGCCTATTTTGAATCCTCCCTGATCTCCAAATTTAAAAGTTGTTCCAGTGTTTGTTAAAGTCTGAGAAGGCCCAGAAGATGATGATGGAATACCAAATTTGAAGGATGAGACTGGTAAATTTGAAGATGGGGAAGATGTGCCAAAACCTTCAAAAACATAAAAGATACCACAAAGTCAGTAACTTAATGTACTTATGTTCTCAAACACAAAATGCTTATTTTTGAAAGTCAAACTACAAACAACTTTGACAAGGCCTACTTTAGCAGTATTATCAACAGCAATAAATATGAATCAAGTTGACCAATATTCATCTTAAGAGTTACATCTCAACCTTTATAACTATTTGAAATGTACCTCTTCCTATTACATTTGGCTGACAAAGTGTGATAGATTTTGTATTGATGAGAACAGGAATAAGCACTTTTGTATATTGTACATGGATGTATAAGTCAGCACAAAATATGTATCAATATTTACAAAAAACACAATCACACAGACCCAGTAATTCTATAGCTGAGACTTCAAGAATAAAATCAGACACTGAAAATGCCATCTGCAATCTAGGCTGAAAATAAAAGATACACAAATAAGAGTATGTTTGCTCAGGAATGAAATAAACATTGGAAGATTTTAAGGAATTAGCCATAGCTATTTCTTGTGGAGGGCAATAAAAAGGCTGGAAAATGAACCAATAGGGTCAAGAGGTGGATGTCTCATTATGAACTTTTTTTGATTTTTTTTTTAAATCTTGTATTTCTCAAGCACTTAAAAAGTGAGCATCAAGAAAACAGGAAAAAAACACATGATTTGAAGCTATAAAGACAATATTATACTGACAAGATTGAAATTTAGGTTTCCTTGGCTCAAAACAAGGAATCAATGCATTAAGATATTTAGACATTACTCTGCTAACACATAATAATACATGATAGTCACACTTTTTATAAACTGTCTTCCTTGAATTTCACCCTTTAATGATTACTCACCCATCCCACCTTTCCCTAAAGAGAAATTTGGAAACTGAGGAGTAACTGGATATATATACTTGGTCTCTAAAATATTCTAAATGATTCTGGATGAAATGCTAAAAATAAACGTACCAAAGTCAAGAGTTAACCTGATCTTAGTACTGCCCTCAAAGGACTCTAGACATCTTTAAAGCATATAACATGGGAGAATATGGGAAAGCGAGGGCAGTGAGGCAACAGCTAGAGTGGCAATGGATGAGAGTACAGGGATCTTCCAGGACACCCAGATACAGTAGTTTTCAAGTGCCAGTTATATTCTATTAAGTCATACAACTAATTTAGTTTGCTGCAATCATTTTTCTTTTAAAATGAAATGGAAAACACTAGGGCATTTCATATATATCAGAGGTATTATTTTGCAAAACTTTTATTTCAATCTTATAGACTAAAAAATATAAAACTTTTGGTTTGTCGACAAAATTTGGCTTCCAGAAACCTTAGCATTAATTACTTTAAGAGGTTCTTCCAATATATTTACATGGTAAAATATTAAATAGTTCTCTTTCTGGAATGGACTCTGAGAAACCAAAGCCCAAGCCAGATTACTTTAAATAAGGGTCAAGAAATTCATATTCAAATAAGTCAAGAAATTCTTCTGGGAATTAACATTTAAAAAACAAAACCTAAAAGCTGAGACTCCATTCAGATGCAGAAAAAACACCTTACAGGGAACCCACAGCAACTTTCTGTCTTAATAATCAGAGATACACATGAACTATAGAAGTTAAAAACTATTATCTCATTTTACATGAATTTCCAAGAGATAACAAATAACTAAAAAACTAAGGCTCTGCAAATATTTCACTTTAAAAAGGCATTATATCAGGCATTTTACCATTATCTTACCCTTAAACTCAGATTTTGTGCCTGGCTTCGCACTTTCACATGCTACACATTTGGCAGAGTCTGCTTTATTCTGTACTAGGCACACTTCGCAATCCCAGCTTCCCTCAGGCTTTTTGAACTTGTCCAGTCCTAGAGAGCTCCCAGAAGACACAGAGATGGGTACAGCGCTGCTACTAGAAGCAGGGACTGAGATTCCTAAAAGATCATGGGGAAAAATCATTAAAACTTTTAATTTTCATTACATAAGCATCTTAATGATAGTACTAACTTTAATATTCTGACAACTTCCAATTAAGACACACAAATGCCAGCAATGTAAACCTTACGTTGTTAAAAGGATAGATCTTGAATGTCCACTTTGTATGGTTTACTTTGTAACTTGAACAACTATTTCTAAGAGGACAATATGTAATTTATCAACTAGTGATTTTTTACTGTTTATTTTTTTAAATTATGTATTATTTCTACACTTTTTCTTTTTTCTCTTTAAATAAATTTTTTTAAAAAAACGGGATAGATCACTTGGATTTCTTTTACCTTATAAATAAATGCACAGCTTGCTTAAATTTTGCTCAGTGATGACTGAGCTCCCTCAATCTCAAACTGAAACTGCTGTGGTTTGAAAAAATAAAAAACATTCTCAAACTAGAAGCTAAAAGACTAAATTTTCCTGAAGAATCCAAAACTTCTTTAAATACCTTAGCACTTTATAACTTAAGAGTTATATCTTAACACATTAAAAATATGCATATCAGGCTGGGGATTTAGCTCAGCAGCATAAGCACCTGCCTTACAGGCATGCGGTCGTGAGTTCAATCCCCGGTACCAATAAAAATAAGAAAATAAAAATATGCACACCGTATTAATTCCAAGAGCATGTTTTTGCATAAAGTTTTATATCATACATTTCACAATGAAACATTATACCTATTATATTCACAACATTGTTATATACTAACAAATATTAGACACTAGCATAGCAGGATTTGGGGGGGAAATAAAGATGAAGCAAAAATGTTTTAACTTTTAAGGTGCTCATGATCTGAAAGGGAAAAATAAAACACAAACGCATCATCACCAACTGATGAATGACCTAAAACAAATGTGCAAAGGAACAAATGATGAACAGACATGAGGTGCTAATTATATGCTGAAGCAGAACCAGCATGTTTGTAGCCTGGAAAGGTAGCATTACATGCAACTCAGAAGGCACAGCTAAAGCCATTCTTCTGTATTTGTACTTCTCTAAACAGTACCCAACTGTTGTCATTTCTTCCAGTTTCCTGAACCATCTCAGCATTTTATAGTTTCTCCTACATCTTGCCAACAAAACTGCTCCCCGAGGCTCTGTCTTTGGGCCACCGTCCTTATAAGCTCTGATTATAACAGTTCTAATCTGTACCTGCAACCCACCTTCTCCTCTGAGCACTGTAGTCTGTCTGTTCCAGCAACCACTTGCTTAGTTTGCCTAGGTAGCTCTTCATTCCCTGTAACAATTCTCAAATTTATTTCAATCTCTTCTTCTGACCCTTTTTCAATTCTGGTTCAAGTCATCCTTATCTCCTGCTTCAATAGTAGCCTTCTCATTGAAACCTCTGGTCTCATTCCTTTGTCAGAGGCAACCTCTGCCAACTAATTTTTGTTTCTCTACTCTGGTTATTCCTTTAAAAGATTAACTATGAAAATTTTATTACTGCTAGTTCCTTGAGTTTTCAGAGTTTGGTTTTAGGTTGTCTTTATTTACTCAATAATCACCCCCATGACTTCCAATATCAAAATATGAGCTAATGACTCCCAAATCTGTTATCTCCATCCTCAGAGTCCATGGTCCATATTAGTTTATCCAAAACCCACAAATATTATGTCAACTTCAGCAGCTTGAAAAGAACATGTCTTAATCTGTACACAATTCTTTATCTTCTCCCACCTCCTTAGTTGATTCTAACAGTACACATCATTGTTTACTGCCTACACTACTCACAAGACTCCCTAAATTGTCCCCTGAACTTAGTTGCCTTCAATGCCGGTCTCAAAAAAAGCCACTGTGACTGATAAATTTGATCATTCCGTTGCTGAAAATAATGATTCATCAATTAAAGAACAAAGTCCATATTCTTTAACACCTACATAAGCCTCTTTTGTGTTAGTAATGTAGAATTAATTTCAGTTTCCTCATATAGAAGGTATATCCTTTTTAAATGAGGAGGTATGGATACTGGAAAAGATGATTCCAGAATAAAGCTTCTGAAATCTTATTCTTACAGAAATGGCCAGAGGCAATTAGAAATACAAAACCACAGTGTCTCTTACAAATTAATTAAAAACTGATAAAAATTCTTCAGTAATTCTTCCAACTTTGAACAAGCCAACAGGAAAAACTCAAACCTGTTTCCATTTTTCTAGCTTTTATACTTTCCCCAACTTCTAACTAAGTTACAATTCAGAAATGATTCCATTATTTCCTATTATTGCAATATCCCTGGCAGACAGCATGTAACTATGGTATCAACCATTACTATTCAGCTACAATGTATTCATAAAATATTGTCTATCCCTTAAAAGAAACCACCCCTGTAAATGACAACTACACTTATTTTTTACTTAAGAGGAAAACAATAAAATATTTTATCTTACACCAAGATCTGAGAAAGACTGTCTCATTCTGAGAGCTTTCAGTGTCTACATTAGTCAATCTTGAAAAATATTATAGAAAGCAAGAAGTTTCTAATAAAATCCATAGGAAAAAGAGTATATATTAGACTAGTTAACAAAGTCAACCTGTCCTAAGTAAATGAAAGACATAGAAGTCACTTTAACCTCAAGATGGTTTTAAAGTATTATGAAGAAATATTCATTCTGAACCATTACAAATACTAAAACTATTTTAAGCTGTTTTACAGAATAAATTATAATGCTCTACATAAGTAATTGGCAAAATTATTCCACATAGCTATAAATGTACCTGGTTTCTCAGACGTACAGGCCACACATTTCTTGTCTTCAGCGTTGTTTGAAACACAGCATACTGGACATTCCCAAGATCCCACAGGCCTTTTAAATTTATCTCCAAATCCTAAGGTACCAGAGGTAACAGTGCAGTTTGAAGATGAAGCAGTTGTAGTTACAGCACTTTCTGAAACTACTGTCAATGTCAGGGGTCGCTTCACACCAGTTCCTGGTTTGGGGGTTTCACAGGCCACACATTTCATTGCTTCAGGTTTATTTTGCACTAAACAAGTATCACAATCCCAAGATCCTATTGCTGGTTTAAACTTGTCTCCAAAGCCTGTTCCTGATGCAGAAAGAGCAGCTTTGACACTTTTGCTTGGTGTCCCAGTTCCAGTCTGTTTAGCACTTTCTCCTGGTGTCGATTTTGCTGCTTGACAGGCTATGCACTTGTTGTCTATAACTTTGTTTTGGAGCAGACATGTATCACACTGCCAATATGACCCAGCTTTTACACTTTCCCCAAACCCAACTCCACTAGAAGAAAAGGTACTTATTGCTGGTCTTGTATAAACTTCAGGGCTTGTGGTAGTAGGCTGAGAAGCAACCAAATCTACCTTTGGTGAGGTGAAACCTACATTGGGGTGGGGGTGAGAGGGAGAAACATAGGGATTTTCGAATCAAGGCATTAATTATAATTACCAAAAGAAAACATATTTACCTTATTGCAGGGTTATACATTCCAAGACAGGCAACTTCTAAGTTGTTTTTCACCCATGCAATCATATTAGAATTAGTAAGTCAAGAGACAGTTAAAATTCTACAAAAGATGCATGCATCACCTCCTCCCTCCCAGAATCCTTAGTTGGATGTTCTCAGATATAACTTACTGATATATACTATTGTCATTCACACTTCACTATACTATGCTTTCCTGTAATATAGTCAAAGCCTTCCTTCCACATCTGTCTTCTTTCAGATGTTCCTTTGGCTATACCAAACAACTTTAGTATCTATCATCTTTCAATGTCTGAGTCATAATACAGTGTTATTAGAAGCCTCTAACTTCAGCAAAACAAGCTGAGCTGAAGAGGCATAATTATTTGACAGGTGGTCCTCCAAACACAACAGAGTGGTAAAACTTGTTTTTAGCTATACCAAGCTAACATAAGCTTTAAAATTGTCTCCTGCAATGGCAATTCCCAACAATGATGTACCAAACCTTTGGTAAGGCCCAGAAATATCAAAATGATTTACGATCCAGGGTAACCTTGTGAAGCAACAGGTCAAATGTATGGTTATACAAAGTTCCCAAGTAGTAATTCAAGCACAATGGCCTCAAAGAGTAACCTAACATAATTGCAAATGCCTTTCATGTTGTAAGTGTATTTATTTTCTAACAAAATGAAGATGCATAATCAAATAATAATCAAAGAACCCATATGGAACAGGGTGGCTATAGGAAGGATTTTTTTTTTTTTTAATTCATGTCCTTCACACTAAGCTATATCCCCAACCTTTTTTTCTTTTTCTAATATAGGATCTCACCAGGTCATTATGTTACATAGGCTGGACTTGAACTTGCAATCTTCTTGGCTCAGCCTCCCAGTGTCCTAATTGCAAGCATATGCCACACAATGCCCACCCAGGATGAGGAGAAATCTTTGTGCTGCCCAAACTGCTGTCACTCAAGTAATTCACTAAAGCTATATTTTATTCACTGAAATGACTTTTAATCCCTTACCTGGGACCAACTAACTCATTTTATATACACCACCACTATCAGTGATCTGTTTATCCAGCCTTAAGTACTAAAGGAAAAGAAAAAGTATAGATTGTTGCTGTAGGTTTTCTAATGGTATGAAGAAGTAATCTGACCTAGAGCTACTTTTAGGCTAAGGGCAAAAAGATTCCACATACTCCAGTTATTCACAGTGGTCAACAATGTATAATTTGGCCAAATATTAAGTGTTCATCTCAGGCATTATAGACTTCTTTTCCTTCTATTTTGTCACCTTTTTCAAATATAGCCAGGCATAGTAGGACAGACCAGGGATCCCAGCTACTTGAGAGAATCAGGTAAGAGAATCCAAAGACATAGGTAAGCCCAGGCAATTTATGTTACACCTCATCTCAAAGAAAAAAAAGGGCTAGGTGTGGTGGTGCCACCCACAGTCCCAGCACTCAGAAGGCTGAGGCAGGATAATCACAGAGAGTGCAAGGTCAGCCCAGTTTACCTAATGAGTTCAAGGCCAGGCTGGACTGCACAACGAGACCCTGTCTCAAAAAACAAAGTAAAACAACAATAACAAAAAGGAAGAGAAAGGACTGAGAATGCAACTCAGTGGTATATAGTATCTAGGGTCAATCCCCAGGACTACTAGAAAGTTAAAAGCAGATAGGATTATATACACAAAGTGTGGCCCTAACTCACCAAATAAATATGTACAATAAAACTGCACACATGATGCATTGTTTATTCTAGTATAGGATTTCTGTAATTACCATAAATGTGTAACATTATTCAAGTTATTTCACTCTTGAAGCAGTATACACCATTTAAAAAAAAAAAGGCAAAGAAAAGGCTGGACCAAACAACCTAAGTCTCCTAATCTTATTGTTGAAGCCAACCAGAAAAAAACAAACAAAACAACAATGAAAAAAAACAGCCAGAAAACATATCTCATTATGCATGCACACATCTGCTGGGTTTATCTAAATCCTTTTGAAGCTATCGGATTTCATAATAAACGGTTGTATATTCTTGTACTACGCAATCACAAAACTGCAGAAATTATTTCTGATTTCAAATCAAAATTTTATTCTTGAGAATTTCTATTCATCCACTTCAAATTATTATCTACCCTCATTTGATCATTAAACATTTAAATACATGTATTGAACTACAATATACAATACTGCACCTCATGAAATTAAGTACAAGTATTGTCAACTACAAAAATAAACTTTATTAAGTGCTAGCTTTCACATTTTATATTGCAAACAAGTACTGTCCTCTACTTATATGTTACAATTAAGCAAACTTGTCCTAATTTCATCATATATCAAATGGAGAAAAAAGTGAGAAGGCAGCTCAATGAGCTCATTAGAGAGAAGGTTCTGGCATATGCGCCTGCCTAGCAAGTGGGAGCTTGTCAGTTCAAACCTCAGAATGAGAGAGGGAGAGAGAGAAGAGAGAGAGAGAGAGAAACAGAGACAGAGAGTGTGTTATTTAGTTCTGTCAGGCTCTTTTGCTCTTCTGAATACTGACCCATCTCTTTCTACAGATAATTCACTTACCTCTCCTACACTTCCTTCTTTGATTTCAGGATTAGTTCAGAGTCCTTGAATTCCAAAGGAATGAGAAAAGGTTTCCAAGATATTTCCCATAAAATGATTAGATTTGACCACATTTATATTTTGAAAAATCAACCTCCTATGAAACTAGTCATAATTTTTACAAGGCTAAAATATAACACAATTAAACAGTAAAATGAGATCATGACCTTGTAATTAACACTTCTAAATTGTTTCAAGGGCAGCTATTATCTTACCAGGGCTTTTCAGAACATCTAGAACACTTCCTTCTTTCAGGACTTTTGCAGGTTTTAAAATGCTCTCATAATCTTCACTTTGCTTCTTACAGTTTGTACTGTTCACTGCAATGTTGTCTTGAGCTGTAATTTTTTTAAAGTTATAAAATATATTATGGTAAGAAAAAAACACTAGGCTTGAATTAAATGTATTTAAAAATCTTTCAAAGACTCTTGGATCAATTTCTAAATCTCATGAAAAAGTCGCTTTAATTTACTTAACAAAAGACTTAAGAGTACAAGGTTAATTTGCCATTACAATAAGGTAAAAATACTACACATTCCCTCACCCCCATGGTCACAAAAAAGTAAATTCATTTCATCCAAAGAATTCACTGAAAAAAGATAAAACTGAAACACTGGGGAAAATATGGTAACATTTATAATAAAAATTTTATAATCAAATTGCTTTTATTTTTTATAATCAAAGTGGAGAAACTCAGTGAATCTGAGGTAAATTTTTAGGATTATCTTAAAGTGCACTCACAAAAACAAAGGAGGTAACAGAAACATCAGGTCCTGTCACAAAGCAATTAGTCATGACATTTT
>PVLA01002930.1:0-31549 GCA_004027455.1 Hydrochoerus hydrochaeris | reverse complement strand
ATAACAGTAGTTTTTGAAATATAATGCAATACAAAGTTACATTAACAAAGCTGGGAATTTAGCTCAGTGGCACAAATGCCTGCCTCACAAGGTCTTGAGTTCAATCCCTGGTACCAAAAAAAAAGTTACATTAACAAATAATTACTCATTATATTACCACTGCTGAAGCATTATTAAAATTGTTTTTCCTCATAACAATTCATGAAACGGTTTAAGGTCTATTCCTCTTCAACCCAGTGAAACTAAAAACAACTTTACAGTACTTGCTACTTTCTACTATATAAAGCGGTTTCATGTAACAATAATAATAATACAGAAGCTGCAAATATTAGTCAAGTTCCTACACCACTTATACAAGCTGTTCTCTTTATCTTCCAGATAATCCAAAGCCAAACCCTCTTTAGCTTCTACGTATTGGCTCATTTTTTAAATATATCTTTTAGGAAAAGACAGTCTAATTTTCAAAATTCTAAAACTCAGCAGATATTTTGAAAATACAGCTCTTCTTTCTGTTTGGACATAGTGACATGTGCCCATAATCCTATCTATTCAAGAGGCTGACACAGGAGGTCAGAAAGCCGGGGCAGGATGGAAATATCCCATCTAAAAAACAAAGAAAGGGAGAGGAGTGAGATGGGAAAGAAAAAGAAAGGAAGGGGAATGTAGGGAAAAAAGGAAAATCCAAATGGTTTTCAAGCAGTGGTGCCAAATCTATGGCGCGTGTGCTGCAGCAGCCAGTTTTTATCACTAAAAGCTCTAAAAAGTTTGCCATCGCTGTGATAGGAGAATGGCCCCCAAATACGTGGCTGTAACATGTCTGTCTATTCCCACTAGCCCCTCAGACTCAGCACACTTCTGTCATAATACCCCAATATGATCACACTGGCATAAAAATCAGTAAGTTCTCACTATATTCAGGATAAAACCCAGTTCTTTAGCATGATATTCAAGAACTTTTAGGATTTAAAGCTGTTTCTCCAATCTCATGACAAATCATCTATGATTCACAAAGTACACCACACTTTTGTTCTTGTTCCTGGGGCCTTGCACTTGGTCTTCATTTCTTTAGGAAAATCCTTAATCAAACTTCATGACCTGAGTAACTCAATCCAAATGTTTTTCCATTTCTCAAACAATGAAAACTAATACAACAATGTTTTAATTAACTGATTACTCATTTCTTTTTCTAAATGTCAGTTTCTTTGTTTTGAGACAAATTCTCACTATGTAGTTCAGGCTAGCTTTAAACTCACTATAGTCCAAATTGGCCTTGAACTCACAGCATCCTCCTGCCTCAGCCTCCCCAGTGCTGGGATTATAGGCATGTGCTGCCCCATCTGGCTTCTAAATATCAATTTCTTCAGTCCATACTGAATACTGTAATGCTTATAATGCATACTATAGTATGCTTATAATGCATACTATCTGCATATATAAGCATATAACTTACAAATAAAAATGTGAATTAAACAGTCAAGTTAAAGATCCATCACAATTAAAATATACAAATCTTAAATTTGAAACTTCATTTATAACAAATTTGTCAGCTTATTTTTTATTAAACAAAAATGGTGGATCCATTTGCTATTCTATCTATCTGCTCAAAACCAAACTATAATAGCTTTCTAGCTCTTAAAGATAATAGAATTATTAGAAGAATAGCTGCTCTTCTGGTTGCTTTTTAATTAACAGTTAATTTAACTAAAGGGAAAGCATTTAAAACAATTACCGAAGGTAAAAGCAAAAATTTGAAATACATGCAATTGTGTTTTTGCAAAAACGTGCGAAAATGTTTACTTACCTGAACTACTTGTAATTGGTTCTGCAGTACTACTAGAGCCAGAAATTTCTGTTTTCGCAACAGGCATACTAAAGGTAAACCTAATCTGTGAAGAGCGAAGAACATCAATTTGCTTTTAAACAGAATGCAGTTTAATATAAGTCAAAAAGTTTATTAAATTTCATCTATTTTTAAATAATATATAGTTCTTCATATTTTATAATTGCTAAAATTGGAATTCATGAGCTGGGTGCCACGTTTTGCACCTGGGCTGGAAGGAAGAGGATCACTTAAGCCCAGGATAGAGACCAGCATGAGTAACATAGCAAGACCCTGCCTCAAAATATGTGAGTTTAGGCAGGAATGGTGGCATATACCTATAATACCAGCACTCAGGAGGCTAAGGCGGGAGGAGTGCTGCGAGTTCAAGGCCAGCCTAGGCTAGATAGTGAGTTTGAACCAGTCTGAAATACACAGTGAGACTCTGTCTTAAAAAAAGCAAAAACTAAAATTAAAACAAGCAAGTTGGGAGGAGAAGGCATAGATATAGCTCAATGATAGTGCACTTGCCTAACATATATGAAGCCCAGATTCAATATCCAGCACCACAAAATAATTTTAAAATATGTATGTAAATATAAATGCAAACTGCAATTTTTATATTAAATGACATGTCACAGTGTCATAGTAGTTTTACTTTCAGACATTTTTAACCTTTCAAAACAGCACATAAAATGATGATTATATTCTAAATGGCCAGCTCTCAGTATCTGAACGTTATTTTCTAACAAAAAGTATGAGATTTTTGAAACAACTGATGGCAAGGAAATTATATTGCATCTGTAACACCTAGCTGTGACAGAAAACTAGGACAGTGCCAAAGCTGGAACAGCCTGAACATTTAAACTTCATTCTTATCCAAAATGTTTCTTGACCATTAAGAAACAAATACACATTGTATGACAATAACAGCCCACCGTTTTTTCAAGATAAAAGATGATTCATGAGGCATATTAATAACTATATACAATGTGATTTAATTGATTAGGCAGGTCAGTCTTTTTCTGAATCTAGGTCTAATAGAAATAAAACAGCAATTCAAGGACATCTGGGGATATAGGGAAATCTAAATATGGACTGTATTACTCATCATGTTAAATTTCTCTTAGATATAACTACCCAAGATGGCAAGAGAATGCCCCTCTTCTTCGAGAACACATGGAAAAACATTAAGTCAGTGAAAGGAAATCTTTTAGCGCTTTCAAGGTAACAAACAGCAAGCTGGCTGCAGCACATGTGCCATAGGTTTGCCATACTGTACTAAGTGAATCAGGTGCCTGCATTTCAACTGTCAAATTGTACAGGAAAAAATGTACACATATACACATGAAGTGAAGAATATGAGATTATTCATTTAAGTTTTCTGTATCCTAAGTATTTTTTAAGTTGGAAATAAGAATTGTTTCTTACTACCAACAGCATCATAGATGGATACAACATGGCCTTGAAATCAATAAACATGAAAAACTCTTTGCTTGCTACTTACAGATGATGGAGATAGTACAACTGCCTCCGTAGATATTACAATTGGAGATGAAAATCTAAACACAGGGCTACCAGTGTTGCTTGGAGAGGTCATTTGTACCTATTTTTTTTTCCAAGCATTAAGAAATGACACAAAAACATTACTTAGAAAAAGAATATAAACAGATCTTATGAAAATTATTTTTCAAAGAACTTAAAAGCATTCTCATTCTTTTTAAATTTAAGTCGTTTTTAACTTGTGGCAAAATGAACAAATGCTATAAAATTTGGCTACCCTTTGAAAGAAGAATACATACAACCTTAGAAGTGGACATTTATCTAAAGGAGAAAAATAAATGTCTCAAGAGCAGATTCAAGATGCTAATCCTACCTGAAAAGTAAAACTTAGTACCAATTTCTACCAAAACAACATATCTTATTGGAAACAGTGTTTGGAAACTTGCAATCATCTTTTTTAATGTACTGCACAAAGGCTAAGGAATGTTTTCACAACAATGCTGTACATTTTTAAGAGTAAATAAAACACTTTCACTTCTCTCCCAATTATGCATTATTAATCACTGCCTTTGAAAAACATTTTTCTAAAGGAAAGAATATGAACAAAAATCACCTCATTTACATAATGGTTCAGTACCTTGTTTGTTAATGATTGAGAAGGACTGAAGGATGATGGACAGGACGTTGTGATCTCAGGAGAACTAAAACTGAAGGTAGGCAGTGAAGAACTGGAGATTGGTAGAGATATTTTTGGCAATACTGGTATGTCCATTTCCTAAAACACAACAACATGGTTGATAATGGTATTTTCTATTTTGCATGTTGTTCTTTTATTTTCAGATAGAACTGATGAAGTTATAGGCAAATGTAGAATGGGAAAATAGTAGTAACATCATGCAATATTAATAATATGGTCTTTTAAATTACAAAAGAAAATCTGAACCCAGCTGTGCCACCAACTGCTATGTAACTGAGAACCTAACTGTTCTCAGAATCAGTTTTCTCACTGGTACCAAGACAAGAAAATGTTTCTCTGTACCACACCTGTGGTATTAATACAAAACATAAAAGCTATATAGTATATGGTCTTGGCATGTGAAACAAGCATTTACCAACCATCAGAATCCGTGAGTAGTGAACCCTATTGGTTTTTAACCCACTAGACCAAAAACATCCCAAGATTCCAGTAACTCAATGAGAAAAAAAAACAGTTCCACTTCTGCTAGTGTTATAGTAGCTGACATCCAACCAATGTTCTGACCGATAATTACAAACTCTTGGAAAAGACATATTAAAAAAAAAAAAAAAACTATAAAAATTGGACAGCAACCAAAGGCAGGGAGAAATAGATGGCAAAGGACATTTGGAAGAAAGGAAGAGCACCCAGTGAGCTTCCTGACTGCTCCACGAGTACAAGTGCAAGTTTTTCTGAAAGAAAACTATAAACCTGTTAAAGAATCAAAGGAGGAGCCTGCAATGACCATAGCAACCAGCAAACGATGCAAAAATAAAGAACCACAGAAGAGGTCCCCAAAGTCTGCAAGGAAACCAAATCTCCCTTGGAAGAGTAAATTATACAGGTATAAGTAGATACATCAAGCAACCAAATCAAACTAGAATTTCAACTGCTGCACACCAAGAGTTCAGATAAATTCACTAACAACTAAAATAATCTGAATACTTCAAATGGATACAGTTTACTGTACACAGATCACACCTCAATAAAGTTGATCATAAAAAAACTTCATATTTCTCCAGATAAAACTAAGAACCTGTTGTCATAAAGCCCCCTTTACAAGTTCTTTGGGCTAACTTGAAACACCACCAGGCAGAAACACAGATTTTATAAAGAAAAGGAGACTATGTGAGCAACATAAAACAACTCTCTTGATTTCTTTAAAACACACAAAGCTGTAAGAATCAAAAAGTATATACTGTGGGTTTGCAGCCTGTTTAGGTGTAATACAAATGATCAGTACAGTAAAAAATGACAAGGAAGAGAAACAGAAAAGTCTATACTGCTGCAAGATTTTTAAACTTGACGCCAAGTAACACAATAGTAGCATAGCAGTGTAGAAAAACTTAGACAGATATTTATGATCAAGAAGAATGTTAACAAATGCAAAGAGGCAGAACTTAAAAGGAGACAAATAAAGCAGAGTATGAGCCAGACATGAGAATGCACAACTGTAACCCTAGTACTTGGGAGGCTCAGACAGGAGGATTACCCCAAGTTCAAGGCCTGCCTGAGCTACATAAATGTGGGAAAATAAAAAAAATACAATAAAATGGAACTCTACTAAACATTAAATGACACCAAAAAATGCATTTTTCAAAAGGAGCAAGCAAAAAAAAAAAAAGGGAAAAATAAACAAAAAAATGGTAAGATCTTAATCCAACAACAGTAATTATGTCAGGCATAGTAACTATAAACGGGTTAAAGCATTCCAACTAAAAAATAAGACTCAACTGTATACTGTTTACCTAAAACTTAATTTAAATATAAAGAGGCTAAAAGTAAAGGATGCATAAAAGATATATCCTACAACTAGTAAGCATAAAACTTAACTCTAACAATAGTATAATAGCTGTATCAATATCTATGTAGATTTCAAGGCAAAGTGTATTTCTAAAGATTTTTAAAGGATATTTAATATTAAAAGGACATCATCAAACAGTCATACAACAAAGGTAAGGTTAATGTTCTGATTGAAGGCATCAAACTACTTAATGCAATAACTGATATAATTAAGGAAGGAAAGATAAATAAATCTGACAACTTTAATCATCGTTCAGTAATTTAACAGATTAACCATACTGCCTCCTCAAAAAAAGGCTGAATAAAAACAAAGATCTAAGAATCCTAAGAGTCATCTTACTAACTAGCAATACCCCCAAACAAATACAAGAAATCTATTCAATATTATCATTCCGAACATATGCTGGGCTACACTGAAAAACCAATACACTTCAGAGTATGAAATCTTGATTTCAATCTTTCTCTAACTATAAAGTTAAGTTAGAAATTAACAAACACCAGTCAAATATTTAGAGGTTAAATATATTGTTAATTCATAGGTTAAATACAAAGTAAAATGGAAGAAATCAGAAAAACCATAAACCATCTAAAGGCAAACAAAAAATCATATTTTGTAGCTGGAGGCCAGCAATGTTTCTTAGAATACAAGTAACAGTAAAAATAATAAGGGAAAAAGATGAATTCAAACATAAAATTGGCAACCACTGCTGATCAAAAGATACTGTTAAGAAAATAGGCAGGGCCAGGGCTATAGCTCTGAGGCATAGTGCCTGCCTAGCAAGTGAAAGGCCAAGTTCAATTCCTGATACCAAAATAAAAAGGGGGGGACCACAATGAGAGAAAATATCTAAACATGCACCTGACAAAGTACTTGCACCCAGAATTTATTTGTACTGAATAAATTTGATAAAACTGTCACTTTTATATTTTGTTATCTTACACAAATTAAGGAAAAAATATGCAATTTTGGTCATCCTCTATTTAAATAATTGAACTGGTAAGTGATCAATACTCTAAATGAAACAAACACTTAAAAATATACTTTACAAAAATGCTCACAGCAGCTTAATTTGAAAAAGCCAGGAATGAACAAATACATATTAAATAATTGTATATGTGAAATTCCAGAAAAGGCAAAATGAGAATAGTGATTACCTCTATGGTTAGCGGTGACAGGAATGGACTGGGAAGGAACATAAATACACTTTCTGGGATGATGAAAATGTTCAGTATTTCAACAGGGAGACAGGCTGTCTGGGTTACAATGTGCAACTGTTTGTCAAATGCATTAAATGGTAGTCTAGGAATTTTACATTTTATTATAGGTAAGTTTTTGCTAAATTAAAAAACAAGTCTTTAATAGTACTATATCTTGAAGTATTTGGGTATAATGTGCATTGCTTTCAACTTGCATTGAAATGTTAAAAAAAAAAAGAAGTTGGACAAATGGCTATTTGACAAAACAAATATAACTAACCCAAAGCACTATGTATGTGTATCACTGTACAATTAATTCAACATTTCTAATTCTTGAAGCATTATAATCAATTTGGGAGAAAGGCAGACAATCTTAAGCATCTGGCCATACACAAAGAAATTTTTTCCCTCTCCAATCTCTAGCCTTATCTTCTTGCCTTTAGGACCCTTGAAACAACTGTATAAGCTATTATCTCACAATATCATTAAGCCACAAACTTGACTACACTGGCTCTTTATATCACTAATCTCGAACTAATTCTGTAATTGGATTCATATGCCCCCAAGTTTCAACTTAGGAGGACATAAGTGGGTCCAATTAGTCCAGGAGCAAAGAAGCCAAGAATTCTACTAAGCAGATGCTTTAAAACACCTCAAGTTGAACACACAAACATTTGATGACTTATTACATATTATCTTTGTCATACCTTCACATGAGTTACCTCACATGAGATAGGGAAAAAAACGGGGCAAAGTTAGACACATGGCCTAAAGTATAGTGATTAAGTGGTGGATATCCCATGGACACAGCTCGGCACATTTATTCTTAGCCCAGATTATAGATAAGAAAACAGAAGATGCAGAGATGAAGTTGACCAGTCACTCAGCTAGTAAATGATCAGCTTGTATCTGACAACAACAATCAAGTTTCTCCAAACTCAGGCTCATTATATTCTGCTCATCTCTCCTATACCAATTAGCTTTTAATTATTAAAAAAAAAATTGACATCACAGTCCAGGTAAAATGCCTTTTACTAAATTTACTGACTATAATAATCCTTATAAATGTGAAATCTAAGATAAGGTAAAAGCTAAAACACTCTTACCGTCTCCTATTACAAAATGGGCTATTTTAAATACAGACATAAATTAACTTGACTATTCAGTGAAACAAAATACAGCAATTTCTATTAAGCAGTAACTGGGTCTGAAAACAGCACAATTTATATTCTATCAAAAATAAACATCTCATTTAACTTTTCCTGATGGTCCATTAAAAGAACAAAAAAATTCTCAATATTTTACCAAAAATTCTTACTAACTATAACTCAACTAAGACAGTAGTGGTCTGAACATCCTTTTCTGTGAACAACAACAAAAAAAATCCAGTGTTCAAAATAGTTATAGTGTCTATCTCCAAACCTATGTTATTTAGATAAAATAAAGAGGGCAGAAAATGTGGGCAACTATCCCATTAGTACAGTACCTCTTTCCTCAGAAATCTGGAGACTATAATCCAATATGAAAAAAACCAGGGATG
This sequence comes from Hydrochoerus hydrochaeris, assembly GCA_004027455.1. NCBI lineage: Eukaryota > Metazoa > Chordata > Mammalia > Rodentia > Hydrochaeridae > Hydrochoerus > Hydrochoerus hydrochaeris. Next base: position 22,951 of record PVLA01002930.1, on the reverse strand, counting down.
GAAAGGGTTGGGTGAGAGGCATCCTGGGATGCAAAAGTGACAGTTGGCAGTTGGTCGGAATGGAGGGGGGGGTCCAGGTGAAGGGAGGATGTGTGATTAAGACAATGGAGGAAGGGGAGCTCATAAAGTTCTTTACAGGTAATATACCACATAAGAACAAAAGTAAATAAATAAACTCCAAAAACTCCCAATACAGCAAAGTCACACTAAACTGAGCTCCACAAGATCTTAAGAGATTTTATCTTTTGTTTGTTTGTTTTGTACCAGGGATCGAACTGGCGCCCAAGCTTGCCAGGCGAGCACTTATGCCACTGAGCTAAATCCCCGTCCAAAAGATTTTATCTTTAAAAAACTGAAACTGAAGGAAAATGAGCAAATCTATGTAAACTGTATCTATGAAATATCAGCATTTTCATCAAAGATAACATTTACTAAAGGTAGGGTTATATAAAAAAGAAAAATTTTAAAACCTTATGAAAATCAAATACCAAATTCTTTATATATACATGTGGTGGCAAGCCTATGATTCGTGTACAGCCTGGTGTTTGCTATCATTCTGAGCCCTGAAAGGTTCGCCATCATTGTAAACAAATTATTTCTTTTGGGGTGGGAGTACTATGGGTCAAAACTCAGGGCTGTATACATGCTAGGCAAGCATTCTGCCACTGAGCTAACATTTCAAACCCAGGCAACCTATTTCTTAAGTGCAATTAATAGTCTACATTAAAAGCTTTAGTAACAAATTAATTTGCTACAAAAAGTATAAAATTGTATGACTGATGGCATGAAGGCTGAAATTTTCTTTCAAGATGGTACAATACAGAAAAACACTCCTTCCCTTCAGAATACTCCAGGAGCAGAGCAAGGAGCAGAACCTAAGGAAAAGAGATGAACCCTAGACCAGTAAGTGAGCTAAACCCTTAACATAATCTCAAACATCATGGTAACGCAGACCATGTGGCAGAAAAAAGAAATTGCCAGGAAGTCATGATTCTGCCAAAACAGATGCAAACTACAGCCAATTTATAAATGGAAACATAAAAAGCAAAAAAGAAAGCCCCTCCCTTTTCAAATATCCACAAAAGAAAATACCAGCAAACATGAAAATACTAGGACATCCAAAAATTTCTATCAAAACATGAATTCATAGCAACAGATATTTAGTGAGCTACATAAAACTTTAAAAAACTCGAAAAACCCTGAAGTGATCTAACCTGGCTCAAGTCATTTATAAAAAAGAATGAAATGGCATGGTGGCACATGCCTACCACCCCAGCAAACTCGGAAGGCTGAGGCATTAGGATCAAGAATCACTGTGAGCCAAAGCCAGCCTAAACTGCACAGTGTTAACACTGTCTCAAAAAGGTTGGAAAAAAAAAAAAAAAAGATCACCATTCTCTATAAGCTACTATAATCTACTTATTTCATTCCTAGAGAAAATACTGCATATGGGCAGAAGAAAAGATGTTTTAATATTCACCTTAGCATGTATTGGGAATCAAGCCAGATACACCCAGACAGTAGAACGGATTAATTGTAGTAAATCTTCATGCTGGATAAATCCATAGCAATGAAATTATAACCTATCATTACCTTTCACAACATAAATCACAAAACAACAAAAGTAGAAAAGACAGCAACTATATGACAGCACCAGCTATTTAAAGGTATAGAAACAAAACCTTACAGAAATATCCCAAGGATCAAATAATTCAAAAGTAATGTTTTACTGGAAGAATGAATATGGTTCTGTGTTTGTTATATAGTGTGTGACACTCAAGAAATTTAAAGTTCTACATTTAGTTTTTTTTGGCATATACACTGAGTCTGTTTCAACAACACATCAGTTCTTACTCTGGGTTTCCCCCTAAAGTCCACCCACCCAGCTCTGCCTTTTACAACCACATACTGAAGTCTTGATAAACCTCAAGAATATTACGTATATAACCCTACCTCCTCCTCCTGAGGTTTAGAAGCAACAAAGCGTGTTCTCTCTCGTCTCATCTTGCCACCTCCACCACCTACTCCAGAAGATAAACCATTGGCTGCAGGAATACTGAAATTTGGGTATGAAAAGCCACTAGCAAATAAAAAGAAAATCAAAACAAATTGATATATTATTTTGGTATATAACTTGTTAAATAAATACCTAAACAGAACTGTTAACAAGTAAGAAAATATTCAGCTTAATATAATTTTTAAAATTGACAAATGTGCATCAAGTTTCTACTTTTATTTCCCTGGAAGGTGTCCATAACTTACACATGGACTTTATAAATTAAATACAAAGAGGGGCCAGGGATTTAGTGGCATAAGTGCCTAACTGGCAAACACTAGGTCGTAAGTTCGATCCCCAGTAACAAAAAAACAAATTAAAAACAAAGAAATTCAGCTGTATATAAAATGACATTACCTTTCTTGTTCTCTATTTTGCCTAAATGTCGTATTCTTTTCATATCCAGTCTAAAAGAAAAAATAGTATCTTTTAATGTCATCCTCCCCATACATTTTAGTATCTTGAATTAGGAATTTAATTATTTTTTCAATTACTAAGCCCTAAAATTTATAATTTAGGCCCTGCCTTATAAATGGTAACCAAAAGCTCAAGTGTGACTATGTATACAAAATAATATCATTGATAGGTTGAGAACATGCCTGTAATCCCAGCACTCAGGAGGTTGAGGCAGGAATTCAAAGTAAACCAGAACTACATACACAGCAAGATCCTGTCTTGAAAGCAAAAGAAAAGAGAGAAGAAAATACAAACATTCTAGACACAACTTAATGTAGAAAATGGGATTTTTTTTTTTCTTTCTTTTAGGACAACTGACAACATCTAAATAAAATCTGTAGGTAAGTGTTATACTAACATTAAATGTCTGGGTTCAATCACTGTTAGGCAGCATATAAGAGGATTCCTTATGTGGAGGATGGAGAAAAAGATAAAGTGCTCAGAATACAGCTCAGCATTTCCTGGTTTGAGTCCAGTGGGGGGGGGGGCACCACAAAATTTTAATGTTAGTTAAAAAGTTTGGAGAGAAATGTGAAAAAAGCATATGACAAAATGTGAGTGACTAGTGAATCTAGACAAAGCAGTAATCAGTAATCACTGTACTATTCTGTAAATTGTTTTTGCAAACTCAGTAAACATTTTAGTTAAATCACACAGAACATACAAACTCATAATGTGGGACATTTTAAGACAACTGGTCTGCTCTCTTCAAAAACCAATGTGCCCAGAAATTAAAGTCTTGGGCATAAATCCTAGAGAAATGAAAAAGTATGCTCCACAAGAAAGGAAAAAACAACAACAAAAAGGCACTTGTACACAAATATGTTCATAGCAGCATTATTAGTATTTACTACAGCCAAAAAAGTGAAAATAATACAAATATCTCTCAATAGGTAAATAAAAGTTGTGTATGTGTGTATATACACATATACATCCCATACAACGAAATCATTCTCAATCAGTGGGGGAAGAAGAGCGAAAAACTGATACATACTAAAATATGGATGGACTTGAAAATATGATAATTATTAAAGAGGAAGAGAATTTGGGGGAGAACAAAGAGAAGACATTCTAAATTTATGGTGCCAGCTAAATAACTATATGAACATACTATAACTATGTAACTATAAACTTTAGATGAATTACTTATTATGTAACTGATCTCAAGAAACAAAAAAACTGTGTAGCCAGGTTAAATGTTCAAAGTATAGAAAGCTAAAACTAAAAGAAATGTGTGGCTCTTTATTAGATCCAAGTTCAAAATAGCAGCTATAAAAAACATTTCAGCCTTGCAAGCATGTGGTCGTGGAGTTTGAACCCTGGTATCGATTACAAAAAAAAAAAAAAATTTAAGTTCAAATAAGAATTGAAATAAGGGAGGGGAAAGGGGAAAACAAGGAAGGGATAAGATAGAAGAAAAAAAAAAGAAAATGGAAAAAAAGCTTTTGTAAACAAGGAGGGGTAGGGGGAAAGGAAGCAGGGTGGTAAAAAATTAGCAGCAAGATATATCAGGCACAGGTACAAATTCCCTATGATGAATGTGATCGTTATATATATCTAAATGTTATATATATCTAAATGATCGTTATATATATCTAAAACTAATAAACTTTAAAAAATAAGGAAAAATAATTTTAAAAGATCTACTACATTCATAGAACTTCCTTGACAATTTTCCCTGATAACTAGATTAGCTTTTTCTCCCATTTTAATCCAGGTGAGTTTTATTTTTTCTCTAAATCATCTGTTTTATTTCCCCTTTGCTCATTTTCTATTCAGATGGTTTTATTTTTTATTGATATGCAGACACTCTATATAGCCACTATATACTATGGATGTTATCTCTGTCTAAAATATTGCAGATTTTTAAAAAAAAATTTTAAATGGTCTAGGAATTAAGTAATAAAGTATTAAAGACTTAACATTTATCTCCACAGTTGACCTTATACAAAAGAAAGCATTTAAATGCATGCTTAAGTACTAAGGGGATGAAAAATCATGGTGTCTGAAATCTACTTTCAGCTAGTTTAACAACAAAATAAACAACACACAAAGATAAAACAATGCCAAAATTAACCTAGATGATGAATATATACTAATGTTTACTAATAAACGTTAATTTAGGATTTGGTCAAGGTAAAAGCTGTTTTAGAGACATACCAATTCATAATCATCACCAATTATCAAGCTTTATGTATTATGTAATTACCAGACTATAATGTTAAGAGTCATTATACTTTATTTATTTTTACTCATTCTCATCAATATTCAAAGACTGATGAAAACAAACACATACTCACATTGTCCTTTTTATCTATTCTCTGATTAGTCTTCCTTAATTCCCCAGATGGGGTTAGAGATGGCTTAAAATAAACAGTTCTATTTGCTGCTATGGAAATTGGCTTTGGGATCATAAGTCTCTGAACAGGGGGATGCTGAGAGTCCACCTTACAAGGAAACAGAAATTGAAGACAAACATTTTCATATGTATAGCAATGACTCATGAAAAATATTTGACAACAGCTACTGTGATCTAGAGACCAAGAGTACTTCCTAGATACTCAGTAGATGAAAATAAATATTAAGTAGAAAAAAATGTCAAAAACAATAACTGAACAAGAGGCATTTATTTATATGCTCATATGTACATATATAAAATTCTGTATCTTTCATAGACTAAATTTTATCCTAAACTTAATGACTTTTCATGAACATATACACAGGTGCACACAGAAAAACAAAACCAAATAATACACAAAGCAGTTACATTTAAGCTTCCACCAGAATTTTCAGTGTATTTCTAAAGCAGTTTTTCACATTTCCCCCAAATTACTATGTATATCTTCTCTACCTGCAATTAAGATATTTTGGCCAAAGTTTTCACTTAAATACAAGGAAAATACTGTCAGTTTTTTTACCCACTGTTATTTAAAAAACAAGCCAAACCTAAAATCTTATAATGTAAGTCTATTCCTTGATTCTGAAAGGAATGAATTTTACTAAGTACAGTACACAAGCGTTTCGTTAACAATCTTTTGCCACAGTGAAACACTAAAAATGCTGTTGTTGTAAGATCACTGTGAAGCCAAGACCTATTCTGTACAGATTGCTAAACAATGAATGGAGTCTTTTAACTGAGCAACAGCTGTGAAGAGCACTGGTTTCCAGGACAAAACCTCTATATATTTACTAGCTCTTCCTTAAATTCTTTTCATAAACGTGACATTACAACTCAATGAGACAGTCTATTTTGTAGACTATTTAGTTATACCTGTGAAACATGAACTACAATACTGAATTTTTGCTTTTCCTTTTCTAGCATCCACTGACAAACTTTTATTTAAATATATTCAACCATTAGTAAGATTCTCTGTTATATATCAAGACAAGTTCTCACAAAATTGGCCTCAAGGGGGCTAGGGATTTAGCTCAGCGACATAAGCGCCCACCTTGCAAGCACATGGTCATGAGTTCAAGCCCAGGTACAAAAACAAAAACAAAAACAAGTGGACTCCCTCTGTCTCAGCATCCCAAGTAGCTGGGCCCAAGTAGCATGTACCACCATATCCAGCTCCCATTAATTACTTTTATTGACAATAAGCACAAGCCTAAACTTTTACTTTTTTTGTAACAGTCTGATATAAAGGGGGATCTGAGAAAGAGCTTAAATTAATCATCCCATGATGGTTTTAATAAACTATCTACTACCCAATTGCAAACATCTAGGTAATTCTAAAAAATGGAAAGCAACACTCTTAAGAAAAAAACTCAATCCTAGCTTTTTTCTCTGCAACAATTTTAGCAACAATAAGTCAACTTTTATTTTTCCCACAGTATTCCAAAATGTCAACTTGAACCACATAAAATACACTAACAGAGTACCAAGACATTTGCATTCTACATTTTATTAGCTCTACTAACCCAGAATTTTATTTGGGCTGGCTGATAAAATAGGTACCAAATTGAAATTTTATCACACAAAATAAATTTGATATAATGTCATCTAACAATGCCAAAATAACTAGGTTCAATGAAAGTTTCAATTCACTGAACATCCAATTACTAAACATTTCAAACTTTGTTCACTCTCATTTTATTAATCAAAAGGTAAAAAGCAAGCTATAAAAACTACCACCTAAAGATGGAAATGCCAAATCGCTGAAAAATAATAACTGGGCAGCTCTCAGAACATGCATGTCCAAGTAAAAACAAGCTTATTTTCAAATGCGTTCCATAATGACTGTAAGCGAAGGTCAATTTTTTATATTTACTAACTAAATATGACAAAGTTGCTGATGCATACTCTAAATAACTATCTTACCTTTTGTGTTTTGCCCCAAAATTCTGTGGTGTCTATCCCACTCCTATCAAGAGGCTGAAAAAAAGTAATACAGTAAGCATTAGCATAGATGGGAAACTGAAAAATATGACTCCCATCATGTAATAGGCTTAAAAGTCAACTTACAGAATTCAGAGAAGAGACAACAGATGGAATTCTTTTCACATCCTATTAAGTTAAAAGTAACAAAATTTACTTTTTGTGAAAATAAAAATTTTCCACTGAATTCACACTTCCTTACACTTCTACATGTAACTATGATTTTAAAAACTTACCGCTAAAGGGCTTGACATCTTCTCTAAAGATTGCAATATTCGCCGAGCTGTAGAACTGGTCACACCGTAAGACTGTGTGTTAAGCTGCTTAGCTTTCATCTGTTTTCTAACTGGTGCCTGCAAAGAAAACTCTGCATTATCTGTTGCAATGTAAAATTGAAGGCACCTATTACTATGCAATGAAATGATGTACAAAACAGAATGGCTTTCCAAACTACAACAAGATTAGTGTACTAGCAGCAACCCACTTCTGGGGGATGTCATCAAAAGTTTAGGGTTTTGTTCCTTCCTGACATCTTCATTAAAAATCCAATTCTCTGTCTGAGAAATTACTTTTATAACCAAAAGTGATATAATACTATTATAAACAAAGTGATACTCCTATAAAGTTAGATCTGTCTTTTGTTTTACATAGTAGAAATAGAATAACTGGTAAAATATCCTAGCAATACCTTGTTCTATTTGCTCTTAACATTTAAACCAAAGAACAGTAAATTAATAAAAAGTGACTTAAAGTATCTATTATCCTGAAAATATTGAATTAAATTTCAAGATAGCTAAGAGAGGACTGTAGATTTTCCTGCAACTGAAATTTAACATTTTGATACTAATATCTTGTTTCTCAACTATTAATACAACAAAAAGGAACATTTTAAAATACTCAAGATATCTCTTAATAAATGACTTTTAACTTTTAAATACTGATTAGGAAATAACCTTACATGAATAAAACCTCCTAAAAATCATATGAGTACCCTTTAATACACGAGCAATGTTTAAAATTAAAAAAAAAAAGTTTCTTTTCTCAATAACACATTATAGCTAGGTGTGGTAGTGTACCCCTGCAGTCTCAGCACTCATAAGGCAGAGGCAGGAGGATCACTGTGAGTTTAAGGCCAGCCTGGGCTTCATACTGAGTACTAGGCCAACCTGAACTGCACAGTGAGATCTTATCTCAAAAAGATCTTATCTCAAAAAAAAAGAATGCATAATATTCCAATAACCAAATGAATACAACAAAATCAAGTAACTTGACAATGAACAATACAAGAAAAAGATAATCACAATCAAATTATAACCTTTTTAATAAAAAATATTGTTTCTCAAACAGATATTAAAATTTCATTATTTTCAGAACAGCTATAATAGTCTACTTTTATTAAAATCATGTTGCCCTGGCCTAGGGATATAGCTCAGTGATGCAAAGCCTGCCTGGCAAACACAAGGTCCTGAGTTCAATTTCTAGTACCCCACAAGAAAAAAAAATCGTGATGCCCCTTAAGGTTTTTGTTTTTTATTTTGTTTTGTTTTTTTGGTACTGGGGATCAAACTCACAACCTTGTGCTTGCCAAGCAGGCGCTTGTGCTGCTGAGCTAAATCTCCAGCCCCCTCCTTTAGGTTTTTGAGCTAAAAGTTGTGACAAACATGAAAAAACATTAAAAATATCCACCATGAAAATACACAGCCTGTCCTTTTCACTAAATTCCACTGGCTTCTTAGAGAGTTTCAGTTCACTTACCAATAAAAACAGAACTGAATTCAGGTCCTTAATATGCCACCTAGTTCTAACTCTCCAAGAAAGGAACAGCAAACAAACTTTATCCCAAACCTGCCAGGTTCAAAATTGTGGGCGCATATCAGTAGCAAAGTGCTTGCCTAGAAAACTTAAACCTGCTAGGTTTGATTCCTTGAACCATAAAACAAACAAACAAAAAAAACCACACTAAATAGGAACAACAACAAAACATCATTTATAAATATTTGAAAGCCTCTGTTGAGAAGATTCTAAAGGATAAGACTTGGTCTTGGCAATAAAGAAAAAAAGTACCAATAACATATTAAAAGACTGTTCTGTGAATCAGAGGTTTATAATATCTTAATAGTTCGGTATCTTAGAAGTGAACTAGAAAGTTTAAAAAGAATGTATTAAAAGTGCATTGTGTAACACCAATGTCCAGGTAACATTTTCTCTTTAAAAAATTTTGGTCCTTAGACCAAATAGACTACTGTCACCAGGCATGGTGGTACATTCCTATAATCCCTGCACTTGGGAGGCTGAGGCAGGAGGATCACCACCAGTTCAAAGCAGCCAGGGCTACACAGTGAGTTCCAGGTCAGCCTTGACAACTCAGCAAGACCCCCTCCCAATTACTGTCAATTACATAACAATACTCTAAATAGGAAGCCAAGTGACTACCTGCAACAAAACAAAAAAACCCTAAAGCTTCAAATACACTAATTTCATATGTTTGCTAGGCTTGTTTCAGACTGTCATTTTATATAGAAATATCTACCATCTTTAAAATATCAATGGGTATATGGCACACACATGTAATCCTAGCATTCTGGAAGGCTGAAGTTAAGAGGACTACAACCTATGAAACTGAGGGAGACCCTGTCTTAAAATTTTTTTAAAAGCCTGGGTTCAATTCAGAGTACCACCACCATAAATTTTTTAAAAAGTCAAAACCTTTAATGTAAAATAAAAGCATTAAAGCAACATGCAGCAAAGAGAATTTTTATTATCTTCAACAAAATGGCACAACAAAAATCAGAATGATACAATTTATCTGAAGTTGATTATTTCTTCTTTTGTCTTTTTGAGACAGGGTTTCAATATGCAGTTCAGACTAACCTAGAACTCATTTTGTTGCCCAGGCTGGCCTCAAACTCACAGCAACCCTCCTCTCTCTCACACAGACTGAGTGCTGAGATTACAGGCATGCGCCATCACATTCAGGTGATTAGTTCTTTAAGTTATGCAATTTCCAACTGATATTTATACTTAAATATTCTAACTTGTTTTACTGATTAGCTCTAGTAGAATTTTTTTTATAGTCTCTCAGGGAATGAAGACAGAGTCCTTGACTAGAAATGATTTGTTTACTCTCCAATCCCTATATGTTGTTTCTTTTTAGCGCCTAATGCACTGGATAATATCTACATCATGATGTAAAATAGAAGGAATTGGTATTCTTTCTTAAATGTTTGGTCCCAGAGAAGCTGTCTGAGCCTGAATGTTTCTTTGCTGAAAGATAGTTTAACTATGAATTCAATTTTCTGCACAAATACAAACTATTTCAGGCTAGCTACTGATTAATTCCAATAACATGAAATACTTCCATATAAAATTTTAAAAGTTCAAGATTCACATCCTATATACTATTCATGAAATAAATCTTAAAAACACCTAAAGGAGAGAAATACCATACTCATGGATTGCAAAATTCAATTTGTTAAGACGACCATTCTCAAACTAATCTTTAGACTCAAAGTAATCCCTATCAAAATTGCAACTGCATTTGTTGAAACCAGCAGGCTGATTCTAAAATTTTGTGGAAAAGCAAAGAACCTAGAAAAAGCCAAAACAAGCTTATAAAAGACAAATGAAGCTGGAGAACTCACATTACCTGATTTTAGCACCCATTACTGCTGGTATAAGCACAAACACAGATCAATGGGAAGAACAGAAAATCCAGAAATAAAACCAAATATACAGTCAACTAGTTTACAACAAAGGTATGACAGTTATTCAATGAAAGAGAGTCTTTAATAAATGGTACTAGAACAACTGTTCATCCATATACAAAACAAATGGACACTGGCCCGTACCTTACACTATACAAAACTTAAATGAAATCACAGATGCAAAAAAAGTCTAAAACAAAGAAACTTCTAACAGAAAACAAGAAGACAATCTCTGTGACACTGGGTTAGACAAAAATACCCTAAATATGAAGCAAAAGCATGAAATAAAAAAACTATGCTAGGTATCATAAAAGGTAAAAACCATGTAAAACACTGTTAGGCCAGAGAATGAGAGAATATACCTGTAAAACACACTTCTAAATAAGGACTTGTATCACAAAAGATGAACTTGCAAAATTCGTAAGAAAACAACCCAATTTAAACATGGCCAGAAGGTATGAACAGACACTTCACAGAAAAATACAGACTGATGGAAAATAAGCACATGAAAAATATTAGTCATTAGGGAAATGTTAATTAAAAATATCACTATATGCCTTTTAGAATGACTAAAACAAAAAAAAAACTAACACCATCAAGAGCTAGAAGATTCACAACAAATGAGACATCCACATTACTAGTGAGAATGCCAAGTGGTACCAACCATTTTGGAAAATAGTCTGGCTGATGGTTATGTCAATACAAAGTGACTGACCAATCCAGTGCTTAGGTCTATTTAGCCAGGGGAGATAAAAATGTCCATTGCAGCTTGATTCATAAACGTCAAAAATGTCCTTTCACTGGCACGGAATAAGCATCATAACAATACTCTCCAGCAATAAAAAGGAATTACTGATATATATAAAAAGCTCAATCTCAAAAGGCCATTATGGAATAAAAACTGGATTCAAAGGTATACACATGACCACATTTACATGACACATTCGAGAAAAGCCCAATTACAGGGAAAGAAACAGGTGAATGGTTGTCAGTGATAGTGGAAAGAGGGACAGACTGCAGAGAATGCACGAGGTAATGTTTTGGGGTGAAAAAAGTCTTTGTTGAGTATTTTTGCAGAAGAGGTTGTATAACACTGTTTTATTACAATTCAAATACACCTATATCTAAGGGTAAAATTTATTAAGTGTAACATACCACATATTAAAACAAAAAGAAGGAATTATTAATCATACTTCCTAGGACACACACAAACCTAATACAAAAAAATATTTACTTAGATCTAATAATGTCCACTACCTTAACTTTAAAAATGTAATATTCACAGTTCTCTAATTTTACCAAACAATAACTAGAAGTCTATGCTGAGTGTCAAGACTCTTAACATTTAAAGGGGGAGGATGAGATTATCATTCACCTAGCCACACCAACCTGATAAGGTGTATTCTGTAGCTTCAAGTGTCTTACAGCAGCTGCTGCCCCACCATATGTTGTTTTCCCAGGATAAAAAGGAGAATCTCCAAGCTGACTTGTTTTAGTATTTGAAGAATTCCCAAGTGACTGCACGGAAACACAATGACAAATTATAAACAAAAGTACTCAAAACCAATGTGATTAAATCCAATGCAATTCATACTCACAGGGGAAAGGGTTCCAAAGGCAGATAAGTTGAATGCTGGTTTTTTTGAGCTGGAGGCAGTGTGCTGCGAGACTGACTGAGAGCGATCAGGTTCTGGTGACCACAGATGTGGCAATGAAGTGTTCTTTGAAACAGCTATATCTGAAACAAAAAATACATAGTTTTATACTTACACAGCAAGTATAAGACTCTAATTTTTATACAGAAAAATGAAAATTAAAAACTAAATATAAAACAAAATTTTCATGCTATTAAATTTACATTTACTATCAAAGTTATTACAAAAGGCTAAGAATACCTTTATCAGATGCTCTTGAAGAAAAACCACTGGTAGTTGAGATGTTATCATCATCATGTTGAGAGGTAGAATCTTTAATTTCCTTAACAAGGGAAAATCCTGAACTGCCAATTGGAAATGCTGAAGATGTGGATGGCTGACAGTGTAATGCAGGGGATTCCAACATAGAAAAATTCAGATGGCTCCGATGAAGAGAAGGCCTTGTTAATACATCTGGATAATTTGAAGCAGTACTAGTTGTTGAAGGTTCTTAAAAGAGGAGTAGCAATATAATGAATACAGAGCTTAGAAAAAATAATACACTATCACAATAAAATAATTATTTTAAGAAATATGATTTCATTGCAAATCACCAAGGCCTATGATAAGCTCAATTTAATATACTCTTTATCTGGGCAAGGTTTTCATCCAGCTAAAATACATTACCTAACCGGATGTCAAAGTCACATACAAATTCTTAAAGTATACACATTTGACTCTGGATTTTCTCTGAATAGATGTTACTGTAAGATTTACTCAATGAAAAGAAAAATCAAAGACACTAAGAAAATCATGAGACCACAGGCTTAAGTTTTCCCCTACAAAAATAGCCATTAGCTACATATCCTCCCAGATACTCTATATGCATACACAAGTATGTATTTCCCCTACACACTTATTATACCTCCTGTTCTGTGACTTTTTCATTTATCAATATAATTTTTTCTACATTTAAAGCACTCCCTTTTAAAAACGACATTGTTTTCTAGTGTGCCGTCATGCTGATAACATTCAGTCAATTACTTCCCCAATATGCCATTAAATGCACATGAACTTACAACTGTATATTTTTAAGAGACTAAGCAATTCCAGGTACCCTAAGAACCAATGTCACAAACAATAAGTGGAACTGCCCTGTCAGATTATATCCAACCAAATGCTGATTTTTGCTTAACAAATATTAAACCATGACTCAAATGATTTTATGGCCAGGCATGGTAGCGCACACCTGTAATCCCAGCACTCAGAGGCAGAGGCAGGAAGATCACTGCAAGTTCAAGGCCAGCCTCAGCTACAGTGAATTCAAGACCACCCTGAACTACGTAGTGAGACCGGTCTCAAAAAACTGAAAGAAAAGTCAGGCGTATGGCACACGCCTATAATTCCAGTACTCAGGAGACTAAGGCAGGAGGATCACCATGAGTTCGAGGCCATCCTAGGTTACACAGTAAGTTCTGGGCCAGTCTGAATTATGTAAGGAAACCCTGTTTCAAAAAACAAAACAAAGCAAAAGAAATAGCAAGTGATAGTAATGTACATACATTTCCCCATAATCTCTTAACACTAGATACTGGCCATTTCTAATTTCTTTAAATTGAGTACATCAAATGGCATTGTTAGTTGTATTTATTTAATAAAAGGACTTTGGGGCATACTTGTCTATTTTTATTGGCCATTTATATTTCTTCTTCTCTTACCTGCTTTTTGAGATATTCTCTCAGATTTATATGATCTACTTTTTGACCAGTAAGATCAATGTGCTATGATCACTGAAATACTACAACTATCTTTTCCCAGCTGTTTGAACCAATTCACAACTTTTACCCACTCTTCTTGGGTGATCCTCCTTTTATTTCATTATAATGTTTAACTCTGACTCCACCGTGAATCAGTGACGATGTAGGAATAAAGGAAGTATTCGACTTCACTGTTCTCCATAGGAATAACCTGTTCATGTCCTAAGATAATCTTTTATGTATGTCATCTTTTCCTCTCAATAAATTCTAAAAGGTCTTACTCCTTCCTCTATGATGTATCTGTGTATTTCTAAAACAGTAAAATAATCTGCTTGAGAACGTATCTAATACCTGTTAATCTCATTCATCTTTATTCTTTTTCAGAGTTGTTCTACTCATCTTCCATATTTCTAAGAACTTTATAGTTGTTTGTCAAATTCTTAAAAAGGTCTTACTGTTAGAATGGGATAACTGACACCAAGCCAACCCTTTTAACATAAGTATGTATAAAATGGGAGAAAATATGAGGCAACTATTTTCAGATTAGACAACAGCACAAGAAAACTCTTTAAGATGACCCCTAGGATTTGCCCAGTTGTCTAGGAACACTGCAAGAGCCAGAATACAGACTTGAAGTTCAAGCAAAAAAGGGCAGACAGAAATCAGAATTGAGAGCATTGAGCTTACAGAGGAGCACAAGTCTACATGGGACTGTCCAGTGAGTGGATGGGTTTGTACATACACAAAGCAACCCCAAAGGCAAACAAATAGGAACTGCTACAGAATTGAGAAAACAGAAATACCACACGAATAGTAGTGCTAACAGGGAACAAAAAACCTTGTGCCAAGAAACTGAGGCTCCAGGGCTGTCAGAATTTAAGAGATCTAATTAAGGGTCCCCAGACATTCAGCAGAGATACCAAAGAACTTTCCTTAGACCCATCCTGAAAAGTCATAGGAGTGACAGTTTGTATTCTAAGACCTATCACATTAAGGGACTGGGGAAACATCTTGGACTTCCCAAAAATACACACTGACACAACATAAAATCTATAAAAGTTCAGTATGATCACTAACTGGACTGCCCACTTAAAAAGAATCAATACTCTTCAGAGAAAGATAGCAGAATCTTAAGTAGCTACAAACATTATTCAAAACACCAATACAGTTGTATCTGGAGTTCACAATTTTTTTGTTGTTGTTTTGTTTTGAGACAGAGTCTCACTATGCAGTTCAAGCTGAGCTTGAGCTTGCTATGTAGCCTAGGCTAGCCTTGAACTCAGTGATCCCCCTGCTTCAGCCTCCCAAGTACTGGGATTACAGATGATCATCACCATGCCCAGCTGGTGAACTTAATTCTTGTCGCAAACCAAACTAAATGAGAACTGAATCAAATTCAATGGTTAGGTTCGATGCTGATCTTATGGGGACATTTTATTCAGTTCTTGTCCAGTCGGTTTGCAACCAGAATCGTGTAAGTTTTTTAACAAGGTACCACTGTTCTTAGTCAAAACTCAATTGATACATCTAAAAAAACCCAACCCATTGGTAGGGGAACAAAAGTTAGCCCACACTTAAGTGCCAACTTGATTGGTTTGTAATTTCCAAGAAGACTGGTGAAGCACAATTCTGGATGTATCATAGAGACTGTAACCTTGAGTACCACATCTGGTCACTTAACTCATTCGTTCTCACACTGTTTTTGTACTCTGCTTCCCAGCTGTGCTCTTTGCTCTGCCACATCCAACATCATATATCTGCCTTGGAGCCAGCCCCATGGAATGCATCCCTGAAACCACGAGCCAAAATAAACCTCTTCTGGAAGTGCTGCAGTGGGTGTTGGTACTATGTTCCAGTAAAGGAAAAACTGACTAATGCACCAAGACAGGAAAGACAACAGAGGACTTGAGAAAGACTTCCAAAGCAGCTACTTTGAATATGTAATCCCAGCACTAAAGAGGCTGAGGTGAGAGGATCACTGTGAGCTGGAGGCCAGCCTGGACTACACAGTGAGTTCTGGGTCAGCCTAATCTATAAAGAGGCGGTGGGCCCAGGATATAGCTCAGTGGCACAAGACCTGCCTGACAAGCACCTGGCAAACACAAGGTCCTCAGTCTGATTCCCAGTACCGAAAGAGCAAAAATGAACAAAAAACTACAAAAATACAAGTTTTAAAAAAGATTCATTAGTGCTTCAGCAAAATTTAAAAGAGTATCTTTTTTGTAAAACATAATACTTCTTGTTAAGCAGAGTCATACATGTTTTTATAATTTAGTATTTGTCAATGGGGAGCTTTTCTTCATGTTTTCTACCTGGTTACTGATTAAAGAAAAGTTACAAGATTTTCAAACATTAATGCTATGATTAATTTCTAAAATTTTCTATCATATATCCTCTTATCCAATTACATTTTAATATGAAGAAGTAGTAATGTTAGGCTATTTCATTCCAAATTGTAATGGGACTGCTTCTAATCTTTTACTATTAAACATGATTCTGGTCTTTGGCTTGAAAGACTGACAAAAAATAATATCCAAACTTGAAAGAAATGTATGTGCATGATGTCACACATACTTGGAAGGCTGAGGCAGGAGGATCACCTGAGCCTCTGAAGGCCAGCCTGGGATACATAATCAAGTTTAAGACCAATCTGAACTGTCTCCCAAAAATAAGAAAAAGAAAAAAATTTTAAAAGAATGGATTTTTAAGTTTAGCAAGCATCTATTTAGTATCTACTAAAAAGAAAAATTGTAAGATCATTTTACCCACTAATACATCAAAAGTACATTAATTCCACAATGCTGCTTGAGAACTTGCATTCCTTGAATATATTCTCCCAGTGAAAGTCTACTATGTTTTACTATGATCCTAGACAAAATTTTCTATTCTGAAATGTTCTTCTCTGTGCTTTCTACAAATCTGACTTTAAAAAATATCTAACAGTTTGTACAATAAATAATTCTGGATTATCTGGTTTCAAACTACTACAATAAAAAACACAAGATGCAGATAGAAGCACTCAAGAAACTTGTACTAGACAGAACTTAACATAATAATAGTATGTGAAAAGCTCAAAACTAACATTATATTCAGTAATTAAATACTGAATGATTTCCCTCCAGGATCACAAACAAGGCCAGAATTTCCATATTTCCAATGTGGAACATATATAATACTGGAAGTTCTAACTCTGAAAAACAAAAAACAAAGCAATACAAGGTACCTAATTTGGAAAAGAACTTCCCACAAGGAAAAGCTTTTAGAACAAATAAATGATTCAGCAACATGCCAGGATACAAAAAAAAAAAGGTCACAAGTGCTATTTTTACTACTTGAGCTTATTTTCTACTTTATAATAAAGGAACTAATGCATTTCTATTAAATATTACTAAAATAAAAGTTAGTTCTGTTCATTAAAAAAAGAATATGACAGGGCTGGAGATGTTGCTCAGTGGTAGAACACTTGCCTAGCATGTGTAAGGCCCTGGATTTGATCCCTAGCACCACAAAAATAAGTTTAGCGATTAGGAATTAATGAAGGAAATAAAAGACTAGCACAATGGAAACTAAGAAATTAAATATAAGAAAATGGAAAGGTACCCACATTCACAGATTGGAAGATTTAGTATTATAGTGTCAGCACTACCTTAAGCAAACTACATAGTCCATACAATCCTCATTAAAATCACAAAGGTATTCTTTGTAGAAATAGAAAAATCCACCCGAAAATTAATGATCAAGAGATCCCTAATATCCCAACAAAGCAATAAAGCTGGAGACCACACTTTCTCATTTGAAAACGTAATACAAAACAACAATAATCAAAACAACATGGTACTACCAGAATGATACAGAACAATGGACTAGACTTCAGAGAGCCCAGAAATAAACTTCTATATATACTGAATGAACATCTACAAGGTCTACTCAATAGGGAAACAAATGGTTGTAGAAAGTGGATTAACATATACCAAAACAAAACAACAGAAAAAAAAAAAGACAAAATAAAGATGGACTTTATCTTGAACTGTATACAAAATGTACCAACGACCTCAACCTAACAACCAAAAATGTTAAAACCCCCAAAGGGCTGGGGACTTAGCTCAGCAACATAAGTGCCTGCCTTGCAAGCACGTGGTCATGAGTTTAATCTCCAGTACTGATTTAAAAAAAAAAAAAAACAAAGAAAATACAGGGGGAAAGTTTAAGAGGTCATATCCAAAATACATGAATAATTTCTACAATTAAAAACTAAAATTCAAATAAAATTGACTAAAAAATGAGCAAAGAACCTGAGCAGGCATTTCTCCAATGATACAGAAAGTGGACAACAAACATGAAAATATATTCAACATCACTAATCACCAGAGGAATACAAATCAAAACCATGATGAAATGTCACTCATTATTAGGACAGCTACTACCAGAAAAAAGAAAAGAAATGTTAACTAGGATGTGGACAAACTGGAATCCCTGTGCACTGTTGAAGGAATCTAAGATAGTATCGCATCTACGGAAACAGTGACAATTTTTCAAGAATTATAACATATGTATCATCTGTGAATTTCACACTGCTGAGTATATACCCAAAAGAACTGAAGACAGAATCTTGAAGACATTTACACACCCATGTTTGAAGCAGTATATTCACAAAAGCCAAGAGACAAACAGATTAACCCAAATGTCTATCAACAGATAAATCAATAAGCAAAATGCGGTAACTACATTTAATGGAACACTGTTCAACCTTAAAAAAGGAAATATTGATGCACACTATGATAAACATGAATCTTCAAGATATACTACAAGAAATAAACCAGTAACCAAAAGACAAACATTGTAGGATTCCACTCATGTGAAATATTCAGTGTAGTCAAAGCCACAGAGAGAGAGCAAGAAACTAGAATTGTGGCTGCCAAGGGCCAAGGACTGAAGAAAGAATATGGATGTTTTTGTTTATTAGGTATCGACATTCAGTTCTGCAAGATGAAAAAAGTTCTAAGATGGACAGTGGTAATGGTTACACAACAATGGGAATATTTATGTCAATGAACTATGGAATTTACAATAATCAGAATAAATTTTGTTATACATGTATTTTCTCACAATTCAAAAAAAAATTTCTAAGAAACATTGGAACAAGATGAAGAATTCTTTAAGAATAAAATACTCAAGAAACTTTTGGGAGTGAGGGGAAAGTACTAAGATCATATCTACCAACCTGGCAGTCTATGACCGGGCTACATTCCCAGCCTTTTTCAAGTTTTGAGAAAAGGGTCTTGCTAAATTGCTAAGATATCTCAGCTTCCCTAAATGCTAGGATTCCACTGCATTGAACTAAAACATTCTATCTTAAAAATCCAGTAGATTATCTAAATTGATTTCATATACATAATAATTTATCAAATATGCTCAAATTAAAAGATATGGGCTCATTTAAAAAAAATACTGGTTGAAGTTTAGAACTCTATTTGTATTGTCACTTAATTCAATTAGCATTTAAATGTTATATTTTTCCCTAGAGTGTGTGAGATGCTGGGTTCAAACTACAGCATCAGAATTTTTAAAAAAAAAAAAAATTTTTTTTTTTTTTTGTCTTTTTGATACAAGGTCTCGCTACGCAGTTCAGGCTAGCCTTCAGCTAACTTTGTAGGCCAGACTGGTCTCAGAACTCCCAACAAGCTTCCTGCTTCAGTCCTTCTAGTGCTGGGATTAAAAGCGGCCACCACAGCCGGCCACATTAAAAATTTAACGTTATAAATATTTTAATTTCCCCACAATAAGGAGTCAAGATACAGATAAGCTAAAATATTTTTGGAGAATAAAGTATTCTAATATTGTAATATACTATAAAAAAAATTTTTTCTAATCCTATTCTCTAATCTCTGCATCAATTTATCGCATGGGATAAAAGTGACAGGACATTAATATGTACTAACAAAAATACATATAGTAAAAATAAAATTTTAAAAGACATTTAGACACAGACACACAAAGGACAATTTCTAGTACTGAAAGACATCTAAATCTACTATATACAAAAACTCAAGTATCCTTCTCTAGAAGAAAGAAATCTAGTATGATACATTTTTGTGTGAGGGTATGCTGCTAACAATAACAGCAGATACTGCTAAACATGGAGCCTCCTTACCCTCCACACCAAGCTGAATAAAGGACACAGTATGGATGTTAAGATTACACAAGGCCACATTGTCTAGAGTCACATCAGCCACGAATATCTAATTTCTAAGACTATAACTATAAACACCATGCTATCAATCAAAGTAGCCTTTATCTTCAATTTATCACTGGTTCATTTAGTAGCTATGCCATTGTAGGGCCCTTGGGGACCCAAATTCTTACTTCATCAGCAAAAATTTAAAAGGTACATCATTTGAGGTTTTCTTCATTGCACTAACTAGGCAGAGGAAATAGAAACACCCAAAATCTCACCATCATTGAGAGTCAACACAGAATACGTAGGCAGAAAGCTGCAGCAACATAAAACAGACCACGAATTCTGTTGTTACTGCACTGTACTACTTGAAGACTGCAATACACTCCACCCCCACTGTTACTATTAATATATGTTATATTAGTAAAAATTAGTATTTAGTAACATTCAGGACTTGTGTATCTGAATTATTTTAGCTTTTTGCAATTTGACACTACAGTAATAGATGTTATGTTTAAGTCTTTTAAAGAACTTACTTCAAATTTAAGTGTAATATTTCACAAAGCAAACATAAACTGATTATTTTGGTTATATCTAGTAAGGTCTACAATATTCATCATATTGGAAAGTTACCAGTAGTACTTCCAACACTTGATTACAGGCATTAAATACTTCTGAGAAAAGTTAAAGCAGACTATAAAAACCATCTGGAACTCATGAGGCTTTTAATATGGGAACAGGATTCAGATCCAAGAAACAAGAAGAAAAAAAATACAGTTTGCTTAGATAGCTGGAGATAAACCTCAATGGTATAGCACTTGCCTAGCACATGTGAGGCCTTGGGTTTGGTCCTGATAGAAAGGCCTAACAAAACCAATAATCAAGGGAGCTGGAATAAGGAAATTTAATATATATTAAAAATAAAATTTTAAGACATTTAGACACACACACACAGAGGACAATTTCTACTACTGAAAGACATGTCCTAAATCTACTATATACAAAAACTCAAGTATCCTTCTCTAGAAGAAAGAAATCTAGTATGATACATTTTTGTGTGAGAGTATGCTCACACAAAATGTTCAAAAGGGTATGGAATAGAAGAAATGAAATCTGCCAACAGCAGACTGCTGATGAAGCTGTGTGATGGTATATCAAAGTTGTTGTATTATCTTCCTCTGTAGTTATAAATTTTCTATTATTTAAGTTCATAAATTATAAGCGTGTAATATACTCAGTAAAAAAGCTGCTTTATATTTAATAATGTAATGAATAAAATCTGAGTTTAAATTGACAAGAAAACGTGGGGTTTTTAAATATAATGGACTACTATTCTGCCATAAAAAAAATAAGCTCAAACACTTTAAGGTAAATGGACACACCTTGAGATCATATTCTTAAGTGAAACAATTTAGAAACACATGTAAACACCTCACTGTTTCTCTGGTGTGAGAAACTGAAAGAGTAAATAAGGACCAAAATGTAAAATAGGTATTGTGAAATAGAAGGAAAATGTTCAACTGGGGATGGGAACAATGGAGGCGGGAAGGAAAAGGAAAGGGAAAAGTAAAAAAAGAAGTGAAAAATGGAAACAAAGCTTTTGTAAATGGGGAGGGGAGGGGGTGGGGCCGAAGGGAAGGTAGGAGGAATGGAGAAAAAGAACAAGCTATACCATATACACGTACAAATTCTCTATGGCGACACGTGATCACTATGTATAGCTAAAATGTATCAGTAAAATTTTATTTTAAATGCAATAAAATAAACTGACCTTGGGAATCCAGCAAGATTTCTGTTTTCATGAAAATACACACACAAAAAAAAAACTTCATAGAGGTCATATTAGAAGCTGTCCATGTATTGTACACCTAAATTAAATTTCAAGTTAATTAATTCTCACAAGTACTGTATGCTCATGTTGATGGAAAAGATGGTTTCCGTCACTGTGGATATGCTATTACATATAAACTACAAATCCCCAACCAAAAGAATAGAAACACTGGGTTCTCTTTAACAGCCAAAGTAGAAATGACATGGAAGCAGGCAGATTTTCCAGATAAAAGTCTTAAAGTGGTTGTTAATATACCTAAAAGAAATCTTGAAAAGTACAGATATTAAGACTTCTCAAATTATTTTAACAAACATCAGGCCAGGGATATATAGATATATAGTTCAGCAGCACAGCGCCTGCCTGGCAAACATGAACTTGTTTGATTTCCAGTACCAAAAAAAAAAAAAGCACAAACATTTAAAGATTATACCAAGTTTAATCTTACTAAGAAAATTTAGAAGCCCACCCTGTAACCTCAGCATTCTGGAAGGCTAAGGCATGGGGGGCAGCAAGTGACTCTGGGCAATTTAAGTGAGTTAACAAGAACCTATCTCAAAATAAAAAGGACTAGGGATGTTGCTCTGTGCAAAGGTCCCAGGTTCAATTCCCAGTATCTTTCTACCCCTACACATACACACACAAAGATTTACACTTACATTTCTCCAAAGAAACCATTTTTCAAGTTCATTTTGCTATCGCTATTTTTCACTACAAGTAAATGAGGCAGGAAATGTTACTAAGTATGCCAAAATTAATCAGCCATATATTCAACTCAATTATTCATTCAAAAGAAGATCTGATACACAGAAAAACTGTTATATTTGTCAAAAAATGTAATAAATACTGACAGGTATAGTGCACATACTTATAATCCCAGAACTTGGGAGGCTGAGGCCACAGTATTATCGTGTTTGAGGCCAACCTGGGCTACATGAGGCTCTGGGTCTAAAAAAAAAAAAA
>PVLA01002929.1:148148-239127 GCA_004027455.1 Hydrochoerus hydrochaeris | reverse complement strand
CAGGGAGTCGGCGAGTGAGAGACAGAAAACACTGCACACCAGTCTGTGAGTGAATCTGAATCTGCTTTATTTTTTAGAAGCTGGAATATATATATGCTAACCTTGGCAGCAACCCCCAGCCCCAAGCAGGAAGCGCCCCAGGCTTAGCAGGTGTTAATTAACTCTTTTCATCTTTGTAACATCTCAATCTTGTTACTTAGTTAGTTTGGGAAATGTAAGCCAAGGCACCTGGATGCCTGCAGGAGGAAGAGATGTGTGAGGCTATTATGTTGCTCCCTACATTGTTTCCTTTATCACTTACGGGAGTATGGCAGTTCCTGTGAGGACAGCGCCTGTCTTAGGTCAAGGACTCTTCATATGAATCCAACCAGGCCTTACCCGTCATGGGCCTGCAGGACAGCAATTGGTCCTGTGCCTGTCTTAGGCGGGCCGGTGGGTAACATATGTGTCCCAGTTGCCCGTCTTTGGCTGCCTGTCCAGTGTCTCAGGGCAGTTGTCTCACAGGAACCCCGCAAATCCTCCTCCATGAGCTCTCCCACTTCTCTCACATTATTCACAGAAGGCAAAACCCCACAATCAGTCCTCACAAAGGGGTTATCTAGAGGGCCTCCAGCAACCCCCCTGGAGTCTCCACCCTCGACTTCATATTGAGCATTACATAAAAACATACACATGTGAACTACACAAATTACAATTATCAGTACAAAACATTTCAAGATCCCCGCACCCAATTCCCACATGCGGTGTCCTTTTCCTGGAAAAGCAATTGTCACAAGGCGTGGATGGACTAGGACACGGCATGGACAGAAAAGGGCGCCGCAACAATATTTAAGGAAATATCTGTCATCCAGAAAGAAACAGTTTCCTATGCATAAAAACAGTACTCAGCAATGCAAAGAAAAAGAAAGTATCACTGTTATTTATTTTCTAAAAAAAAGAAAAAAAAACAAATTATAAAAGAAGAGTGTAGAAAGAATAAAATCAACATGTTCATATAAGAGTAAGCAACCAAAATCTGGGCAAGTATTTTTGAGGTGTGAAAAAAAGGGCCTGGTGTCAAAATTTGCAAAGATATAATATAGATTAAAACTAGAAACAAAAAAAAAATTCTGGGTGGAAGAATCTTCCCTCAAATGAGATTTTATTAATTTTTCCACAACCCAGGAATATACTCCAAACCATCTTTCTTCTTGCCAACTTAACTACTGAAAATAGACTTTAAAGTAATGAATGAAAGATAAAGAACTACAGAGTTTAAAAATATCAAGGCATACAAAGATCAAACTAGCTCTTATGAATAAAATATACAATTTAATCCATATAAAACTGGTTTTATTTAGTTCCTAAATCTAGTACTCATATCCTTTAGTCATTGTTCAAATTAAAGCTCCTGAACTCCATCCAAGTCTGAAATTTGTTTCAAGATAACTGTTAAAGATAATGCAATGCATGACTGGTTCTGCCTAATTCATTTACCACTTGAAGATGCTCAGGCATAAAATTCAACACTTTAAGATAGCCAACCTCTCCCAAGAGTCCATCTTTATAATTCTTTTGCTAGCCACCAATTCTTAATATTAAAAAGTTTTGGACTATTAGCTGTAAGCAGGTACATACATAAGGAAATGGCATCCAAAATATGAAAACAAAGAAAATAGGTGCAATCCTTTTGAATTCAGTAGATGGTTTGACCAAAGCATATGCACAGGTACATTGATCCTTCCACCTCACTGTCTGAATGTCTGTTTTTACACACTATAGAACATACTGACCATAGCCAAAACAAAGCTAAATTGTATGAGCCTATACCACTGGGATGATAAAGCAAACAGATCAATGTGAGGAGTGAAAGAGAAAGAGTATCAGGTTCAGAGGCTGAAGTTCTGTTTTGATGTCACAGTCTTATGTAAGAAACTACTACTCCTCTTAAGTATGAAAAAAATCTAGCTTTTAGATTTTATATTACAGAAAGAAACACTAAAGATACCACAGATAGGATGAGACAGGGTTCTTTTCAGATTAAAAAAACACATACACACAAATATGAATAAAGTCCTAAAACTTGTTCTTCTGGGTCCTTCTTTCAAACATTCTAATGATCCTTGGGTCATTTTCTTGACTCTCGTGTGAACTAAATCTTCAGTCTGTCCCAAAATAAGCAAAGGTTCAGGAAGTTAGGCAAATTGAAAGATATACCAGCATAACAATATAGCAGCTGCTAGTTTAAGAACAACCATTAAAGCAACCTGGAGAAAGACTACAAAGTATAATATAAACTAGTATGTTGAAGCTGAAAGATTACCCATGTTTATTTCATTGATATTTAATTATTTTAAGTGAAGTAATACAGGATAAAATAACTTTTATAAAGCAGCCTATCTTAGAAGTTTTGGAATTGCAGAGTATACTATTAAACTTAAAGCATTCAATCTAATCATAAATTATTTGTTTAAAACTAAAGGCCAGCATCACAAATCAATCAAAGAGGTACATTAAATTACAAATAAATGTATCTTTATCTCAATTATATCATTCACACAACCACTATAGTCTGATTTATACATATCTAACTACTTAGTAAATCATGCATAAAATAAAGAAAATATAATTTAGTGCCTAATATCTTAAGAGAACTAAATCAAATGGTTAATTCAGTCTGTAATCAGTAGGCCAATTTTCACATACCACTTTTGAATTGTGCTTGATATTAAAAATTAAAAAAATCTCAAAAGTTAAATACATTGTCTGCTAATCAAACTATAACCATGCAGCAAGCAAAATGTATTGCGAAGCACCATTTGATGAACTAAGGAGGGTGAACAGAAGAGATCACCATTATTCTGGTAACATAATGTGTCCGAGGGAAAAAAACATCACACAAAACATTACATTCTAAACTAACTGCTGTGCTCTGAATTTTTGTGCCCCCTCAAAGTTCACACAGTGAAATCCTAACCTACAGGTGATCATATGTGGAGGTTTGGGCTTTGGAAGGTGACTAGGTGATGAGCTTTTGCCCATGTGAATGAGGTTAATACCCTTTCAAAACAGGCCCTCACCTGTCTTTCAGCCTGCTGAAGTTAAAATGAAAAGGTATTTGTTTATCAACCAGGAAATGGCTGTGTTCAGTTACTTTTCTCTCACGGATGAGTCAAAATACTCAACACTCAAAATTAAGGAAGGAAAGGTTTGTTTAGCTTACAATTTGTGGAGGTTTCAGTCCATAATCAGCTGGCTCCAAGGCAGGGTGGCATGGCACCAGGGCAACACTTGAAGGCAGTGGCCAGAAAAAGCAGCCAGAGCAAAAGAGGGCTGAGTAAGCCTCTTTTCCTCCTCTGTATTGTACATAGGCCACCACCACAACCCACCTGCTGAGGATGTAGCACTCACAAAATCTCCCTGCCCTCCTACTGCACAGGATGAGGTTATTTATATTAAGAACCCTGGCTGCCTGCTGAGTCTCTTAAACTTCTAAACTATTCAAGTTAACACAATGTATCAATGATAACAGGTTGTTAAATCTGGGACTTGTCAGTCTTTATGGATGGTCAGAAGTAAATTCTTCTTATCTAATCCAAGTGGTTTATAGCACTTCGCTGTTGCAACCAAAATGGATTTAGATACTTACTTTTAAGAAATACAATATACTTTAGAGAAGGACTCATAGGATTCCCAACATAATGGCATTACATATTTCAAGTAAATTACATTTGGTGGTCTCTCAAAGTGCCTATTTTCTTTACAAAGCCAAGCAAAGACACTGAACCAAATACAAACATTCAAATGATAGATGGCTCGATTCAGGCCAAGAAATGACTAAAAGCAACATATCAGTTCTCTGCAGGTGAAATGCTCAGCTATGACTGCCACACCCCTGGCAACTTCTAGTTTGGAACACCATGGATAGGATCTTTATAACTAAGTGGATGCATCACAGACTATGTATTTCTAGAAATTAAGGTATTCACATTGAATCATTATTTAGAGTAATGAATAGGAGAAACACCATAGGTGAGGCTTTCAGGCATATCATGTTATGTACTAAACAGTGATTTATCATGTTAAATGTATTTTTAAAAAAGTTCCACCCTCCTTTATTCACCAGTTTGCTCTCATTTTCCTTTCAAATTCTATTGAAAAACTCCTTGTTCCATATCTCCCATCGCTGTCTCTATACATTGTTCTTCTTCCTGAAAGTTATACCCTGAATTTGATCATTACAATATTTTTAAATTCCTGTTAAGGCACTCGAAATACCATAGCAAAGCTCTAACCAATGGGATTTTTAATTTCTTTACCTAATGCATCAGAATAAGGCATTCTAACTATGAAGAGTAAAAATCAGGAGAGAAGGGGGTCACTGTGATCCTCCCCAAATACTCCATCCTTTGTCTCAACCACTAATGCTAGGTGAGAGCTACAGCTCACCTAGCCCTTGTACCAATGTAAAATGGTCTGATAAAGAGTCAAATACACATACAGACTTCATCACAGACTGCCGAGGCCAATTACAGTGTGCAATATTAGTGAAGTCATGCTTAGTTGCTATTAAAATGGCAGCTGAAACTCCCCAAAAGGTATTTGTTTATGGTCCTTCAGTCTGCAGTACCATAGATAGGTATTTGTACAATCCCAGGAACTGTTTAAACCAACCCAACATTATTCTTGAGAAGCTTATTTTCATTTTACTCAATAATGGTACCATTACCTCCCATGGTAGATGCAATGTCCTGGAACTCTATAGAGCCTTCCGTTTTATATACAAACCATAGTTTATCAAGTACATATTTCAAGAAGAAAATATATATGGCAGCCATTGTTGACTTCCCTATTGTCTGGTTTTGAAGACGTAAAATGCCTTCATCGTCCTGTTCTGATCAGTCTAATACTATTTTGTTTTGTAAAAATTCATTGTGTGTGAAGATATGGACAACTATTTAGAAGAAAACAAGAGACAATATGATAGACAGTGAAGATCTCCTGTTGTCTTGCTTTGAAATCTGTGTTTCTTATATTGTTTTATTCTGTTTTGTTATGTTTAATGTTACCCTCTTTTAAATACAATTTTTAAAAAAGAAGAAAATATAAAAGATACTCTATGGAAGGAATGTTTGTTTGAGATTTCCTAAATTCACAGAAGTTATTTGGGCAAAACTGTCTGATCTTCTACTCAATTTTTCCAAGTGAGGAATTGAGAGGGGATGCAATCTTTCTTTGGAGAAGGCACTTGTTAACACTGTTATTTTGGACAGTAAGGTGTCAACCCAATGAAGTCAGTTTTATCTCAATGGCAAGGGGAACAAGTTTGACCATCTGTCCGGTAATGGTTCACATTCAGAGAAATTGTCTTATTATGAAAATGCTGTCACACTTTTACATAGTTGCAAGACAAGAAACTCAGAAATAGCTTCATAAACAAAATTTAAAGTAGATTCAGGAATACTACCATTTTCTTTAAAATCTAACTCTGAGATACTAATTTACTTGAAATTATTACCTAGAAATATTGTGCCCAAATAAAGCAGAATACAACATGATATATTTTTTTTTAGATTGAGGTAAAAAGGAAACATACTCTATTAGGTATAACTACAGAGAATAAACCTATAATTTTTCTGAATAAAATAGAATGAAATGGGAAAACAATAATCTATATTAAGTGTTAAAAGAATTCTTACAGGAGATTAGAGTATTAACATTGGCATTGAAACTAGTCAATACATACTAACTTAAAACTTTAGAAATATTCAACTGTGGACTGTGTTTTATAGAGATTTGTGTAGTGTCTTGTAAGCATACTTCTTTCAGCCAACATATTTAGTGGTATAGGAGAAAAGTCAATGAATCTCAAATAAAGGAGTATGAGTTTTCATATGGTTCTGCTACTCTAGAAATAATCTCCCCCAACTCCTCCTCAAAAAACAAATGTGCAACCCCTATCCTTTGGTTATCATGGGAAGCAAACAACATTACATGTCAACAGTGCTCCACAAATTCCATTTACAAAGTAGAACTTACTTGTACGAGATTATTTCACTGTCTAATGTTGAGGGGAATACCTGAAATATATTATGTCTCCAATACAAAGAATAAACAAATCCAGAGCCATAATAATAATGGTTATAGTTCTACTACAAATATAATAATTCATAACATAAATACTGTTTATAAAAATGTTTTGATAAACATACAGTTGTTTTGGAAAAATTAACCTGTCAGAATTCTCAAGATAAAAACACAAACTGTCCATAAAATTATCAGAATTGATTACTGCAGAGAAAATTTTACTTTACAAAAAGATAATGTTTTTCAAAATGCAACTTTTATAAAAGTGAATTAAAATTCCAAAGCAGAGATTTTTAAACTTTAAGCTCCCAGTAATCACCTGGGAGTTTTCTCTAAATACAGATTCTGTTATAGCAGATAAAAGATAGGGCCTGAGAGACTGCATTTTTAATAAGTGCCACATGATAATGATGTTGCTGCCTATCTAGATTGCACATTTTGAATAGTAAGGTTCTAAACCACAAATTTAAAAAATTAAGAACCGTTCATCAAAGACCCAGTACACTAGAATAAGAATTTAGAATCAAAGAAAATAAACAAAAAATTAATGTGAAATTTCCATTTTGGTAATTAAGAAAAATCAGTATGTATTTGTAATAATAAAAAATAAAAAGATTACATTAAAAAACAGAAACAAAACACTACATTTAAAAGTAGGAATGCCTTCAGCCAAAATAGTACTGAAATGAAATGTATGGGCATATAATGAGACTAAAAAGACAATATACATTCAACTGGAAGTCTAACATAATACAGTAACCAAAACTGGATGAGGACAGCATCAAATGTCAAAATAAATCTTGAAGAATCCTATAAAACCCAAAGCCAATTCTGGTTTATACTGGAAATAAGTGGACCAACATGAAGAAGATCCCCTAAAGAAATGTTCATTAACATTAATGGACAAAAGCCATGCAATCATATCAATAAATACTTTCAAGGAATTTGATGTGGGATAGGAACAGTACTCAAGGTCCTTCATTAAATGCTTTTTATATATTCAACACAAATCCCACTATGTAATAGTTAATAACATATGAGAAATATTATATACATCTCCCATTAGATCAGAAAAAGAGAAGGATTCCTATTATTATTGTTACTACTAAGTTATACACTAGTATTTTCACTCAGTGCAATGAGAAAAGAATATGCTAAGATAGACATTATGGCTTGTGTCTAGGGGTCACTCCAAAGCCTCATGCACACTCACAGGTGGGGATTTCAAGAGGTAGTTAGACATAGAGTGTGTGATGCTGGGATTAAGGGTGTGTGATTAGTAAATTAGACCACTGAATGGTTTGGTATGTTTTGGAAGTGGCTAATGAGAAGGTCCTCCCTGGGTGCAAGTGCTACCAGCCCAAAAGGTACAGAAAGAGGTTTGCTGGAGTCAGCTGTCCTTTGCTGCTTTTGCTTCCTTCTGCCTACCATCTACTGCTTGTCTTCTGTGATGCCTTTCTGCCAGGTCACCCTGTCTTGCAGCTAGCTAACTGTAAACTGAAACCCCTATAAACTGTGAGTGGAAATAAACCCTTCCTCCTCTAACTTTGGGGTTTGGGTATTTGGTCTTGGCAATGAGAAAAAAATAACTAATACAATATAGTAAGGAAATTCTACAAATTGTTTTTACCAGAAAATATATAACTGTCTACATATAAAAGCAAAGAAACCTTTTTCAATAAAGAAACAATTAAAAATCATTAAGACTCATGAGAACTCAAATACAAAAATCAATGTACAAACTGGTAACTAAAAAGTTTTAAAACCTCTAGTAGGATAATTCGAAAATGTCTAAAAAGTTTCACATGTGTAAAACCTACCTGAAGAACAAAACAAGAACCTTAACAAGAGGTTTGGCTTGGTTTTGTTTTGTTTTGTTTTGGGAGAGAAATCTATACTATAAAAATGTGACCTATGCCCCTAATTAACCCATAAATAAAAGGCATAGTTTTTAAAAACTAATGTACATCTATGCACTATTTTCAATGTGAAAAAGAAATACAGTACCAACGATGCTCCAAGACTCAAGGGTCTTTCTTCTGCTAGCCTTAGCTGAGCCCTTTTCTGCTGTAAGGCCACTGTGTGTTCTGTTCCGTTGGCTTCAGATATTTTACACTTTAAGTCTGCTATAATGGTTGGCCAATTTCACTGGATCCCAATGCCAAAAAATTCTCTTCTGTGACCTCCTTATCTCAAGTGGATGTACACATTCAGGCCCTCACACATGCAAGGTGTGGGCCTATCCCATCCCTCAAGCTGTCTACCCTTACACCTTATCTTTGGGCCCTTCCATTTGACCACACATGCAACAGTTTAATCATCCTCTCTAACCACCTGCAGGAATGCCTGGTATATGCACTTGCAGTTCAGAAAAAAATTTGAAGTACACTTACATTTAGGTTTTCACTATTATCAACAGCCCAAAGTTTGCATGGTTGGTTTAATAATTACACATGAATATACAGAATGAGATACATTAAAATTATTTTGCTGAAGAATTAAAGACATTTTAAACTGTATAAAACAGAATGTACAGTACAATCCTACTTTTATAATCAAATTTATCTGCACAAAATACATAACAAAATGACAATCTCAAGTCATATAGATAGTGATTTTAATAAATTTTAAGTGATTTGCATAAATTTATATTTAAGCTTTGTGTATTTTCTGAAAACATGATTAAAAAAACCAACATAGGTTTGTTTTAATTGTAAGCATCTGTGTCTGTTTTAAGGAAATAGGCCTCTTGACTTTCTCAAAGGCTATTATTGTGTTTGCCCCAAAGTATGTAAACTCAGGGGAAGAAAAAAAGCATTAACACTCTGCCATTGAACTCAACAAGCCACACTGTAGAAATATAGCTGGAAGCTGTTACAAAAAGTCACTGAGTTCCTAATCTTGTTGGTCCTGGATGCAATCCCCAGTACCTGAAGAAAAATTCTTGAATGACAAAAAGATAAGGGCCAATATTTTCTTGTATAGGACAACCACAATTCAAGATGACCCATGTCTTCCTTCTTTCAAGGTTGGAACAAGACCAAAATCTCCACAAAGTCTAACGCTGAAAGGAAGAGCAAGCAAAATAATATTTTGTTGTTATAGAATCTCATTTTAGCAT
Source organism: Hydrochoerus hydrochaeris (assembly GCA_004027455.1). Lineage (NCBI taxonomy): Eukaryota > Metazoa > Chordata > Mammalia > Rodentia > Hydrochaeridae > Hydrochoerus > Hydrochoerus hydrochaeris. The sequence goes on along the minus strand of PVLA01002929.1, from coordinate 229,940 downwards.
TGAGAAAATAGTATATTTCTGCCACGGTGACATACAACTTGTCATTTTCTATGATGCATTCTATCACAATAGTGTACAAAAAGTGTGTCACAATCATAAATCACAGTAACCTTTTACCACTAGATGGTGAGCTTGTGGTTTGATAGCTCTTATCTCTGAGGTCCCAGGTCTTTTCAATCAAAAATTTGAGACATCAGACCCACCCTTTTCATCTTAAATATTTAATGATTAAAAAAACCATTATCTAAAATGCAAAAATACATTATAAAGTCGATTAACAGATAGTTCTCAGAATACTTTTTATAGCCAAAGTAATATACTTAAATCCTAATATACATTTTAATTTGAATTTACTTGGGACTAGGAGTGTTTAAGAATATGAGAATTCCTGTACTTAGGATCTTTAGTTTTGACCTCCTATTTGCCTGTTTAGGTGTCTCAAATGGAAAGACTCACTGCAAGCTCACACCCAGGCTTTTGCCTGAAGCAACAGCTGCGTTCTAGCCAGCAACCTGTAGCCACACATACCAGCTGCTGCACTGCTCTTGCCTCGTTGGGCCCTGCTGGCATGGACTGGGACCTGATCCTTCATTTGATTGAGAAAGTCAAGGGGTGAATCTAAATGTGAGCCCCATAGTTTCCTTTCCCACATCAGGGTTAGGACACTGGCAATACCAGTAATTCTCTAAGAGGCCAAGTGGATTAGTTTATTTTAAAGTGACTTTTTTTAAAAAGTGAATTTTTATAAGGTTAAAACAAAGCATAATCTATAAGCCACTATTTAAAATACATATTCACAGGCTGGGAATGTAGCTCAGTGGTGTAAGTGCCCGCCTGGCAAGCACAAGGTCATGAGTTCAATCCCCGGTATCAGAGAGAAAGAGAGAAAGAGAGAGAGAAAGAGAGAGAGAAAGAGAGAGAGAAAGAGAGAGAGAGAGAGAGAAAGAAAGATAAAATAAAATACATATTCACAATTGCTGAGGAGTATCAAACTCATTCTTAGAACAAGGAGTTTAAATCACATTATAATTCTATTTTTCTTTTAGAAAAATGTTAATATAATTAAATATCTGCTCTTCAAAATCCTGTGTAAATGAATTGGTAAATTTGAAAACAAAAGCTCATTTAATTAATCATTTTATAGAATATTTATTAAATGGCATTTTAAGAAAATATTTAAACTTTTCTTAACCTGTGGCATTACCAATGTGTATGTCAATTATTATGCTCTATTACATCATAGAGATGCCCTGAGGAAACAATACATCATAAAGGATGTTTCTGTATAATAAATGGCCTCTAGATTGCCATATTGTAATATTTCTTACACATTTTATGAGATTTCTTAGGTTTTGCCTTAAAGTCAAACATAATTTTTCACTGTAATTTACCATGCTTCCTACAGGAATTCATTCTTACATATTTGCTATATCTAATACCAAATACACTGAAAACATAAGTAAGCTTATTAAAACTGCATGAAAGAATGCATCAACTCCGGGGATTTGAGGGCTGTTTTTAGCAATCACAAGCTTTTACTCTTCAAAGGGAGAGTTTTGTTACAACTATTAAGAGACATGTTACCCACTTTATATTACTTATAATTATGTCTTATCCACTTTGATTAACATAAGTCTCAAGTACAAATCACGTGTGAACCTGCTTCATATTTACACAGATAAACCCCAGGAGAGGACCCTGATAACTGATGAATGAATTTTCATGTATTTTTACTGTTTATTGCCTTTAAACATATTTTAGATAGTTTAGATACAGATAAGTAATACTTCACAAATTTTAACCAAGGAGCTAAAGATGGAAAACCTCCATATATATAAACTGACAAACTAAATTGCAGTCCTTCAAAATTAGCATCTATTTTGCCCTGACATGTCACATAACTAATCTTCCTGGTTATCAGTCAAGAAACTCTACTGAAAACAAGTGTCAGTTTGAGGATATCTGACCTGTAAAGGCCCAAGATGAAGCCAGAACTGACAGTGGTACATGAACCAGCAACCAGGAAATACTTGTCCTGTAACTCTCAGGAGGTTTCACCCTAACAGGAGAATTGCATTGGATACAATGAATCTGGGATAGCACCCTATGAGCTAAAACTAAGGGCAGTACAGTGAGGCACACTGACCTGCAATGCTAGTTTTTCACAGATGTTTTGTATTTCTAAGTTTAAACCTCCCAACAAAATAAGACTTTCTCTTTTAGGTAGGCATCATGTTCTTTTATCTAGATGCATACACAAACCTCTTTTGCATGATTATTTCTGAAATAAATAAAATATACTAGCCCTATTTATTTCAAGTTCTATGGATATTCTGTGGCAGACAAAATACCATGAGATTTACATTATCAGAAGCTATTCATAAGGTATTCTATGAAGTACTATAAAATAATGAATTAATGTGGAAGTGGCTCTATGTAACTTCTTATTTCTGTAGATTTAGAAGTTAATCCTCACTTGAATGAATAAGTAGGTTTGGTGATGATTTCAGTTGTAGGCTGAAATAGAAGCACTCAGATTGGCAATAAAAAATAATTTAACTTATGTCAGGTTTTTCCTAGTACTGCATCTACTGAATAAACAGAAAACATCTATTGAAATATACTTTGTGGGAAACAAAGGCCAGTATGTGCAATTTATTGCTCAACTAATTCCCTCTCTAGTAATTTCAGGATGTTACAAGGACAGGTAAAGACTTAACAACAAGGACAGCACTTAAACAATGACTTAAATACCTTAAGATGTCCAGAAAAACAAATTGATCAACCAGTGTCCTGTCATCAGTTAACAGCAGCCCTGATTCTACATCTCTCTCATAGCTTGCCATTAATCCAGTCTGTGAGATACTGTGTCACAGTAATATAGATTATTTAAACCATGAATGCTGTAGAGTAGTATTCAAATTTGTTGCCAGTTACATAATCTATTCTAGTATGATTATTTCATTGTATTCGAGCCTAGAAATCTCTTACTTTTAGCTAATTGTCTAAGGGTGATTTGAAAACCAAAATAGGTTGATGGTAAAGTTTTAAAGACTGTGTCAATCTGCAGGAATGGAAGAGAATATATTCAAAAGCTATCAGTTTAGTTCTTAGTTCCATTTATCTTTCACCACCTGCTTTTATAAGAAACTGACACTGGAATAAGGGTTCCTTCTTTGCAGCAAGCACAATGTGTTACGCTTTGTTAGTAAAAACTACCAGAGAGACAGTGTAAGAGGAAAGAAAAAGTTTTCCTGGTTTCCACGTATCTGCATTTGGTACTTCATGATCCTGCCACCTAGCTATGTGCCACAGCAATCAGGGGTCACACAGTAGTATTCTATCTCAGCTAAGAGTTCCAAAACACAGACCTTCATTGAGCTCACAGCCCCACCCTGGTTTAGTGAACACTGTAGCATGGCCCTCTCAACATGGACACTATTATACACACCAAGACTTTTATCACCTGTCTCTGAGCCTGTTCCCATGCACCAGCCTGGCTCCATCTGAACCCCCAGTAAGTGTACTCTCCTGTCACTCTCATATGATCTGTAACCTGGAATGGGGTTTTCTACTTGCCTGGCTAATAACCATCTCTGGCCTGTTCAACTCAGGAGACCTCTCTGACATCCAGTGAGCTGTAACCATACATTGAAATGAGATCTGAATAAAGCCTTAGGAAGATCCTTCCCTTCAAAGTTTGTTCCTTCACTGGTGCTTAGCTTTCTAGGGCTGCCATAACAAAATACTACAGAATGGGTAGCTTCAACAACAGATAGTTATTTCCCCATAGGTCCAGAGGCCAGAGTATGAGGTCAAGATTTCAGCAGGTTACATTTCTTCTACAAATGGCCACTGTCTCACTATGTCTCACTTCTGTATTCTTGCAATCTTGGGAGTTTGATATTTTCTCTTCCAGGAACACAGTCAAATGGATTAGGACCCATCCTATTCTAAAGTCCTTATTTAATTTAATCATTTTGTAAAAGATCTTATCTTCAACTATGATTGCCTTTGGAGGTGCTGGGGATTAGGATTCCAAAATATGAAAATGGACTGGGGCACAAATTAATTCATAACATACAGGTACTGTATTATGGGCTTATCTGTAACTACATATATAAGCTACATCTATAGTTTATATGTATGTATGCTATTTATATAATACTTAGATATATAAGCATATTTGTATATATTTTATATATACATATATTCATATATATACAGGAAAGTTCATACTGTTGCAGGAATAATTCCAACTTAAATTTAACACTAATGTTTTATTACCTTTTAAAAAGAAGAAGAATCCTGAGGTGGTGTTTTGGGTTACTTGGCAATGCTTTTTGTCCTTTAATAACTCATGGAGATTTTTGTTTGTTTCATTTGATGTTCCATATGTCTATATATATATATATATATATATATATATATATATATACTATGCATGATTAAAAATATATAGAGTGTATATATAATTAAACAATATACACTTTATCTACATGGTTTATGTTTTTTTTTCCTTTTTGGCACTAGGATTCAAACTCAAGACCTGTTGCTTGCCAGGCAGGTGCCGAGCTGGTGAGCTATACTTCCAGCCCTACATGGTTTAAATTTTTACAAGCTTTAAAATTCAAAGTTAAAATGAAACATGAATTCAAGACAAAATATTCTCCCATACAACCTAGTATGAAGCAGAAACTTTAAAATATAATTTTAAAAAATCATAATCATCAAGTTAAAGGACTGTCTCATACTAAGAGATGAAAATTTTGGTTTAATTTGGCAATTTTATAATGGCCCAATAAAAGTTCAATTACAATTAGCCACACACACTGACGAGCCAAGGAAAATAAGAGCCATCCTCCTGTCTCCTTATTCTTAGAATATATGAAACTTGTAACATATAATTCTATGTAAATACCCAAGGCCACCCTCACAGGAGTAATGCCTGTTCCTTATATATACACAATTAAAGTTTAACAGATTCTTTCCTTTTGTTTGGTTCTTCTACTTGTCATCCTCTAAGCCAAAATTTCCCAGATGACAGTGACCAGAAAGTATAGGTGTCAAGTGTTAATAGGTATGAAACAAATACTCACATGAATACACAAATACATGCTTGTGCATGAGTTTGACTTCAAATGAGCTAAAACATTACATGCTATATTCTACTTAGAAACCAAGGCCGTAGGGTCTCCTCTATGCCTTGCAGAAGAGAAACCTGGTTAAGTATGTTCAGTCTAGCTTTTACCCAAATGTATTTGCACCTAGAAATGTTCTGCCTTGAAAATAGTTTTGGAAAATGTTGTGTGAAGGTATGATTTTGCTTCACTTCTTGAAACAATTTAGAAAGAGGCAAAAATTATTTCTGTCCTGTCTTGAAGTTTGTATACTTCCTCACAAGTGGGAATAGGAAGATACTAGAGTGTCACATTTTGACAAATACATGGGATGAGAGGGAATCAAACATATTCTAATAAACGATGGCTATTTCTAACTCTAACAAGATGGGCAGACAAATTGTCCCTTTCTAAATACACTGTGTACAGAAGCAATATGCTACTTACATAATCTCATTCAGTTTTCCTGATAATTATACATAAAAGTTTGCTATTACACTTGGTTGATGAGAAAACTAAGGACAAAGTACAAAAGTATTTAACTAATACATGGCATTCTTCTGCCTTCTAAATTATTGAATCTCTTTTCAGTCCCTATTTCCTATGAGCAAAATAAACGGCTATAAAATCATCCTTGATAGTTATGCACATCAAGCATAATTTCCTAGAATCAAAAGTGTAGCTATTAGTGAACAGGACAGAACTTCCAAAATAACTGCTTGTGTTTTTACATATTACAATGCCTTTTATTTTCAAAGAGATTTAAACGGTTTGCGTTTTAAGGTTTAACTTTAAAAATAAGATTACTCATAGAAAGTTTACTGCATTATTCTTTCAATTTAAAATCCATATATCCATAACATAGCACTCAAATCTAAACACTTTAAAACAAGAGATAATGAGTATATTCGTTATAGTTTTTAGAAATCTGTTTTCTGTAATTTAAAATTAAATGATTTTTAGTATATGCTAGATAAAATTATCTTGGAATTCTTCTATGTCATCGATATTTAAGCATATCAACATGTGAATGATCTCTTTACCAGATAAAAATGTCTTTTCATAATGAAGACAAAAGAATCAGTTTTTCCAAGCCATTTCCTTACATCACCATATGCTCAGCAAGAGTACTGATCAGACAGGCAATTTGTGAAACTCAGGAATCTTGTACCGTTTAGCTACTCAATCACTTAAAGTATCTACTGCTGCTTTTTCTTTTGCAAGTTTTAAAATTCCAACATTCTCATTCCTGGATTAATCTGAGCTTTCACTTATTTTTTATCTGCTCTCTGGTTTCCATGGAACTTGGTAGACAAATGTTCCAATGAATCAAAGATTCTTAGTAAACCTTGTCCCAATCTTGGTCAGTGATTTTTAAAACAAGTCAATTTGCCATCTACAAGATGGAAAAAAGTGTGTCTATACATATTATATACTGTATTTTGATAAAGAATTGACACAAAATAAAATCAAAACATGTAAAAAGTATTTAGTTCTTCTAAGTATGTTATAAAGCTTTGAAATATAAAATGCTAGCCCATCAACTACAGAATGGATGAAAAAGATGTGGAATTTTTATACAGTGGAATATTACTCACCAATAAAAAGGATGATCATGAAGCTTTTATAGGTAAGTGGCAGCAACCTGAAACTATCCTCATAAGTGAAGTAAATCAGACTCACATTTGTAAGTATTTTATTGTCTCTCTAGTATAAAAAAAATAAAAAACTGAAAGAGTAATAAGGTCCAAAATGTACAATAGATATTATAATAATGAATGGGAAAGAAAGTGCTCTAAAGTATATAGCTGTATGTATGTTTAAGTGTGTAAGATAGATAACCATACTACTGTTTTGTTAGTTCATCAAACCGAATAATACCTACAGTATAAATGCAGAAAGCAAAAGGAAAGCTATTTTTAAAAACATTAGTTAGGGTCTAGTTCCTAATCTTGTGTGGGCTTGTGAGAGGGTTTTTTAATTTATGATACGGCCAATGACTTATTTAACTTCATTCACCTCACAGTACTCTGCATATAATGTTTATTGATTCAAAAATATTTTAAGTCCCCATGATCTTCCAAGTATTATAACATGATAGATTAAATACTAAGAATACAATGCCTATTAGCACCATTAGTCACTTAAAACAATAAGTACAGTGTCCTACAGTTACTCTATAGAGTCAACACTATCATTTGTTTATTCATATGGACAACATATTAGACATTTTCTGCTGGCTTGCTCTATGCTTCTTGCCAACCATGCCTTAGATCCCACAGTGAAAGGAATTAGATTCTTTTGGTATTATTTTATATCCATTATGGAATGCAGCAGAAATAGCTACATAAGAGGATCTACACCACTATATCAGATATCAAAGCAGCATAGGAAGGAAAAAGTTTTAAAAAGTGAACATTATTATTCTAGATGAAAGTACAAGCTAATTATGTCTTTAACAGTCCCCAACCTCTCTGACCCTCCCTGCAAGATATAAGTTAATACCTGCATTTACGTATTTCTCTTCTCTTTCCACTTGCAATTAAAAAAACATACTTAAAGCAAAATCATTAAAAAGGACAAACACTTTTAATTTTCTATGCAAGTAACTTTTAGGTTTAATTATATAAACCACCTACAGTAATTATATTGCTTAATTATGCTAATTTGTAATAATTACATTTAAATCTTTCTGTTGAAATGTTACCATGAAATTATATAACTGATCATTCTAATCTGTTTACTACCATAAATGAAATGTTTATTGTTCCACAGTCAAAAAACATTAAAAACCACTGTGACTTGTAAATTCCTTTGCTTATGAAGAGCCTCTCAAGTACAGAAATATTCTTAAAATTGACTTCTGTCATCCTCAAGTTGTATTTAAAGTAAATACCTATAATATTTGGGGCTGCAAAGAGGCATTCTGATCATTTACTCAGTAAACTATACTTGTCAAGACTACTTGATAAGATGCAATTCAGTGACTCCATTTTTAATACAACATACATGTGCAAAAAGATAGTGGATAGTAGAAAAATGATTCTTTGTTAGTTTTTGTTTTACCATACCAAGGACTGAACTCAGGACCTTCATACTGAGTTATATCTCTAGTAGTTTTTATTTGATTATTTTGAGTCAGAGTCCGTAGGCTGAGTTTGCAGTCTTTGTGCCTCAGCCTTCCAGACTGTTGGAAACATAGGCATGCACCATCGCACTCAGTAGAATATACTTACTGAATAGGTAGTGTTTCTTTAAAACTATGTACCAACTCCCCAGTTTCTTTAGATACCTTTCCTTAAATTAATGCTGAAGGAATGAAGATATCTCATAATATTGTTAACCGAACAGAAATGATGTCTCAGTGGAAATTTTAAAGGTAATATTTACTATCCACACTTTTTGTTTAGAATATTACTTTATCAAGGTGTTTTTTTTCCCTGCACCTGGGATCCAACTTACGACCTCATGGTTACCAGGGCAGGTACTCTATCAATGTTTGTATAGAAATCCCTGGGGCCGCCAAAAGAGTCGTGCTATACCCATTTCACAGATGAGAAAATTGAGGTTGAGGAAACCTTTAATAATTTGTCCCAGATTATGAAGCTGCAAATAGAATCTGACTTAAAGTTCTTAACTACACCGAGTTATTCTGGTTCACAAGTGACATCTTGCATACACTTTTAAAAAGAAAGAAAAAAATCAAGCAAAGAATGTTTTTGGTGGTACTGGTACCAAAAACTAATTTTGTGTACCCTGAAAGCTAAAAATGTCTTCAGATGTCTAAATGGTTGAAAAATTAAAATAATACCATCCCTGACATACCAAAACTTACAGCAGTAACATTTCAGAGTCTGAAAACAAAGTTTTATTGGAACATAGCTGTATACGTCATCGTGTAGCATCTATTATGGCGTCTACCCTACAGTAGCAAAGTTGAGCTGCTGAGACATAGCTGACGTGGTCCACATAGTATAAAATATTTGCTATAGGCCTGTACAAAAAGAATTTTCTGCCCCCTACTCCTACACACAAAAAATTGAATATGTCATGTTTTCAATATGTGGTTTTGAAAATAACCAGCATTTCACTATTTTTTATAAGAGATATGACTATGAACCAGGAAACTATGATGTCAAACTTGAAGTTCCTTCATTTACTGTTATGTATTTTGTGTAAACAAAAATCTCCTTTATATGCTGGATACAGGGTGTATATACCATCACAGGCTATGTAGATGGAATTAGTCTTAGGTCAGTCCTAGCTCTGAAGCACCAAGCTCAAAACCAAAGTTAGAAGTATAAAAGGAAAAAAAGTTAAGCAAGTTGTTTTATAGGCAAAAGCCAAAGTTAAGATACAAAAGAAATCTGGAAAAACTTGTTCTGCCTAGACTTTACAATTTCACTGCTTACCTACAACAAAGAGCTTCAGAAATCATTTTACATACTGTATACCTTGTTTTCTCTAGTCCAAACTGTAACAGAGTCAATCTGAATGAAAATTCTTGCCCTGGAAATACATTCCTAAATTAACCAAAAACGTTTACTGACTGCTTCTTACATGAAACATGCTCGAGGTCCCAAGTAATGCTCAAGAGTTGCCAAACTATTCAAATGTTTTTTACTTTTACCAAACACCTGGGGGAAATGGTGAACAGCTAATCTCACAAAACCATAATGCAGAAAAGTTATCCATGATTTGTAACACCGGATAAAAATATTAACCTCCTTTTAGAAGTCAGTGAAAATGAGAAATTGTAAATTGTTTTCTGTCTCACAGGATGTGCAATAAGGAGGAGAAACAAGTAAATCCAGAGAAAAGAGCATCCATGTCTAATAATAAAAAATACAAATCCAAATCATAGAATATTCCAGAGAACCATTAGGTCCTGAAAACTCTAATACAGAATAAATCCATATGACTTTCCACAGAATTTAAAAATCAAATCAATTATTACTTCTAAACTAGCAGTAACTGATAAGTCAACTCCTATTTATTCTCAAATAGTTCTAATTAATTTGCTAATGAGTTTAGTGAGTTATCAAAGAAAAAGCCTTTGTCAAAGTTTATGTTTTATTTCAGGGAAACATTTTATACCAAGGCATACAGTACAGAATTCAGTCATTATCACAGAAACCTGGGGATCGAACTCACGCTTGCCAGGTAGGCACTTATGTCACTGAGCTAAACCCCCAGCCCATCTGACAGTCATTTCATAGCAATTTCTTAATTGCACAATGTCATTCTAAGGAAGGGGGAAAAAGATTTGCCTTTTCCTCAGTTTCCTTCCTCGTAAAAACGGGTATATTAGAATTTATTTCCTAAAGCGTTAAGTGACATAAGGCATGTACAGTATTTAACCCTTCACTTGCTCCCTTTCCTACCTCACCCTTCATGCCCCAGACTTTATTACAGAAGTACTGACTAAAAAGCACCTATGTTAATATACATACAAATCCCCTGGAGCTCTTGCTTCTATACAGATTCCAGTTCAGTAGGCTAGGTAGAGGGCTACACTGGCTGATATTTTAACAAGACCCGGTGAGGTTGATCTTGTCTGCCTGCAGACAGGGGTTTATAATTAACTGAGGTTGGAGATCACCTATAACCAGAGGAATATTTTGTTGCATAAATTAGAAATCTGATTGAGAATTCACTCTGTAAACTTAAGAAAATATATGACATGGAACAGATATTAAGTCTGAACCTGGTCTCTGAGAGGCTTCCTCACTCTTCCTGTTCCCCCCTCCTCCTCGTCTGTCAGCTTCCTCACCATCTACTGCAGCGGGTGCCTATCAAAGTAAGAAAGGATATAAGGGCATTCATGCTTGTAAAACAGTGCTCCAGAGATCTGCTGCACACCCCTTAGGAGAAAGTTCCACTTCCACACTCTGACTTCCTTAAGCTCATTAACTCCTATGTGCAAAGGCATTAGTTTGTAATTGTCCATTTTCACACTCAAAAGATATCATTTTGCCTCTCTGATCTGGAGCTTAATGGCTGACTCTTAAAAAGTTTCCTAACCCCTAAAACATTATTTTAGAAGAAATATGAAAAAAATCAATGATGCAATTGTTTACCTATATCATTTAATTCTCATAAATCACAACAGAGATATTTTATAATCATCACTTTACAGAGAAGAACACTAAAACTTAGGAACGATAAACTTGTGCAAGAGTTACATGGCAAATAAAAACTAAGATGGGCATCTAGTTACAATATGTGTGTTCTTAATCAGTGCAGCCTCAAATACCTATTATGCAGCCACTGGTGAATTTAAACTCATGGAAAATATGTCTGAGTACAGTTGTTCTTCAATTCCTGTGAGGAATTGGCTTTAGTACACCTACAAATACCAATATTCTCAGATGCTCAAGTCCCCTATACGAAATGATATAGTATTAGCATACAATCTACCTATATCCTTCTGGATTCCTTAAATCCTTGAAAGAATACTTACTATACCCAATACAATGTAAAAATCATAAAAGTAGTTTTTATTTTATTATTTAATGAATACTGACAATGCAAATGTTTGTACATGTTCAATCTAGATACAATTTTTTCCCAATATTACTGTTTCAAGGTTGGTTAAATCCTGCAGATACAGGAGGTTCCACTGTACTTGTTTTCTTGACTCTCTGGCAGCAGAGATGATTAAACTTCTGGATTTTTTTGCCAAGTTGATATTGAGAATTGAATATATTTTCATATATTTATGATTTCTTTGCATTGTCTGTTCATATCTTTGCCTTATTTTCTACTTTCTTACTAACCATTTTTCTTCTAAGTTTTATGGAGCTCTCTATATACCAGTATTTATTCGTCCTTGTACCTGTAATAGCTTATAAAAACCTTCCCAAATTTGTCAGAATATTTATCCTTACTTATTATGTTTATTATGTAATATATTACTGTTTTTCTTTGCTTCTTAGTGTTGAATCACATAAAGAAGTTTCTACAACTTCTAAGAACTTGTAATATTTCAACTTTTATATTTAGAATTTATTCTGAATTTGGAATTTGAATTATTATGACAGAAACACATCTAATTTTGTCTTTCTCCATATGGTACAATGTTGTTTCAAAACTATTTATTAAAAAGTTCATTTTTCCCACTGATTTTGAGATGTCTTCTTTCTTCATTTACTATATTTTTGATCAATGAAAGAAGAACAATAACACAGACATAAAATAACAGCCAAAAACTGTGAGCAATCCAAATATCCTTTAATGGTTGACTAAAAATAACAAGATGGGAAAAATAAAAGAACAGCCAGAAAAAAGTTGCAGAAACTTGATGATGGAGAAAGCTATCCAGCCCTAACAAATATGAAATGTTACAAAGTTTCTGCAATATAAAAATTGAGCCAAAATTGCAAATATATTTACTGTTGATTCAGAAATCCCATCTGTGAGGTCACTCCAAAAATATAGTAATATTTTAATAAGGTAATATAGTAATCATTAAATAATAAAATAAAACTACTTTTATGATTTTTACATTGTATTGAGTACTATTGTAAGTATTCTTTCAAGAATTTAAGGTATCCAGAAGAATATAGGTAGATTGTATGCGAAACAACCAAGCATGAGGATAACATTTTACTAACTCTAAGAGCAAATAAACTAAGGTTTACCCATTCAGAGCAATGGGGAAGATCTCCATAATGTTTACACAGAAAGATCACAAGGAAAACTACTCAAGTGAAAACACATGGTCCACAATAGTATTTCAAAAGAATGCCTTTCTCATGTGTGTTAAAGAAGGATAACAATTTAAGTGGAAAGACAATTCAAATTAAGTGGACAGAAATTTCAAAAATAACAATAGGAGGATAGACCAAAAATCATTTGCATATTGTTGTAGTCAGGGCTTACAAAGGAATAGATTTAATATAGGACACATAATTTATATTATTTTATAATATTCACCCAAGAAGTCAAATGCAAAAGAGTATAGGAGACCTGTCCATACACACTAGAGATCCAAGAATCCAGCTGAGGGCCTAGATCCTATGGCAATGTCCTGCATCAGTCCAGGTGAAGACCTAGGGCCCATGGCAATGTCCTCTGCAAGTCCAACTGGAGGTCTATAGCCCACAACAATGTCTCATGCAAGTCTGTACCAAAGATCCACACTGGGAAGGCCCAGAGGTCAGTGATAGAAGGTAGACAGTCTGAGCCACTGGGACAAAGGGTCTGTGCTAGCAGGCTGAGTGATCTGCACTGCAGCCAGGAAGAGATGCTCAAGGTAAGGATCAAATCTCCCCAGAAAAGAACTGCAGCCACCCTCAATGACAGCGAAGTTCTGAGCTCCTGAATGATAAGAACAGCTGTGTTCATATCAGGAAAGCCAGCATGACAAGATTATCCAGGAGAATCAACAGCACACCATCTTCCTCTCCAGTTCTCTTTTTATGCTGTTGGCAATAATTCTCTGGTGGGCCTTCCACTCCCAGCACCCATCAGTTCAGCTGGATGTTACAAGTTGACCATTAGTTACCACACATGACTACATGTAGAGAGTAAGAGCGGACACTTTGAAAAACAGATTTCTGACTTTTGAAGCAAATTTTATCTTTAAATTCTTTAACTTACTTTTAATTGAAATTTGTATGAAATAATTACAGAATCACAATGAGTTGTAAGAAATAAGAGCTATTCAATGTGCATATCACCAATTTGCCTCAATTGTAACATCTATAAGACTATGGTATAATATTATAGCCAGTATACTGACCTTTATACAATCCACCTATCTTATTCAAATTTGGCCCCATCCTCATCCATGTTAGCAACGGTCAAATGGGAACCTAGAATTCTACTCTCAAGAGAAAGTTATGAGGTACCCAACACTTCCGAATGGGTAGAACACAAGAAAGTCAACTAACAGGTGAAGCTATCATGCCCCCTGGGTGGTAATGAGACTCTCACACCTCCTGTGTCAGTGGAGAAAACAACGGAGCCTGTTCAACCCCCGCACAGTAAGCCTGCACTCCTCCCCTCCAGCGAGGTGGAGGCAGAAGAGGTCTGGTGGAAAGGACAGACTTGTCCTATCTCCCAGTGGAATACTATGGTGTCCGTAGAGTGTGACAGGAAGAAATTGTACTGTTACCCAGAAGTCACCTAGAATTCCCAGGCCCGTACCAAGTAATGCTGAGGGAAGAACTTGGACTTCTGCTTCCTCCCTCACAGCAGTTTAAGGTAGTGCCTGCACCATTCCGAAAAAATGTACCAGAACAATACCAAACAAACAAGAACAACAACAACAAAAAGAAGCAAAGACATAAGGCTTAAATAACAATGGGAATCTCACAATAGGAAAGTGTCCAACTTTTAATAGAAAATCACTCATCATAACCAAAATCAGAAAAGCTCTCAAAGTTAATGAAAAGAATCAACAGATGCCCACACTTAAATGACAAAGATTTTCAATTTATCTGACAAACTTTTAAAGCAATCATAAAAAATGTTTCAAAGAACAATTATGAATAATCCTATAACATATTTTAAAAACAGCATCAAAAATATATGGAAAGACTCAGAAAAAGAGTATATATAAAATTTCACAAATGAAGTATATAATAACCAAAAATAAGATCTCAGTGTTTGGGTTCATTGACAAAATAAATGGAACTGAGAAAAGGATCAGTGAACTGGAAAACAGAATGGTTGAAAATACCCAATGAAAGGAACAGAGGAAAAACAGACTCAAAAATGAATATAGCCTCAGGGAACTAAGAGACTATATAAAAAAATAACCTCAATTTCATACCACTGGAGTCAAAAAGGAGAGGAGAAACAGGGTTGGTCTGAAATTGTACTCACAGAAATACAAGCTGAATACTATCTAAAATTTTTAAGTCCCAATAGTCTACAGAATCAAGCAGCAGAGATAACCAGAAACAAATCCAAGAAAATCTTTTCCAAACACATCATTACATTTCTGAACTGTAAGACAAAAAATTAAAGATCTTCAAAGCAGATGAAAAACAGAACCCTTTACCAACAGAAAAAAATTAGAATGACGATTTTTTTTCCAGAAGTCACAAGGGGTAAAAGTCAATGGCAAATGTCAATGAAGAGCTGTCAATCTACAATTTTATATTCAACAAAATATTCAACAAATAAAGACATTCTATGATAAAGAAAAACTAGGAGACGTTGTTCGCAAATTCACTCTGAACAAGTAGT
This sequence comes from Hydrochoerus hydrochaeris, assembly GCA_004027455.1. Lineage (NCBI taxonomy): Eukaryota > Metazoa > Chordata > Mammalia > Rodentia > Hydrochaeridae > Hydrochoerus > Hydrochoerus hydrochaeris. The sequence goes on along the minus strand of PVLA01002929.1, from coordinate 214,620 downwards.
TAAAGTGTTCTTTGAAAAGAAAAAAAGAAGGTAATTTTTTAAAAAAACTAGCCCAGAACATTAGGAAGAAAGAACATAATATGCCAAAATATGGGTATATGTAAGAAATTAGCCTCTTTTTTTGACTCTTTTAAATTGTTTAATGGTTGGACCAAAAATTTTAACACTATCATGTTGTTTAAATGGGTATGTGGGAGATATCTAAAACAATAATTTAGTAGCAAATGTAAAGCAATCTAAAGTGAGATAAGGTTTCTATACCTCAAACAATGATACCAGTAGATTGATAATTTATATATATTTATGCCACACCTTGTGCAAACTCTGAAAAATTTTACAACATATATACACTATAGACAAAATAAAATTCTAAAGTATATTTATGTATCTGGAGGAAGCCTAAAAAAGGAAAATAGAAATGAACAAAACAAAAATTACTGGTGCTTTAAACCTATATAATAAATGCATTAAGTGTAAATGGTATAACACATTCCATGGGCTTGTATCACTGGCGGTACAATTGAATTTAATCACTTACATTGATCATTTTACTGACAAAATTAATAAAAAGCCACTGATGGAACAGTCATTCATGTACCATCAGTAGTTCAAGCTGCCCCATGATAAGACATACAAATTAAGGCCACTGTCAACATTTTAAATGTGCCAGTTAAAGACAGACACTGCTACAATGGATTAAAACCCATGACTCAATTATATGATGATTACAAGAAATTCATTTTAAATATAATGATACTGGAAAGTTGAAAGTAAATGTCTGGAAATAGATATCACACAAATATTAATCAAAGTAAAGTAGGAATGTCTATACTGATATGAAATAAACTGTGAGCAAAGAACACTACTAAAGACACAGAGGACATGATAGAATTATAGAAGAGTTAATTCACCAGAAGGACACAGCCAGCCTAAAATATAGGTAGCCCAAAGCAGGGCTATCAATACACAAAGCAAAATGGAAAAGAGAAACACACAAGCATGGTTGGAAACTCTAACACCCCTTTCAACAGTCACTAGTTTGAAAATCAGAAAGAATAAAGAAAACTTCCACGGTACCATCAACCAAAGAATCTAGTAAGAACACCCTACACAACAATTCTGGTGTACATATTCCTTTGGAGTATCATCAGAACTTGTGTAAAAAGAGATCATTTCCATGGTATAAAACTAACTTCAAAAATGTATAAAAAATTATTAATACAGAGTATATTTTCTGACCAAACTGGAATAAAATTAGAATCGGTATCAGAAAGAAAAAAGAATCTAGACAATATCAAAATCTAGGGACACAGCTAAAGCATTTCTGAAAGAAAATTTTATAATGCAACCTTTGACAAATAAGAAAAAGAACAAATTAAATGTATATCAAGCAGAAGGAAATAAATACAAAGGCAAAAATCAATAAAATTGAAAACAAACACAGTAGAGAAAAATATACAAAATAAAAGCTGGATTTCTGGGATAAAACAGTAAAATTAATAAGTCTCTAGGGTGCCGGGTGCGGTGGCGCATGCCTATAATCCCAGCACCGGGGAGGACCGTTGCTAGTTCAAGATCAGCCTGGGCTACAAAGTGAGCTCAAGGCCAGCCTGAACTGCACAATGAAATTCTGTCTCAAAAAGTAAAAAAAAAAAAGTCTCTAAGGAAAAGATAAGGGATAAAAATGAAAAAACAAGTCACTAATATCAAGAATAAAACAGATATCATCACTATAAACCCTGTAGTCATTGAAAATCTAAATGAATATCACGATCAACCTGATGCTCACAAATTGGACAGCTTATTAAAAATGTGCCAACCTTCCACAAGTCACTCAATATGAAATAATCTGAATAGTTTCCTAACTATTTTAGAAACTGATTTTGTAATTTTAGAATACCAAAAAGCTATTTCCAGGACAACTGGAGAGTTCTAATAAATTTTTCAAGAAGATTTAAATATAATTATACATAATATTTTTCAGGAGAAAAACATAGGGAGGGGTTGGGGATGCTTTGTAATTCATATTATGAAGCTGCCAGTACCCCGACAGCACTGTCAAAGACAGTACCAACAACAACAAAAAAGCCTATTGCCTAGTATCACTCATGACCTTAAATTCAAATATCCTTAACAAAATATTAAAATGGAATTTTTATAAACATATAAAAAGATTTCTTATGATCAGTTGATATTTATTCAATAAGGTTAAATCAATATTCAGTGTTAGCCTGTGTTTATGCCTTCATAACCTTGTTAATGTTCTGGCGAGTAGTTTTGGTAATGAGTGAGGCTGGAGGGAGATGGTAATATTCCCAACTATAACTGTGCATTTTGGGTTATTCCTTTCAATTCTATCAACGTTTGCTTCATTTTGAGGCACTGTTGTTCGGTACACACACAAAGAGGATCATGATGTCCCTATGGTAGAGTCACTCTATCACTACAAAATTTCCGCTTGTCTCCCATAATGGTCTCTGCTCTATAGTTTAAATGATCAAATATTGATATACTATTCCTACTTTATTCTGATTAATGTTTACATAGTATAATGTTTCAACCTTTAACTTTGAATGTACCTAGATCATTAGATTTGAAATTTATTCCTTATAAGACGTTGTAACTGGTGTTTTAATAAACCTGCTCAGTCATTCTTTGTATTTTGGTTGATGCATTTAGAATGTTTATCAATATGCTAATACTCAAGTGTGTCACATCATTTATTGTCTACTCTTTTTTCCTTTGGCTCTCATTCTTCTATTTCCCTGTTACTGCTTTTCTTCATGTCACTTTATAACACCTTTATGGAATTCTACCTTAGTTGCTTCAATTTGTGAAAGTATCTCTGGATAATTTTTGTAACACTGTATTTTCTGTAATATGTATGTATATATGACATAAAAGTCTGTTGATATCAACATTTTATCACCTCAAGAAAAGTATGGAAATTATCACCTTTTTTGTATTTTTATTTTTGTTATTTTTATGTGCTTTCAGTATCTACTGGTCATAATCATCATGAGGGATTTGTACATGTACATAAGACATCTTAATTTTTTGTTTCCTATCCTTCCTCTCCCTCTAACAGTTCCTCCTCTCCCCATTTACAAAAGCTCTATTTCCTTCTTTAAAAAATTCTTTTATTTTCTTTAAATCTCCTTTCCCTTCTTTTCCTCTTATCTCATTCCTCTTGTATCTACATTTACCTTCCCCACTTCTAAACATCATTACCTTGAGTATTGTGTGTTGTTACCATTTTGTCTCAACTATTAAATGCAATTTATAAAAGTTATAAAGATTTAGCCTACTATACACACTTACATTTTCTTCAGCTCTCTGTTCCTTCTTACTTACTGATTCTCCAGGATTTCCTTTACCATTCCCTCCTGTTTGAAGAACTTTGGCCAATCATTGAGCAAAAGTCTGTGAGCAATGAGTTATTTGTTTCCCTAAATTCTTTTTTTTCCCCCTGAATGACAGTTACACTGGACATAAAGTTGGCAATTTTTAACATTGTTCTTTTAGTAGTTGAAAATATTCTATGCTGTGAGTTACAAAACGCTAGGTGTTTAATGTCTTCTGCTGAGTGAGGAGAAATCACACACCTTGCCTCTATATTGTTCCCAACTGCCTTGCCCTTTTCTTCCCACACATTAGTTATTCTCTGTTGGTCTCCTATACCATCTGTCCTGGCCCTAAAGTGTGCAGATGTTTTAAATAATTTAAAGAGCAACATTATATTTTTAGAAGTCTCCAGTAAACCAGAGTTCTAGAGAACAAAGTCAGACACTGAAAGAAAGACACCACTGATAGTCTGTTCTTTCTCAGAAATGGGGCCCATGTTACCTACACAGGCTCAGCCTGGGGTAAGCTGCAATGGTCCATGGGTGTTCCCTGCTTGAGTCATCACCAAGCACTACCCTCTCTTCTTCAATCCAACCAATCCTACTCATGACATTTTAATATGTATAAAATTTATACTAGTGGCTCCAATCAACTTCAAGGTGTTATTATCTCTTCCTTCAACCCACAGAAATGTTCTCCCCTTCACAATTTTAAAACTGAGGAAATAGACCACTTGTGTCTGCTCACATGTTTTAGGAAATGAAAAAAAGCTTGTGAACAGTACAAGGCTAAACCTTCAAGATCAAGATTCATATGTGGCATGAAAAAGCCACACATATACTGGTCAACTCTTTATTCCAATGAACAAAACAAGATAAATGTTAAACTGATCTCTGCTATCTTTCTTTTATAACATTTATGAAACAAGTATTATACAAAAATTTATGGGAAAAACTTGGAATACAGTTCACACATAATCTACTTTTAAGTAACTTTAAGCCATCAGCCTCTATCATTTTGTTTATTAAATATAAGTTTTACAATCATTGTAAGCATATAATTTGAAGAGAATCTTCAAAGAAAATAAAAGATGGAACTCACATATTATAAAAGTTTATAAAAATTTTAAATGAAAACATTGCTCTATGGGGCCTAAGAAATGGCTTAATATCTTAGAAATGATCAATCAAATAATTATAATTTACTTAGGCCAAATTCACTCAGAATAGCCACCTTCCTTAACACTGTATAAGCAGAAGGGACAAATATGCTTAAATAAGGTATATTACCCAACAATCTTTACACTTCATAGCAGTGGTCACTGTATAGGTAGGGACCATAATTCCCACCTTATGCTAAGAAAACCTTAGACACAGAAACGTTAAATAGCACGTGACACAGGTAACAAGAGGTAGAACACCATCAAACCTACGTAGTGTGTGGGGTGTCTCTGATCTTAACATCACACTGCAGTCCCTGTGCATGCCTTCTGAAAGATAAACAGGCAGAATAAATGGAAAATCTGTAAAATGAAAATTTTATTCTAAATGAAATAAAGGACAAAAAAATGGCACTCCCCTCACCAACACTGCACAGAAATAGCATGAAATCAATTAAACGTTCTTATTCTGACAGCAGTAAAATCAAAGATGCAAATCCCACTGATATCAAAAGTTCTGCAAAGAAATGCAATGATCCTGGAACAATTTTAAAATAAGTAAGCAGTACGTACCAAAACAAATTAAAAAGAAATATAATTGCTTCCATATAGAATGTGTTAGAAAGCCTCAAAGGATACTGTTCAATAATTTGTGTTTTTAAATTCATAATCATTGAAAAAGCTGCATCCAGACACTGGAATGTCTTCAAGGTTTTTCTAAGGAGTTATTCAGAAAACAAACAAAAAGACTGATTGTAAGGAAAAGTTTAAAGAACATAAAAATAAAAGGTTAAAGATAGTTACAAGACCAATTACTATCTCCATCAGCTTGTATATATTCTCATATTAATGTTTCAAAAATCACTTCATGTTATTCATTTGTAAATTCCCATTACAAAATCATGAAACTCAAAACAAAGCACTTATAAAATATCACCATTTAAAGGAAGCAATCAAGATTTTCAATAATAGAACTTATACTAAAAAAAAATTGAAATGATTTAATTGGAAACCAAAAAGGTATATAAGATGGCTGTTTTTTAATGGAGAAATGAAAGTTTTGAGCCCTACCATTAGGCTATTTATCTTTTGTCTTTATTTTTCTTTTATTAGCACTTGTTTGCAGTATATGATGCTTACATGTACCTTGGTGAGTGGGTACTAATAAATAAAACGGCTTGTTTTTAGAATTTCTCTGATGAAATCTCAATGACCTACAAGAAATCTACCTTCCTCTTTTTCTTCTTTCCTCATTAATATGGTTGATTGGGACTGTTATTACTCAGCTCCTCTTCTTGCAAAAGGAAAACCAAGTCCAATGTTACACCACTAAGTAATGTCTCAGTCTGTCAGTAATATACTACAGCCTTACTTCAAGCAACCAAACAGTGTGTCTTTACTGGTATTCATTTGAGTTCTCCCCTCATAAAACAGAAATGTTATTTGTACCATACAAAGGAGAAACATTCCAGTCTTTAAAAACAACCAGTGTTCTCAACTGCAGAGATTTTCATCATCATTCATGTATTTCAATTAGAGACATAAATAAAACCCAGTTTTAAAGTTAAAAGTCAAGTAGAGGAATTACTGAAGTAATAAGGATAAGTGAAGGGGTGGTTGTTTTATAGTAAGTCCCCAGAATTGCTGCCAGAAAAATTCCAAATTCATGAGCCTCACTTAAAACTTCCATCTCAGCAGAGATCAAACCCCAAATTTGTGAAGAGACTTATCACTTCTCACACTAAAGCAATCTTGCAGAGGATCACAGAGCTCTTTTCACTGTGAATGCTGGTGGAAGAGGTGGATAAGAAACAGGGCACTAAATGGAAGGAAAACACACAACATGATGGGTACTAGAGCAAGTATAAAAAGAAAAGGTTGAAATTTGTAATAAATTATATTACCCTCCCATTTAAAAACTAATGAAAATCTGTCTATAAAATATAAATATAATTTAGAAGGGGAAAACTGTATTTGATATGAAAACTTCCACAGGAATGGTCATATTCTTTTTAAAAATATGAATATAATATAAATTATGCTGTAAGACACCCTTACATATATACATGTGTAAGATTATACACATATACATATTTTATTGGCTTTAAAATCATTTTAAAAATTGAATGAATATTACCAACCATGTTAAGAAACAGATGAAAAAAATCAATTCTGTCTTTAATGGAATTCTAGACTCACAATGGAGAAAAACATGCAAATATATAATATAGTTCTCTTAAAATCATCAGCAAGTTACTTCTTAAAAGTACCCTAGAAAACAATGCTCTATGTGACAGGGAACCAGAGAGAAATAGGAGCAACTCGACCAGCACCTACAGATAGGTTGGAAAGACATGATACTTTTGTGCAGTAGAGAACTACTCAGCTATAATGAAGGAAAATTTTGAGGCTTTTGTAGGTAAAGGAATACAACTTGAGATCAAGTCCAGGAGTGGGAAGGTTCAGAACCACTTAGGTAAATAGCAGGTTGCCCCCCCCCAATCTAAAATCTGAGGGAGTTGGTAGGACCCAAAATGTGCAGTGCACCCTATGAGAGTGAAAGGGGGAGGAACTGTCCAAAAAAAAAAAAAAAGGCAGATGATATTGTTAATAGTGATCAGGATTTAAAATCCACATCACTCTCGCCATTCTGGTTAGATGGATTGTATTCTGTTTCAGTTTGTCTACTTATACTAGATTTGAGGGCACAGACAGCTATCCCGAAAATAGCAGGATATAATATGGTAATCATCCTTAATTTCCTATTAACTTAATTTGAAGCCCTGTATAACTTACACTGTCTTACTATGACTAATCTTATTTGAATCTGGTTAGACTGCTGTTTTGTATTGACTGATTTTATTTGAATGTGTTATGACTGATAATATCAAGTCTGAGAGTATAGGCAACTACACTGAAAATGACAAGATTCACTAGGATATCCAATCTGGTTTGATCATTACCTGCTTTTGAAGTCTTATACTGTCTCCAATGTTTTGTTTTCATTAATATTGTTGTGTACTGCTATGCCAAATTATACTATGCTTGGTGATATAGACAATTCTATTGAAGATAACAAGAGACATCATAGTACCCACTGCAGATCACCATGCATTGTGGTTTTATATGACTTCTTCATCTTTCTCTAGGAATTTGTTGTTTTGTCTTGCTTTGTTTTGTTTTTCCCACTAATAAGAAAGGATAGATATACATGTAGACTCGTGTATGCATAGAACTTATAAACAGTCTATGACAACTGATTATATAATGCATAATGAAATGAACAACTACTTTGAAGAAAAAGAGACACTACACTACCCAGTGCTGACTCCATAGCGTCATAATGTGAAATCCAACAATACTATTATTCTTTGTTCAGAATGATTTTGGCCTGTTTTGTTTTAATTTCAACATACACAAAGGTATGGACAGCTATTTTGAAGAGAATGAGAGACTCTGTGACAGGCATTGTTGACTTCCCTATTGTCTGGACTTGAAGACCTATAACCCCTTGATCATCCTATTTGGATCAGTTTTATACTATGTTGTTTTGTACGAATTCACTGTAAGTGAGGATATGGACAACTATATGGAAGAAAACAAGAGACAATATGATAGATAGTGAAGATCTCTGGTTGTCTTGCTCTGAAATTATGTCTCTTACTTTGCTTTCTTATGTTCTGTTTTGTTGTGTTTAATTTTACCCTCTTTAAAATTCAAAAAAAAAAAGTACCCTCATTTGGAAAATCATAGATTTCCACATCAAAGTTTTAAGGAAAATAGAATGTTGGAAATACAAAATAGTATGTTAGAAATAAACTAGAGATAGAAAAATATAAAACTGTAAAAATTACATATATGTATAGGCACAGTAGCAAAGAAGTTTTTCTAGAAGGTAGGAGAGTCCTGAATCATCAGCATTTAGAAATCTGGTCTTGTTAGTGGCCCTCTGCTTCTATCAACAGTTCAAGAAAAATTGGTAGCATACTTACTGTCAAAAGCTATTTACCTGTAAATTAATCATATGCAACCATCCTTGTCCAGAGTCATTTGGAGACATGAGGGCATACATCCTTGAGTCTAGTCTTCCATCCTCATTAAGTGCTGGTGGAACGTAAATAGACCTCTGCCTATGCTACCACAGATCCATCCAGCATATCTATGGGAGGGGACAGCAATACTGCTGTTCTGGTTTTGCCATTTAAAGTAAACATAACATGTAAAAAAAATCAAGAAATGTTTTTAAAGGCTGCTATACAAATATAAACTGAATTTTAAAAATAATGCTTGTCAAAATTGTGACATTCAAGAAATCATGGTACAATATGGAAACTGCCATTAAGATAACGAGATTCACATAAGCACTAACCAAATTCCTCTTTTCCATGAAATAAAGCAATTTTGATACTGAGAATGTGTGACTGCTGGCATTTTAAAAAGACAGCTTAAAAATAACGAAATATGCATTCTCTTCACTTTCCCCCTCTTCCCATATTCTGTGAATATATGCCTCCTCTTTAAATGCAGAATGGCAACATAGTATTTTTGACAGCTCCTTCCTATTTTAAAATGAAGGAACCAATCTAAGGAAGTAGAGATAGGCTCACTCATCATCCATGTACAACTACTAATTTTTCATATCATTTTAATTCTCTTTGTGTCATTCATATTTGTGTTCTACTGATCATATGAAATAAAACTGTAACAGCAATATGACATGCCATTATAAAACTGAAAACCTTTGCTAATTTAATAGTTGAAAACGGTTATCAGGGGGCCAGAGATTTAGCTCAGCAGCCTAAGTGCCTACTTGGCAAACGCGAGGTCGTGAGTTCGATCCTCGGCACCCAAAAAAAAAAAAAAAAATATATATACATATATATATATATATATATATATATATATATATATATATAAAATATATATATTTCTTTTATATATAAAAGAAATATATATAAAATATATATATTTCTTTTATATATAAAAGAAATATATTTCTTTTATATATAAAATATATATATATTTCTTTTATATATAAAATATATATAAAAGAAAATGATTATCAGGCTGTTTGTATTACTTTGGACACTAACGAAATTGACTATTTTCCACCAGACTGAAATTAAAATGTTATAGGGAATCAATTCGAAAAATAATTAAGGAATTAACATGTACCATGATTTACATTTAAATACTAAAATTGAAAAAAGAAAATGGTTAATTAAATTACAAAGATTCTTAAATGTTAAGAGAAAAAATCATATTTCAACTTCTCAAAGTTGAACTTGTACATAAAGACAGCTGCTTTTAAAAATTCACTTCAAGAACTGTAAGAGGTTTTAAATCACAGTTTAAATGTTAACAATAAAATCCTCGATTAATTTAGATAGCAAGGCTGGGGATATAGCTCAGCAGCATAATACCTACCTAGCAAGTGCAAGGTCATGAGTTCAATTCCCAGTACCCAAAAACGAAAAAAAAAAAAAATTAGATAAAAATTCTTTTATAAAAACTGCTACATGAATTCAAGTGTTTCATCATATTGGAGTGATATGGAAAGGTTGTATATGAGAAACAGTTTGAGCTGAATTTTTTTGTGTTTGTTTTGTTTTGTTTTGTTTTGTTTTGTTTTGTTGAGACAGGGTCTTGTGATATAGCTCAGGCTGGCCATGAACTCACTCTGTAGCCCACGTTGGCCTCCAACTCACAGTGATTCTCCTGCCTCAGGCTCCCAAGTACTGGGTTTTATAGGTTAGGCCACCACACCCAGTTTGAGCTGGATTTTAAACTAAGGATTCAGCTGTTATGGAAAAAAAAATCAAGAAAGCAAAGAATAAGTTAAGAAGCAAGACTGGTTAAAATAAACTTCAAACTGTTTAGGAAGGTGTGCCCTTGAAGGTAAAAACCAAAATAGGCTGGAAGAGTAGGACCTAGAGCTAACAGCAGGTAAGACCATTACAGTAGAAAGGCTAAACAAAAAATAATTAAAATCAGACCCTAACCCTTAGTAAATTACTCTAGACAAAGAACTGAAGAGATTCAAAGTGCTAAGGGAAAAAAAGCCATTAAAACTTTTTAGGGGTAGTGTGAAATTAGCAAAATTTAGCAGAAAGGTAAAAATCAGCAGAGTAGGCCATGCCCCAAAAGGAAAGGAAAATGCCATGGATTTGGTAGTAAAGACACTCAGCAATTATTTCAGTAGCAAAGCTAGGTTGCTCTAGGGTACAGATCTTTTACGTTTTCCATTAAAAAAAAAAAAAAAAAAAAAGCACAAACCCAAGTTTCTCCAGTAGATAACTTGATATCATACAGGCAATGTGAGAAGTCAACAAATCAGATTTTCTCTGTGGTCATGGTTGGTGTCATATAAAATGTCACAGAAGGATGTACTTCGTAGGAAGTAAAACAGTGAAGCTACAGAACCCTATGGGAAAGGCATTCCAGGCAGAGGGAAGAGCCTGAGCGCTAGAAAGGGCAGGCCTGGAATGTGTGAGAAAGTGCCAGAGGCTACAGTTGAGGGGGAAAGAATTTAGCTAAGCAACAACAGGTGTGAAATGAATTCGGAGGCCTGACAAGACAGAGGTTATGATCAGGACACTGGCTTTTTGTCAGTGAAAGTCACTCAAGAGTTTTGCAGAAAAGTGAAAAATTATCTGGGCAGCATCCTTATGCACAGACGAATGCAACGCAATGACTCAAGCTATCCCTGCAGTGTTTTCCAGCAACAGTGTTGATGGACTTGCATCAGCTGTGTTGGCTAGCTTTGGAACAAGTTCTTCAGGGGAATCAGGACACAGCACCAAGGACAGATGGAGTACAACAGGAGTCACCTGCACTCCCATATGAGAAGACAGCCTTCTCACTCACCTAAAGTTGCACAAACACCATTTCTCTTAAGTGTTCTGTGACATAGAAACCTATTCCTCTTTAAACTAAACAAAGATTTCAATGCTCAACATCAGAAAAAACAAATATTAAAAATAACCTAAGTGACCAATTTATGACAATAAAGAAGCAATCATTTCACTATTGTAAAGCAAAATGTAGAAAGTGCTTATAGATACATGTATGAAAAACAAAGGACACGTGATATGTTAAAAGTACAAGCATGTAAACAATATATGGATTTAAATGGAAAGTTTATATTAAAAAAGTATATGTTATATAAAATTTGAAATGAATATTCCAAAAAATATGATGAGAATGTGTGGAGGAGGAGAAGTAAATGAGCAGGAAAAAGAAACACGTGCATACAATGTCCAATAAGTGCCCAGGCAATGCTTAGGGTAAGAACAATCATGATTGTGCTCCAAACACAATTAAAGGAAATAAGCTGGAGAGTCTGCTAAGCCTTTCAATAACCACATTAGCAGGGAAGTGTTTTAAAAATGGAACTACATAATCAGGGGTAGAAATCAAAACACAACTCTTGTATTTGACTAGGATGAAGGCCCAAGGGAAAAATGTGCTTTAATCTCATGTGATTAAGGTACTTAAGAGATTGCATTGATGCTCAGAATTAGCCAAGGATACATAACTTAGAAAAATAAAAGATTTCATTAAAGGAGCAACCCTTTATGTGAACACCGGATAATCTGTATTTTCAAACAAGAAGTGGACAAAAGGCTGTACTCATTTTTTCCCATGAGCTACTCCTCCTTCCTACCACGCATATATAGAAGAAATTTATCCTGAACAAAAACAAGGATGAAAATACAAAGAGAGCAGTACAACTTAATTACATAAGTATCAGTCACAGTAGACAAAAGTTATCAAAATGGCATCAAAATGGCAAGTTTATAAGGATTGCACCACTATTTTCCACTATTTTGATCTATGAAGTACCACTTCCTAGTGCCAAAAAAACAAACTTTGAAATCAGAGGATACTAGACATACAGAGTAGGATCAAAACTGACATGTACTTAATGTCTGTTAGTCCCCAGTGATGATGTTCAAAGACATCTAACTTCCATGCAAGCTGATTCAGATCCAGTGCATTGCCCCCTCCAACTAATCAGAAAAGATCGTATTTTAAAAAATAGATTTTAACAACACTCTTTAAAATCCTGATCAAAATCTCTACTTATAATATTATCTCTACTTGTAATGACCCTTTCTAAGGGATCAGTCTAAATTAAACCAAAACCTCCAGAGCAATAAAGTGCTTAGATCACAGGTCACCTCAAACTCAACAGTGCATTCTTTTTCTGCATTCTCAATCTTGAAGAAACCCACCATCATCTATTCAGTGACTTAACCGCAAAAAGGCAGGAATCACTATAGATTCCCACCTGACCCACATGCCTTTACACAGCTGCCTGGTTTTATATTTACACCACTATTTAGTCCTAAACCTTTATCCATATATTGGACATTGCCCACCTCCCTCACAAAGTCTGTTATTCCTCAAAACACAAAAACAAAACAAAAACTCTGCTCCTTTCTTTGAATTCCACTGTATCTTCTTTATATGAAAAAACTTGTGTTTGTTTATATTTAGCCTTAGCACATTAGGTTCTTCAGGATAGGTCCTTCATTCAAGCACTTTTGAATCTTCAGGTCCTAGGTGCAGAGTATTTAACAAACAAATAAAACCTTTCCAAAAAACCAACGTATATTTACATACACTGATTATCTAAAAATCTACCAGGATGTGACATTAGACTGTAGAGTGGACCAGCCTAATAACAAGGACTGGGTGCTGATATCCAGCCCACACACATTAAAATCATCGAAGAATTGTAAAAAAAAAAAGTTTTAAATCCATACTTGGACCACACACCCAGAGCTCTGATTTCCTTGATTAGAGATAACATTTTTCTTGGTTCTCAAGGTGATTCTAGAAAAAAAAAAAAAAAAACTTTGGTTCAGAAGTCTTTCTCTTGGTCTCCACTTGGGCCTTTGAATACAAGACAAAGGAAGCCACCTACTTCTCACTGACTGCATCTTAGCATTTTAAATTAACAGGCTGAGAACATTCCTTTTTCAACCAAAAACAACTCAATTATACATGTGACCCTGGTCTTGCCTCTCACACACATTTGACCCAATCTAGACCAATGGGAGTTTCTTTCTCTCATAGAAACTTTGGATAATTCATTCTAAATAGTGTGCTGGTAGCCAAAGTAATAGCATGCTGTATAATAATCATACTCACATGGGAGCAGAACATGCCAGCCTTCAGAACCAATACAAAAATAACCAGGGAGAAAAAAAAGGGGAAAGGCTATGCAGCCTCACAGCAGAAAATGAAGTCTAACTGCCTTTGTTACTAAGAGTTTCCAAGTCAAGAGCCTCATGAGGCTTGGCTACTTAGCCTGCACTTGAATACTTGAGAAAACTCCCTTACTATAAATCCCTGTGTATTTCTGAGTTCTCTCAAGTATGTTCTTACTACTCACAGCTAAAAGAATCGTGACTAAGACACGTTTAGTTCAACTTTATCTGTTGAGTTCATACTGAGCAGAATGAAGGAGAGATTATGAATGATCACAGGCCAGGGTAACACTAATCTAAAATAGATACTATAGCATATCTATGAATCTCCAATTCAAAGTTGAAGAGAAACAGAAGCAGAAAAGACCAATGTTTTTAAATGCAGCAGCAGTTTGACAACAAACTCACCAAAGCCAAAGAATGAAACAGCAAATGAGTTCAAATATGAAAGGCAAGAAAAGAGCGGAAGAAACACATTTTAAGAGCTTAAAGAAACTTTTTCTTAAGATTCAGCTAGCAATCAGCATAAACAGAGTTTGTACTCCAATATTCTAGCTTCATTTAATGTTCAACTTATATACTGTAGTACGTCTGTCCCACAGCAAAATCCCACTGTGAAGTTCCATGTGTGATTACAAAGGTCACATAGTCATTTATAACTGAGAGCTACATAGTGCAGTTGTCCATTTTTACAATTGATTTTAGCCAAACGGCTAAGAAGCAATCAGTTGTCCATTTTTATTTAAGTCTACAAATGAACCTTTCCAACGCAGCAAAGGAATAATCTAGTTTATCTAGACTCTAGCTCAAATATTTAAGGTGAAAGTTCAATTCAAAGTCTCTAACACAAAACACTACATTATTTTAAAGAATACATGCTCATGATGCAGAAATAGACACATGCAAGTGACAGAACTTTAGTGCCATCCAGTCTTAGGAATGCACTCACAGAATTCACAAGGAGTTAGCATCAAATAAATAAAACCAATAACAAGTGATGGTGAATAAAGATGGCTTTTTTTTTTCCTGCCTCAGGATGATTCCTCCGAGCACCCCCAGCCAATTGACCACAGTAGAGAAACTCAGAGAAGACCACATCCCTCACTCACTGAATGGCATTCTGCAGTTAAAGGTTATCCCACTGATGTGGTGCATACCTGGCATTGAGCAAGAAGCAGTGACATTAGATAGGTTCCAGGTTTCAAACACACTACAGGACATCTACACAAAAGGAAAAACACTTATAATTTGAGTCTAACACACACTCCAATTTACATAAATACATTTCCAATGTTTTAATATATACACAATTTTTCAGAAACATAATTCTCTATAAATCAAGGGAAGACAGACTTAATAGAAAAATTACCAGTAGTTACTTGCCAGTTTAGAAAAATATTTACTGGCCATTGTATTAAAACTATCACTAGAATGCACTCATATAAAGATGCACTGATAACTAGTATCTTTTGTGATTTTATATAAATATGCAATACATGTATCTTAAATTTTATCTGCAAAGGCAATTGCAAATAAGTACATACATACTGAAATGTTATTTTATTAAGCTTATTTTTATATATGTTAGATAGGACATATTTAAGTGTAAATAGTTATTATAATACCTCTAAGTTTAAGTAGAAAACCAGTATTATAAATTATATATTATTTTACAAAAGGAACATTAGTCCTAATGGAATTGAATACAAGTGTTTAAGATCACTACTCTGATTTTAAATGTATATGTTTTAAAATAGGTTTCACACAAGTTCACCAACATTATAATTTTTGTTACTTTATTTGCTGATATATATTGTAACCATTCTCACAGTAGAAAATTATTTCTTTCTACTCTCATGATCCAAAGAATTTCTCTGTATCCCAAGGACCCTAAGTCTGAAAACAACTGTGCCAGCTGAGTGATATAGAATGGTTTCCAAGCCACAGAAAGAAAAAACATTCTGACAATGAAGTCATACTTTATCTGGCTATAGTGACAGGTAACAGATGAGAAAATAAAGAATCAAGAAGATTGACTTAATTACAAACCCACATTAATGGGTTTTTATTTATTAATATGACAGCATCAAATTACCAAAAGTTTTTCCTCCAAAATTTTTATTTTTGAAAACATTCTTCCTAGAGTGAGCTACAAATCAAAGATTAGCAGGAGAGAAGACTTACAGTCTCAATTTCAGCCCTGTTTTTTCCAGTGTGTTCTTCGTTAAACTAAGAAAATATATGGGCTTTAAATTCTTCAGTTGTTGACCTGCCATACACATCTCTACTCTGACCAGAAATCATAAGAAAAATTGCACCAGGGTGACAAAATGTGATGGATACTCTTTAGAGATGGAAACAAATGGACACAGGATTTTGGTATTTTTATATACGGTATAATATTTTTATATATGCAGCAGTGTATGTTTGATTTCTTTAGCAAGCAGTCCACTCTCCCTTGAGAAGTTGTGATGTTATCAAACCAGACTGTGACATTTAACAAAGACAGTTTCACCATAAAATTCAGTGGACTGACAATACACACTAGGGAAGATATAATTCAAAATTCTACAATAATAAGAATACAAAAGCAAGAAAAAAAGAGCATGTGTTAATGAAGAGGTGATAAAGAGGGCCATGAGTCTAAGAGAAGATCTAAAATGGAAGGTGAGACTGCAAGATAAAAAGGTAGGTAGGGGTTCATCAGAAGGCAAAAATTCAAAGAGAAAACAGGATTCCAGAGAGACCCACTGCCAAGCACAAGCATGGAAAGCATTATATAAGCAAAGAGGCCTCACAAAGAGGCAAGCAAAGAGTCAAGGTGAGCACACTGAGTCTCATAGGAAAATGGGATGCCTAGCAGAGAGTGGCTCATAGAAAAGTAAGGCAGAAATCCAGTTTCTAGGCAAAGAGGCAGCAAGATGAATACGGAATCGAACTTATGCAAAAGCTGAAACTCCTTATACAATCCTTCCCGGGAGAGAAGCTTGAGAACAAGTTAAGGTTAAATATCACAAAGGCAAAAGTAAGTGAATTAAGGAAGTAGGAACACAATTCAAGTGTAGCTGGGTATGATTTCACATTTACATGAGAACTCATTTTTTAAATTAATGGTAATTAATTATGGTAGTTTTTAATATATGTTGAAAATCAGGATTCGTTATTGTGATAATAAACAGTAGTGTCAACTTGAATAAGAAAGGCATGGCTGATTGGTTTATCACAGTTCTGGGTGTGTCTGGAGAATGAATTTACAGAAGACAGAAGACCAACCAAACAATAGGCTGATAGCCTGGATGGAATAAAAATGGAAGAAAGAAGGGTGTCTCATTTCTGTTCTTTCTGAGGAGCTTATCACCTTTGGATGTCAATCTCCAGTCTGTTAGCCTAGATTCCTTAGCCTTCCATATCAGACTTTTGGATTCCTGATACAACCTGGCATGGGACTCTGCCGTGAGTCTCCTTTTCACATGTATCCACTGACTACAGCTGATCATTGTAAATCTACCTTATAAGTCCTACATATATATATATATATATATTAAGTTTGTTCTTCTAGTGAACCCTAACTGATACACTAATTAAAAAATTCATTTCCAATAGGTGAACCATTTAAGGATGTATTTTCAATCATTTTATTTCTAAGAGATTCCTTCTCAAAGAACATCTACAATAATGTAGATATAGTCAAAACCAAGCTCAGTATTATAGGAGAGATTAAAAATGTCATTGTATAATCTGCATCATTACACTAATACACAGAATACATTTTAGAAGAGTGGAACTCACAAGCATAGAAAATAATATTAACAAACTAAATAGAAAATTCTCTTTCATTTCCCTTATAAAGCATTCTAATTTACATTTTGAGGCCAGGGACTCAGATATAATATGTGCAAGAGTTTATCCAAACTCACATTAGATAAAGGATTGAGAATCCAGGATGTGATTTAAAAGGTCAGAGAGATATTTAAGTTTAAGAGAAGGGCAGGTGAGGAGGATTCACTTAAAGCTTAAGAGACTGAGCAAAGTTCAGAAGATAGACATAGGGCTAAAAACAACAATATCAAAATGAACAGAGGTTAAAAACAATCATTCTATTCTAAGCCTCTTATATTATTTTCCAGTTTTTATCATCCCAGTAACTCATATTAAGGGTAAGGTCAAAGTGCTTTAGAGAGATTTAAAATTTCAAATAAGGCTTCTCAGTCATTGCTTTCCACTGATAAAATCTAAACCTAACAAATACATCCTACATTCTCAACCACAAATCCCAAGAACGAGAGAAAGAGGAGTTATCATTAATAAATTAGAAACAAGATAATGAACATGAAAGACTTGAGATGATAATATCTTTCTTACAGGTCCTTGGATTGGTGGTTGTGTAACCATTATGGAACCTGTGTTATCCTCAAACATCAATCAAATTAGCTCTCAGATCTCTCACTACATACTGGAGATGTACTATATTACAACTTAAGTATTACCTTCATCAAGTCCCAACTTCATTGTCACAATATCTAGAACATCCGCGATTTGAATTTCAAACTTTAATTTACTTCCCCAACAATGCACATGGCCCTTTAAATCTCACCAAATTACACAAAGTCCTCCCACCCTACCTGTCACTCTCCTACACCTATGTCTCCGCTCCTGCTGTTAGTTCATGTGCCTCCTCTGAACCCTTCTTTGCTAACATGTTATTTTCTCAAGAACTAATTCAAATGCCACCATCTCCTTGGTACCTTTTTTAGTCACCCCAGTGAAAATTACCCCCACCCCATACAGATGTCACATGCTTTCTTTCTATTCATGTATAAGAATTATACGTTATTTATAAATTACACATAAATACACATATTCACCACCATGATAATGTAATCTTAACCAAACCAAATCAAACAAAAGTTAGCTGGGTATTTATCATGTCTCCAGGGCACAGAACATTCCAATTGAAGTCATGAAGTAGCTGTTCAGGTACTGTTTATTGGCTTTAATTTTGTGAGTTCTGGCCCAGTGTAATACAACAGGATATTAAAACAGAACACTTCTGATACCAACTTTAATCGAAGGATCAAAGGATCAAAAATAAAACCACCTAAGCCATCAAATACTACTGTCCATGTTGTGTTTTTGCACAAAGGTGTTCAGTAGAAGTAGCAGGAGCAGCTTAAATCCAATACAGGTCTAATTTCCACAAAGCATGGCCTGGGGTGGGACTCTGACTCAGACGAAAGACAGCCAGGCCATCAGCAGTGATTTGAGCTAGTGAGATAGGAAGACAGGGCTGGAAAACTGTATGTGATAAGTGCTGTTTTCCCAATTAAGGTGCAGAATTTAAAGAGACAAACTTCTTTAAATTAAGAAAATAAATATTTTTGAGGGCCTTAGCAAAATACATTTGAGGATATAAAATGAGTTGAGCTAAAGTAATCAAGTGAGATAGTGTGACTAAAACTCAGTGACGTTCTCCTTCCCTACCACCACCCTCCAGTCTCCAGTAAAGGAGTTTTAAAAGGACCACAGGAATAGCCTGCCCTGTATCCCCTGGACTTCAAGAACATCACAAAGAACTGCAGTTAGGTCCAAATCTGAGAACTTCCAAAGTGAAGAACTGAGAATGAAGCTGGCTGACCTATACAAAAAAAAATTGGGAGGGCCTCCCCCGAGGACATGCAGACTGTGCTCCCACCATTCCTAGGACAGAGTGAGCAGGAGCTAAGAACAGATGCAGCACTGAAGGGGAGACTATCTTAAGATCCATTCTGTCTTGTGTGACCTCTTGCCTGGCATGGGGTAATCTCAAAAGAAAGTGGGTAAAGGTATGACATCAAACTAACCAAAAAAAAAACACAGTGCCAGCAACATAGAGCCAGACCAGAGCTGGATACTCCCAGGAGGAAGTCTTAAAAAAACAATGGTGATAAAAATCAGAAAGCATCCATTCTGGAGTTAACTTCAAATTCTTCCAAGCCCAGGATACACTAAGGCCACACTGACACCTTCCTGACTGGCACTGCCCCTTCAACCAATCCCCCATGAGGAATAAGACACCAGGCCAGTTAGCAGGGTCAGGAAGTGCCCACTGCACCTCTCTGCCACTGCTGCCTTCAGTCTGGAGCAGGCTCACCTGCAGAAGAGAAAATCTTCAATGTTAAATGCAGTCAGGGGTTTTCACTATGATGTGGGACTATATAATAATTATTAAACTGAAACTGCAGAGAACTACAGACAAGAGAAGTTGATATATTATCCATGTCATTATGCAGATAAAGTTATAGCACCAACCTGGGATCCCATCCAAGAAGAAAGGCTTTAAAAACATGTACACATACGCATGCACATACACATACAGTCATATACACTATTTGAAGAGATAGAGAGGAAAGTAGGAAGTCATACTATGGTTGTACATCAGTACCATGTGATCCCTCATTCAATAAATGGCTAAAATAACATTCAAAGGAGAAAACAGGAGCAATTCTAAATATTCAGCAGGAAGGAAACACAATGAGTTCTAGCCATTTATCTGCAGCAATTTCACAGTTAAATTTCTGAAATGTATATTGTCATGCAAGTTACAAAAAAGGGAAGTGTTACATCATACAAATTCCATTTAGCTATATTAAAATTAAAATACTGATGATGTTAAGATATTAAGTGATAAAGGCACTATCAAATCTAGTAAGCAAAGGTTATTTATCTCCACTCTAAAAAACAAAAAGACAAAAAACTGATTTAACAACACTGTGTAAGAAAAATTGCTTTATATGCTGGTATAAATTAAAGCCTAAAGCAAAAAGTATAAATCTCTGAAATACCAAGAAAATCATCATAAATATTTTATAAACATTGAGAATCTTGATGGATATGTTTGTAAATCTCAAAAGTAAACTTCAGGTTGAGTTTAATTAGATACAGAAATGGGCAAACATAGTAATCTAAAACCAAGAATAAGGTATTTAAAATCAGACAATATAAACAAAGAATATATATTCAGAATCATCATAAGAACACTGAAATAAAAAAAATATTATATAAACTATGAAAGTGCAGAATACATTGTAATCTCTCCAAATTAAAGAAGTAATAATTTTACAAAGGAAGCAGTCTAGGGCTCGGGATTTAGCTCAGGGGCAAAGCACCTTCCTGGCAAGTGTGAAGTCCTGAGTTCAATTCCTGGTACCAAAAAACAAACAAACAAACAAGTATAGAATCCTACTGCTAATAAAGACAAGTCAGAATGCAGGCAAAACTAAGGAATGATACCAGAAAAATAACAAAAAAAAAAAAAAAAAGGAAACTTAAAAAAAAGCAGCAAATTAATTATTTACATCTACAAAGGAACACACTAGTAGGAAATAGGCTTAAGATGAGGCTCCAAAAAACAAAACACAACACTAAAACTGATTTATGTGGCAAAAACATGAAAGCCTCTTCCAGAGATGATCCACCCATTCTTTCCCTCCTCTACAGCTGTATTCCATGCTACACAACACTGGTAGCAAACCTCTACCAAAAAATTTCTTAAGGTGGGCAATCAAAACTGCAACGCTTATTAAAATGCAGATCCCTGTGTTCCAATCACCCCTACCAACTCAGCATGCCTAGCAGCAGGCAGGCCCAGAAATGTGAACTGCACAGGATTTTTCAGGTGACTTTTGCACACTAAGTTTAGGAGTCATTGCTCCAGTGACACAAATTCAACATACATAATCTAATTCAACATTCACCTCCTATTGATATAGGGGAAGGAAACACTTAACCTACTAGATGTCTGGCATGAGTTCGTGTTCTCTAAAATCGAAGAATGAATTTTTGGAACAGTGGAGGTTAAAAGCAGAATATATTTATTGAGAGAAAGAAAGCTTCTGTCTGAGATAGAAACAGAAGGGACCCTGTCTTTTCTAGAGACTTCAGCAGAATAAAACTACCAAGTGAGGCAGGTTTAAGGTGGAAAAACATGGGAACTCACAAGGTAGGCATAGGGTGGGACAGAATTATGGCCAACCAATGAGATTAACTGATCAGGTAAAACTGATTAAGTCAGAGACAAAAGGGGAAGGAGTCATGTAGTAAGCAGGCATGCTTAAAGAGCAGTGAGTCTTCCTGTAGGGGGTCAGGACAGTGACTCCTGAGTTCCTCAGAGTGGTAGATACCTATTCAGAATATCAATTCCTGATGCTTATCCTTAGGAAGCATGTGGATGCATTTGATTTATCTTTTGTCTTGAGGCCTGGCCCACAGCAGGAGATGTCTGTCTGCCCCATGGCTGCAAAGTATCTGAACTCCTGCTCTGGTTCCTTTGAGGCCTCAGCCCTGTCTCACTGCATATAATATTTCTATCTAACTCAGCTGCTTGTAACACTATCAGAAGGCACCTATGATAAACTCAATTTGACTTTGAAAGGTCTTTCATTATTTTCTTTCAATAACTGTATGTGCAATTCTGCATCTTTTTTACATTTTCTTATAGTTATTGTTCCTCTATAACTTCACTTTGTGTTAAATAAAAATGGTTAAAACATACTACAGCTTTGCTATACCTATTTAACTCAGAGTATATGTTCATTTAATCACTAACGATACAGGCATGTTGTACACCTGTAATCCCAGCACTCTGGAGGCTGAGGTAGAAGGATCGCTGTAAGTTTGAGGCCAGTCTGGGCTACATAGTGAGTTCAAGGCCAGCCTGAACTACAGAGTGAACTGAAGAAGAAAGAAAGAAAGAAAAGAGAAAGAGAAAGAAATTAACAATAGCCCTACAGTGCCTGGCAAGCACAAGGTCATAAATTCAATCCATGGTATAAAGAAAAAAAAAATCCCTACAGGAAACATACACTCCTCATACTACCTTAATTTTGAGTTTTCAAAAGTAAGTTTCAGCTTCAAATGATACAAAAAAGTTGCAAAGAAAATCCAGATAGCCTCATCAGCTAAATGCTCTAAACCACTTCTTACTTAGGCTGTTCTCTCCTTCAAACAAATTTTGTTTCACAATAATGGAAAAGCAGCAAGAAAAAAATATGCCTGGCACAAAACAGTAGTTAAGGGTTACAATAGTAAGGTGGTGAACTACTCATTATTGCATAGGATTCAAAGCAACCTAACAAAGCCAACAACATCCCCAGCTGAGAACAGAATAACAAGCTACCACATGGTCATTCCCCAGGACAGAGCCTTCTTCTATACCAGCGGTGATGAGCATATGGTACTTGTGCTGCAGCTGCCTGGCTGTTATCACTGAAAGCTCTAAAACATTCACCATGACTGTTCTGAACTAACCTCACCAGAATGCTCAACATTTTGCTTATACCTAAGGTTTTGTAGTTTTATAAGTGTCCCTGAAAAGAAGCAATGCCCTTTATCCCAGTAAACAGCATGAAGAAGGGAAAAAGACACTGAGGCAGTGTCCCCAGGAGACCATGCTTTCCTCACACACAACCCTCAGGGGTCACTGCCAGAACATAGGTCACAGCCTCCAATGCCCAGATTTTTCTTTCCATCATATTTTCACATTCTTATTCAGAGACCACCATAGGTTAAAATATAAATATTTCCAAGTTAGTACAATGTATTAATACTTTGTACCCGTGTGAAAAATGCAATGATCTGACTTTTGCTCCCAAGAGTTTAACATGAAAGCAACCAGCAGCTTCAAGCAATTCCCAGGAGATAAGGATGGTAGAAAAAGGAAGTCTGAAGATTTACACACAAAAGTTATCTTTCTGAAGACTTTATAAAGGAGAAAAAAAGCTTCTACAATATCTTGCAACTGCTTTTCATGGCCTTCTGACAATTCTGATGCATGTGCATGAAACCTGCTTTCCAAAGTCCCAGGCAAGTTAACAAATAATCACTACATCTTTCAACTTGTATCATTTTCATTTAGAAGCTAATAGAGAAAGTAAGGCTAAACTCCTTACTAAGCTGTCTAGAGAAAATTCAGAAATTTGATTTTCTATCAGTATTTAATTTAATAAGTATGTTAGTTACCTACTATTTTTCATAGCACATACCTAACTTATTTCTGTTTATTAAATTGTTAATGTTGAAGCTTTCTGTAAATTATCCAGGGAAACTTTTTTTCTTTTTTTTTTTAAACCATAAACTGCTTAGCCAAAAAATCAGTAGGAAAATCTTTTTTATCTGCATTTTTACTAAGCATCTCCTCTTTAAATCGGATAACTCAGTGGGCTTCACTTTGACATTTCCATACATGCAGATACGATGCTTTCTGTCTTCTCATTCTTCCTTGTTTCTTCTCCCCTGTCCCTCTTCCTCTTTCCCTTCCCTATAAGCCCTCCTTTACTTTCTAGTCAGTCATCTTTTTGTTTTGGTTTTGATACAACATAGGTACACTGGTATCTCTCCTGAATGCTGACTTTTTTTGCTTTTAATAAGGATTGAATTCATGACCTTGCCAATCAGGCACTTGTGTTGCTGAGCTAGACACCCAGCCCCACGCTCTTTTCAATATATATCCCCAGCTGTTTCCTGACTCCCGACTGAGGAAATTGATGCCTATGCCAATATCTCTAAGTATCACCCCCCACATTATCATTCACTAATTTCATAGTTTCAGGTCTTATATTAAGGTCTCTGATCCATTATGAATGCATATTTGTATACAACAAGAAATAAGGGTCTAATTTTGATCTCCTATTTGAATATCCAGTTTTTCTAGCAGCATTTGTAAGAGGTTATTTTTCCCCAAAATAGTTTCTTGCACTTTTGTCAAGAATTAACTAGCTGTTTATACATGAGTTTGTCTCTGGGTTCTCAATTTTTTGCTTTTTTTGTACCTGGGATGAAACTCATAACCTTGTGCTTGCCAGGCAGGTGTTTAGGCCACTGAGCTAAATCTCCAGTCCCTCAATTCTATTCTACTGGTCTTTATGGCTGTTTTATGACAATACAATACAGTTTTTGTCACTAGGGCTCTGTAATATAATTTGAAATCTGGTATTGTGATGGCTCTAGCATTGCTGTTTTTGTTCAGCACTGCTTTGGATATTTTGAGGTCTTTTTTGTTGCAATATGAATTTTAAGATGGAACAATGCCATTGGTATTTGAATGGGGACTGCACTGAATTATACTGAATCTGTAGATCACCTTAGGCTGGCCATTTTAACTATTAATTTTCTCAATTCATAAACACTGGGGTTTTTCCATCTTCTAGTGCCTTCAATTTTTCTTCCTTCATGTGCTGTAATTTAAATGTAGAGGTCTTTTATGTACTTAGTTAGACTTATTCTTTGGTATTTTTGAGACTATTATTGTGAATTCATTTTTGCATTCTTTCTCAGAAAGTTTATTACTGCTATACAGAAAAGCTACTAATTTCTTCTTTTGTGTTGGGATTCTGTATCCTGCTATTTTGAAGAATTTATCACCGTTAAGTGTCTTTTTGTGGAATCTCTAGGGTTGTCTAAGTATAGAAACATCTCCCACAAACAAGGATCACTGACTTCCTTTCCTGAAT
The DNA here is from genome assembly GCA_004027455.1 of Hydrochoerus hydrochaeris. NCBI lineage: Eukaryota > Metazoa > Chordata > Mammalia > Rodentia > Hydrochaeridae > Hydrochoerus > Hydrochoerus hydrochaeris. The sequence continues at coordinate 189,412 of PVLA01002929.1, read as the reverse complement.
GTATCCTTTTTTTTTTCTCTTGCCTAATTCATCTGGCTAAAATTTCAAACACTGTACTATATTGAATAAGAATGGTGAAAATGAACACCACTGTCTTGTTTCTGGTTTTTGCAGGTAAAACTTTCAGGATGATGGAAACATTCAGTATGCTGTTGGCTATGCATTACATCATACAGCCTTTATTATGTTGAGGCAAGATCCTTATATACCTAATTTATTCAGAGCTTTCATCGTAAGATGGTATTTAATTCTACAAAAGCATTTTCTGTATCTATTGAGATTGTCATGTGATTTTTTTCTTGATTTTATTATGTTTGTGCTCTATTGTGTTTATTGATTTGCATATGTTGAAACACTCTTGCATACCTGGAATGAAACCAACATAGTCATGATATATGATCTTTCTGATGTGGCAAATCTCTTTTACAAAATGGATTCACACTGCAGAAAATTATCAAAGGCTTGACTGTGTGTACTCAGAACATCAGAAAAGCCACTACTACAGATGTGGGCACCAAGTTCATTAACTCTAAGAGCTCCTCTGTCCCAGTGATTCTGAGTGGTCAACAATGTCGCTATCACCTACCCCCAAGCAAAGTGAAAACAGTGTCTATCATTTAAGGAATGTTAATTTAACACATTTTTATTAAGTTTTTAACATTAGATTGTAAAACATAGCATAGGAAGTAGCAGAAATCAGGAAACATGCAGATCTGATGCCTGTGAAAGGAAAGAGAGAAGCAAGAGAGACTGAACAACAGTGGACCTCAAGAAAGATTCACCCAGCCAAACAAGAGTCATAGAGCTAAAGTCACTCAACAGAAAGGCCCAAATCTCACCAGAATAGACCTACCTTACTGCCCTTTCTGTGCCCCACCACTGGGTAAAGGGAGCTTACAGAAAGCACGGCCTTAGAGTGAAAGTGGACACAGCTGGGCCATAATTCAATGATGTTTCTAATGGCAGGAGACCTGAGAGCACATTTTCCTGGCACATCCTGTGAAACAACTCTATGAACAGCTAAGAATTGGTGACCACTTTCTGTGTAGAACATGTAAAGTATTTTTTACACATCAATTTAATGTAACATCATTGAGATAAGTACTACCATTATCTCTTTATTACAGAGCAGGAAACTGAGGAATATTTGTCCATGACAGCCAGTAAGTACAGAACTGTAATTTCAATGCAGACACCTTTAATACCTCAAAACCTTGAAGGAAAAAACAGGGGTTTTGTTGTTGTTCTTGTTGTAAATTCAAACAGTTTGAAAACATTCATTCATTTTATATGTTTCACACTATTCACAGTAAATGCTTCCTAGAGGAATGGGGCTGGGGCAGAGGTAAGGGGAGAAGAAAGGACACACAAGAAGAGAAAAGGGATGTGGAAAAAGTGGGGGTAGGTCAAGAGGTAGGGGTGACCTCGCTGTGTGCCATGGTCTCAGGGTTCTGCAAATAGTCATCTGGAGCCCAAAGCAAAGCTCCAGAGGCTCTGTGTGCTCTCTGGGTTTAAAGAAAACTCTAGTCTCAGCCTTCTTCCAAGGAGCCCATTGCGATGGGTCACCACAAACCAGCTGCAGGCTAGAATTACCCTGGGACAACATCCTAGGAGGGCTAGTCTTGCTTTCAGTAGCCCTCTTTTCAGGGGATAAGATAATGAAAAAGGAGAAGACAGCAGCTATCAGAAGAAAAAGTCCAGAGAAACTGAGGTGTCAAAATGAAAATACCCATGTTTGCTATAGACCATCACCAAAAGCACACTAGGCGTTGTGCTGCTAAGCTGTGCTGTCACAAAGCATGTTACATACATACAAAGACAACAGAGATTTCCATGAACAACCTCTAGGCTAAAGCTTATTATTATTTCAGATAAGCAGTATGCATAAATAATGATGGACAATCCAACTTCAAGTATATGCAGAGAGCAAAATGTTCCATAGGAAAACACTTAGGGTTCTATTGTGTTGCATAAGTGCTGGTATAAAGGGAATGCGAACTTGACCTCTGGAAACAGGTACTCGCTGACAGGAAAGCACTACTATAGACATGAAAACACTACTAGAGCACTACAGCTGTGAGACAGCACCTAGTTGAATTAAAAAAGGAATCATGTCCTTGAAATTCACAATATAAAGGGAGATTATCATCTTTATCTAAGAGTCAAAAAATTCAATAATGTTTACTTATTTGTTACATATGAAAATATAACCCATATAAATATAACCTGTAAAAGGCTTCAAATTATGTAAAAGCCTTTCTGCCTCGGGAGAAAGCAGTTTGTGCTGAGTCTGAAAGCTTTTCAGGTGTGACTTTTATCCCCATGTGCTATAGGTAGGCTAGAAGGAGAGCACTGATGGGGGAAAAAAAAAAGCAACACCATATAAAAAGGGGTTGTTAATCTCTGGGAGGGGTCATTTCCCTGTATAGTATTAGCAGTAGTACACCTCAGCAGTGTTCACACAACAGCCAGTTCTTCCTAAGTCAATACTACAAGTGGGCAGGAAAGGGAGTTGACAATGGCATGAGAAGTATCCACAGCACATTAATTTATTCAGTCCCAAGAGTAATCGATTTCTTCGTACTGGAAAAAAAGAGAGAAAGATAATGAAATATCTGTCTATTACTCTAATGAAAAGTGGATGGAATTTAATTTCTAAAATAAGGATAAAAGACCCTCTCATTAACACTATTAGCATAGCAAGGCAATTTTTTTTTTTTTTTTTGTACCCGGGATCAAACTCACAACCTCATACTTGCCAGGCAGATGCTTATGCTGCTGAGCTAAATCCCCCACCCACCAAACAATTCTTAACAAATTAATAACAGTGACAAACTGGACTAGGATGACAAGAGGAGTCTGACCCTTTGGATGGAGGTGCAGAGGGTGGTACCCATACAAGAAAGTGATAATAAAAGGAATTTACAAAATAAATGAGGCCATGGAAATAGAAAACATTAGAAATAGGAATTTGGAATTCTTTAGATAGAAGATTGAACATGAAGCAAATATAGATCAAATCTATACCTTTCTTTCAACTTCTACAACTTCCTCTGAACTTACATACTCTTTTTCATTACATAAAAGATTTCTCCATAGCCATAGCCAAAATTAAATTCATCAGCATTGCCTTTGTTGGCCTACTACTGGCAGCTTAACTCTCATTCCAAATCTCTTTTCTTCTTTGTTCTACCAGTACAGAGACTGATAAGAAAATTACTACCATCCTAGCCTCCCTTGCAGTTGTGGTTTGCCTAAAAATATAGAAAGAATTGAGGTGGGAAGAGATCCTCCTTTCCAGAATATGTCCACAGGCCCTTTCCCTTTCCTTCACCTGCATCAGACACCTCACCTGGAGGAATCTGCAACCAAAAAGGCAAAAGTCCCTGTGGGGGATGGAAGACCAGAAAACAGAAGGAACTGTATGTGATGCACCACTGAACCACTGTTTCAGTTCCTGTATTCTTATAAAGTAAATCTATGAATTTAAGCCACTACAATACTTGCTTTGAATTCAGAGCCAACAAATCCCCAAGTATACACAAATCCTTTGCTACTCTATTTCAGATTTTGGTGATGGCATCCCCAACCCATGGAAGCATCTACAAGATGTTAAGAACGATCTACATATCCTCTAAATTCAGTCCCTGCTTGTCTCTCATTCTGTTTCTTAAATATCTCCTATGGCCATTATCTCTCTTTTCCATCTGGTCTATTTTTACCACTTCAGCATTCACTGGTGCTTTTAGTCACTACACTATAGATTGTCACTAAATGCTTCTCTCTGCTACCAATCTGTGAACCTTCCCAAACTCATGAATCTCTACTTCCAATCTTCTCACATACCCCAACTGTGAGGTCTGAGCTCCTTACCAATTTCCCAAGCGCCTTCATAATAATGGAGTTCATTCATGGCTAAAAGTCATGTAAAAAGTGAACATTTCTTCTACTTTTAAACCATAAATACATACAAAACAAATAAATGCAAATTAAAACAAGACCTCATTTGTGTTGATCAAATACTGAAAAGTGTCTAACAAATTTTTTAGGGAACATAGTAGGTACATTTTTGTTAATAAATAAATAAATAAAAGAAGTCCAGGTGCTGTAGCTCACTGATAGCACGCTTGTTTAGTCTGTGAAAGGCCCTGGCTTCAATTCCCACTACTGCAAAGAAAAAAATAAATAAATAAAATTAAGATATAAAAGAAACCTACTTGTTATGGTTTATGTCTGGGTGTCTCTCCAAAGCCTCATGCAGTCATTGGGGCAGGCTTCTAGAATTTGTGATTGAGTCATGATCCAATGTTGGGGTTATCTGTGTGAGTGATATACTCTCCGTAGGGTGGGTGTGGCCTATGTACAAGATAAGGGATAGAAAGAGACTTCTCTGGTGCTCCTCCCTTTTTGCTCTTGTTGCTTTTGCTGTATTCTACTGCTATGAACCTTTGCCCTCTGCCATGTGCCACTCTGCCTTACAGCCAGCTGAATATGGGCTGAAACCTCCACAAACTGTTAGCTAAATAAACTTCTCCTTCCTTAATTTTGGGTGTCAGGTATTTTGTCTCAGCAATGAGAGAAAAGTAACCAATGCATACTATATAAAGATATTGTTAAGAAAATACCCAACTGACAAGGTTGCAGCCAGAGAAGTATACTTACAAACTATTTACAGTATGTATGTGTGTGTGTGTGTGTGTGTGTGTGTATATATATATATATATCAGCAGTCTTGTTCTACACAAAATGATTCAATATGTAAGTCTCAAACTGTGCATGCTCTTTAACTTGTTATTCCAGTCTAGAAATGTAAAATCCACCTTCTTACCCATAAGGGTTATGCAGATGGTTATAACAGTACAAATGTTAAGTAAATTACGACAAGTATATATATAAGGGAAGTATATACTACCATTAAAAAACTATTAGAAAACTTTTTTGAGTAGGAAAATATTCAATACAACTTCTAATTTTCTACCATTTCACATGTTAAGTGGTAGGGGAAAAATATATAAAATTGTTTCTATTCCATGATCAATGAGGGAAAAGGAACAGAAACAGCAATGATAAAGACGAATTTTTTAAGCACTCATTATTGAGGAGATAACAAGTGTTTTCCCCCTCTGTTTTCCTGTTTCTGAATTTTCCAAATACTTTACTAAAAACATAAATTATTTCTATATTCACAAAAATACATAAAAACTTTGGAGGTACAGAATAAACTAAAGATAGTAAAAACTGAAGCAAAGGAGACATTTGGATTCGGTTACTTGTTCAACAATGGTAACTGTTCCTAACCACAGTCCATGTCACTTGGGGAAAGTGGGAGACTGAAAACAAAGGCCTTCAGGCAGGGCTATAACTAAGAACAATAATCCCCTCAGTGTCATGACTCCACTACAGTTTATAAGAATTCATAATTCCAGTTATAAAGTCCTGACATCTTAAGAATTCCTATTTAAACAGTTTCCTAAACAATTCTAAACAACCCCCTTCTTAGAACTGTTGCTGCTGGTGGAAACATTCAGCTGTATGAGGTTAATGCTTTAAGGGAATATCATTTGTCCTTCAGTACATCCACATACTCCTGAATTCAGAGTAATCTAATGAAACAATTTTAAGAAAGACCTTTTACAAAAGAAACATGGTCCCTAATAAAAGAGGACACCTTGGGAAATCCCTAAAGTAAAGCCCTAAGAATATGAACACACAGAAAACTGAGTTCAAATTCGAACACTATCACTAGCAAACTGTATCACCTTGGTCAGACTGCTTATGGTTTCTGAACAAACTCAGAAACAGAAATAAGATGAGCTCAAATGTCTAGGATTTAAAAGGGTCACTTAATCTTTAATCTTACCAATTTCTATTAGAAGCCAGATGTGCTTATCACTTAGCTTTTAACTTTTATTCTCTAAAGAACAACATCTCAGACACTGATAAGTATTTATATTTTAGGCACATTATGTATGGTTGACATTTTAAACTATGTATTTTCAGGACAATATTGATAATATTCTGTTATGAGGCCTCTGGATAGCAATATGTAATTCTACAATAAAAAAAAAAAACAACTACTGAAGGCTTAAGTGAGGTCCCTGGTGAGACAAACATACACACAAACACACACACAAAGTAAAAAATACAGTATTTAAGTAAATATGCTGAAGAGGTCTGTCTTTAATGAGAATAAAAGAAGTTACTTCATAAATAGTTAAAATGTTCTCACTGTCACACATTTGCCTCTTGGGGGGAAAAACACAGATGGTATTACATACTACCGCCATTACATATTGATATGGTCAGGGAGCAGGGCCTGAGGGCCATGCACATAAAAAGAACTGGACTACTTCTGCCCAATTGTATTTAGGTCTCTCTCCGATCGTAGCACACACCTCAGTAGTTTTTCAGAGTATATTTCTGACTCCCCTTACTTCTCTCTTATTGTTTGGCTCCTAAAGCTACTTAAGACTTTCAGTTTGAGTTCTGATTAACTGAATGACAGCATTATTTCAAAGAAAAACATCCCTAAAGACTCTTACAAAGTTTCTAACTGATTGAATGAGGAATTCATATATCAAACTGAGTTGGGTAATTAATTAGATGAGAACTTTTCAGTTTTTATTCTTAATGTATAAAATATCTGATTAGTGTCTCTAGGAAAAAACGTACTGCTTAAAAGGGCAACAAGTTTCTTTTGAAATTCTATTCTCTAGGTATGTGTTTATATTCATCTTTCATATTAAGGTCAATGTGGAATATATGGGACTTATTCCCATTAATAGCTCTATTATTACACAGGGAAGTCAAGACAAAATTTCCAAGTCACAGAAAATTAAAACATGAGACATTTAATATTTAATTAAACATGTGAATATACTATTAAAATGTTATTTGATTCTTCAAAGTAGTCCATATTACTCTGTCTTTCCAAAGTAAAGGGAAGAGGCAGGTAAGTTTCTAACGATAACCTTAGGAGTATGATTTGAAAATTAATCAAAATATAACATTCTGGGACTTACAAATGTATACCAATAAAGACAGAAAGATGACATCAAAGAGCTGTTGTATCCTAAAGCATAGCAAATCCTATCCTTTCTTTTTTATCCTCCCCTTCCAAAATGCCCCAAAAGTAGACCATCCAAGAATTGAGAGATATGCTCATGTGTCCAAGTGCCTCACACAAATTTTTAAAAACTCAAATGATTATTTTAACATTTTAGAATGCTCAAGGACAAAGACAAAAACACAAAGTAGTTGAGAAGGCAAGAAATAGGTCATTTAATAATGAATGAAACCAGACTTCAAACTTTTAATTAGAAACATTTGATGTTAGAAGTATAATGCCTTCAAGGTTCAGAGGGAGAATCAGTCCAGAGTGAGACACCCAGCCAATTTCCCCACCAAAATAAAGAGGACTTCAGATCTGCATGTAGCAGAAAATTCATCACATACCCTTTCTTACAAAAGTGCCCATGAAAAGGTTCAAATGGAATGAATCAAAAAACCAATGGCTCCAATTCAAAATAACTAAAGAGAATGACAACTCTCAGCCTCTGTCCAAACACCAGTTCAGGTAAGAATAAGAGGAGACAGCTACAGGAAGGGTACATCTGGGAGAACAAACAAAAACAGAGATTACTGCTATCCTTTATACTGACTCAGATCTACTCACACATATCCCACGTTCCGTACACACGCACTATGCCCTCTGAATCTACTCTTCCAAATTCTCTACCCTGCTTTGTGCCCTGGGAGGCTAATGAGCCCTGACCACTGAGCCTTTGTGCTGGCTTTTCTCTGGGTTTCCCTTTTGAGGAGGTTCCAGCACAGAATCAAAGGGAAACAAAAAGATGATAGGAGCTTTATCTTTGGCTTCCTCCCTGTTGTGCAGATCTTGACAGTAACTGGATTCTTCACTGCAGCCCACAGCTCCACAGTAAACTTCTCTTCTACCATGGCAGTATTCACTCAGTTCCAGCCACAGCTCTCTCCTTCTGCTAATTTAGCCATATGGTTTCCTTCCTGTTATAGTTAGTCCACTATTCTCATGGGCATTCTCAGTCCTGCCCAACTCTCTAATATGGGAATTGTCTCTTGAAGTGTGACAGTTATTACCTGCTAAATCCTAACTGACATACTCCCTTATAAATATATAAACAACCCTTTTTCTTACCCAGAAATGAAATTTAGAGCTCAGTTGTATTATCTTCAAAAACATTTTCAAAATTATAAATGATTAACCCTACCCAGAATAAACAGTATTATGAAATAACTGAAAGAACATGTATTTCACGATGTAAGCAATGAGACATAACTGGTCCAAAAGACGAAATAAACTAGATATGTACACTCACTTATATAATCCCTGACTTTAGGGAAGTCAGGCAATATTTTACAAAATGTTGTCAACACTATTCTTTATTTTTTGACATTTTGAAATAAGGGCTAGTTTTTGTATATACCCATAAAATCAAAGGGAATGTGACAACTGAAAATGAATGCTAACACAAGCATCTTGTATTGGGAAAACAAATATCACAAGCATCATTGCTCTTGGTGGCATTATTTTATAACATGGTAAACAATTCTCAAAGAAGTTCCTGACAAAATAAAGTTCAATATCCATCAATTTACCCATAAACTATCTACATATCTAAAAATACCTGCTACACAATAAAATAATACAAATGATACCCTATGCTTTATAAAGAATTATACTCTATTTTCAAATAACTATAAACAGGTTTTGCATAAAGAAAAATGCTTAATAGGACACTGAGATATCACATGTGAGGAAGTATGAATCTTCACTATGCTTTTCAAATTTCTAGAATCCTTCAGTCTACCCACTAAACAATAATAACAACCTCCAATCACAAAGGAAACCAAAAAATACCCTCAAAATTTTCTTAAATGTCTGCTATCAAGTACTACTATCCATATTGAGAACTACTGATTTAAAATTTAGAGGCAACAGAAGAAAAAGATTTAAACTATAAGAAAAAGCAAATAAAAAGAAATATGATCAAAGCATTCTGTGAGCTAATGCAGTAAGAAATGGTAAACCTTGACACCATTAAATAGCTTTCACTTTGTAGAACCAATAATTTAATGTGTGAGATCTTATATGGAAAAAAAATCTAGAGGCAGTATTCATGGCAATGGCTTCGGATTCATGTATACCTGAGCCCATACCTTGGAAATTCCCTTAGTATTTTTCTCAGTCACGAAATGGTTGCTATGCTATGGCTCCAGACATGACTGCTGTGATTCTAGACTTAAGAGGGGGTTTGGGGAAGACCAATGCCAACAATGATGGTTTCTTGTTTCATGTACCAAAATATATCATATGGCTACATGTAACTGCAAAAGAAGCTGGAACAGCAAATATATTACGTAGGAGTAAAAACATTTTAGCAAGGATGGAAGGGGCAAAATGATTCAGGCTGGCATATAACAATGTCAGCCAAAAAAATATGAGCATTATGTCTATAAGAAATAAATAATAAAGAGATAGCATATTATTTACATTACAAAGCCAACCATAGTTAGGATATGGACATAACCAAGACTTACCATAACAAATACCCAAATACCTGAACTTAAATATGTTTAAACTAATTTGTTTAAATTAACTTAATAGAAGTGAGCTTCTCTGTGACACAGAAGTCTGAGCTAGGTGGTGACACTCCTCTGCAAAGGTGCCAGGATCCTATTCTCTAATTTGTTACTCTGTTGTACTCAATTAATAAAGTCCATCAACTTGTCTAGATGGCCCATCTAATGCCTGCCACAGACACAGATATTCCACCAAGTGAGAAAAATGACCCAGGACTGTGTTCTTCCCTTTCAGGCAACGGCCCATAGGTTTCTATACGTCACTTTTATCCACACCCCACTAGCCTAAACTTAGTCTTCTGGCTAGATTTAGCTGCAAGAAGAGCTGAGACAATTGTGGGGTCCTAGTGATACATTTTAGGGTAACCATGTAAATCACATTCTTGCTCCTAGTCTGACAAGACTCACTTTCCATTCTCCTCAGTGAAATCTCCAAAGTCTCTGGTCTATCTTCTAAATTCTGTAAACACAAGGAAGGACTCTGGGTCCACAATTTCTCATTAAGACATAATCTCAGGGCACCTGGTCCTGTTTTCATGTGAGGGAAATAAGGAAGTAAGGCTGTGTTCCCCAGGGTTATGTTCTTCACACTCTATAGATAAGGATAATCATTCTTAGTTCTACCACTAATGAGAGGGAAAGGAGATGAGAAATGCAGCCTTTAGTCAAATAGACACATGCCTGACTAAAACTATTGCTTGCAAGAAGTGGAAGGCATACTGGAGGTCTACTAATAGAAAACAGTTGTGTAATTAACCATACGCTAAGTGGAAGAAAACGAAACCAGATGCTTGTGCGAATGAGCCAAATCCCCCACTCTCCCTCTATAGAGGAAGTAATGGATAAAATCTAAAAAGAATGCAGAAAAGTAGCATGTGCAACATTTCTATTTTTGATGCATTTTTCTAGAAGAATCAAAAACATAAATAATTAAGAGTTAAAATGAAAAGGAGTGTGGCAGACCATTATTTTCTGTGGTAAATTATGCAAGGCTGACTTTTAACCATGTGAATCTTCATTTTGATAAAACAGTTTAAATATGCTTTAGCCACATTATAATCTCAAAGTATCAGTTTTTCTCTACCACTCAAGATATATTTACAAACTTAGTTCAATAATGTTGCATAAACACTCTGCCTATATTCTACAACTTCTTAGGCCACTACCCTATCCAAATCTGAATCACTGTTAAGGTCTAACTGGTCTCCTGCTTTCACTCTCACTGACTAGAGGGAGGACTTCAGTTCCATGAAGTGGTGTCACTGTTCATTCTCCATTCAAACACATCTTTCCAGAATGTTAATCAGATCATTTCCTGAACCTTTTCAGCAAGTTCTCATGGTTATATCCTGAGCATTTTATGATAGCCTACACATAGCCACTGTCTATCCCTCCAGACTCATTTTTTCCACTTTTCCTTATACACTCCACTCTACCCATCTTGGGTCTCTTCACTGCTTTTTCCAAGAAAAGCATCCTTACTCAAAATCTGAGCCTTCTGGAAATTAGCATCATCTCCTCCAAACTCCAAGTAGCTCAATCCTTTTAATTCAAGCCCTGCTCTATAGCTAGCAATGCTAAAACTTCCCATACTATCTCTTCATAGCAAGGCATACATATGTATCTGTTAATCATTCCTCTTCTCTACCCGAAAATCATCTTCCAAGGGGGCTGTCCTGTCCACACACATACTCCTACTCCAGTGCTTGAAGTGATGCCTGCCACAAAACAGTTGTTCAAAATATTGCATCAGTATTTCTTGACTAAATTAAAAATAAAACTTTTCTGAATGTAAAGTATTAGAAAAAAAGTATAAAAGGAAATTTTTTGAAAATCTCTTCATCAGACACTGTATTTTTCACAAATTGTTTAACATAATCATCACAGCACTCCCCTGAAGCAAGTATTGGTCATGTTAAGGGCGGGGAGCAGCAATTTAAAAAGCACAAGGAGTGGCAGATCTCTATTGCTCACCCCCAAAATAACCTTCCCCTAACAACACAGAACACTGAAAACGTGAAATTCTAATAAAGGAAGGAAACAATGCATTGCTACTGAGCTAAAATATAACCAGGTATCCTTCAACTTTTTAATGTAAGTATTCTAACATTTGCACAAAGCTTTTGAGTTTACTTTTTCATTCACAAATGAAAACTAAATTTAATAAGTACCTATGACAAATGTCAAAGATTTGTTATTGACAGTATATATGATCTTTGTCTGAATTGTATCACATTTGAAACCTATGCTTATTTTAATTCTTTTTTTTTTGAAAAAAACAAAAGCATAACAATACACATGTAGTAGGTATACATACAATTGTACTTATACAGTTCCCCTCCTAAAAAAAAGTCTAAACAAAGAGCAACACTATTGATGCATAATTGCTGGACGGCAAGCTACCAAGTAAAGACTCAAACTGTTCTTCCACTAGGGGAAAACTGAATTCAGTACACAAAACACATGGAATGTCAATATATGAAAAACTAAGTTTTATGAAATCAAACCTAAAATGAACTGCCAGGGCCACTAATGTTGGTGTTTTCTCCAAATTGCTAAATATAATTAAGATTTTCAAACTCCATCTTACACTGTTTTCTCTAATTTCTGTTAAATAGTTCTTTCCTTAGTTTCTGTGACACAGACTACCCTAGTTCTTTCACATCTAGCTATTTCTTCTCCATTTCTTTTGGCATTTTAGCCTTCTTCCCTGCCTCAAATCCTAAAGTTATTTAAGGCAAGTCTTTAAAAACTTCTCGTTGCTAGATTGTCTTAGGTCACCTTGTTCAAGGCCAGAACTTCAATTACCATCCACAGGACAACTCTCAAATGTAACCCTTGTACTAGCATCTCTCTTATGGTACCAAACAATTGACTTTTTGATCTCTATTTTTTCCGAGGACCACAAACTCAACCTCCCTATGAAACTTCACTTACAGTAATATATGTGTTTGGATGAAACTGTATATCTATATCACCACATCGCTTATCTCTTATATAGCTATAAAGAGATAAAAGTGAAAGAAAAAAGTCAAGGGCCAAGTCTAGGATTCTAAGATGTCATGATCAAACCATGGAAATTCTTATGGTATTATACACTTGAATCGTATCATTTTAATTTTTTCATAATTATCTGGACATCTTGGACTATTCATAGGTACACTGTACAGTGACCTTTGTTAAAATCAATAGGGAGCTTTATTTCTTCAGAGGATGCTTTAAATAAGCACTCATTATATATACATCTAAAAGGAGACTGGATCTAGTAGAAGTAGGGATGACAGAACAAGAATAGGCTTTATCTCCCTGATTACTAATGCTCAGAGAAACATACAACCCATTTAAGAAAACAAGAATTTCACTTATGTAAGGAGAGTTGTCTTGTTACAATTCAGAGTTCTTTCTGATATATTCCCCACTTTTAAAACCTTTTTAGCTATCACAGTATTTTGAGTTTGAAGGTTTTTTTGTGGAAAACTAAATTAAGGCTCATCTCTTTAGATAAAATTTGGAATATATTTCCCTAAATTTCAAGTAGTAAATATGCAGGATTCACAGTAACAGAATTTCTTTTTTTTTTTTAACCTCCCAACTAAAAATTTTATGCACATCCAGAAATGTGCATACTTAAATAAGGACAACACTACCATAAACTAAAGATAAAACTATAACCCAATTTCTAAAAATGCCAAATTTGTAACTTATAAACAAAATTGGAGAAGCAGCTCCTTAAAATGCATGTGTTTTATCGTTGGAATCAAAACAGTAATCACAACTATGAATCAGGAAGAGATTTGTGTGGTGTCACTCTGTTACTGGCTTTGGGATGAGAGAGTTGAAATCCCCTGCAATCCAGGAAGCCAAGTCCTCCATGAGAATGACCTTCAGAAAATGTAAAACACATACACTCTTCCTAACACTTCATAAAGATCAGAAGAAAGACAAAAAAGATCAAGTCTATACACCACAAGGCATAAAATAAAACCCAAATGAGATAGAAAACAGTAAGCAAAATGGAAATCAATAAATTAAACATCAGAAACAACTAATAAAATACTTCTCTCTTATCAAAGACCAGGCAAAAATTATTTATAACAGGAAGTAATAATTGAAAAGTACAGTGAATATTTGTTTTTAGTTATTACAGTAAGACATATTGCCATTAATCCCTGTCAAAATACTCCCCCTTACTGCAAGCAATCCCATCATTCTCTCGTCACTTTCTCAAGTAGTTCTGGAAGTCCTCCCATGAATGTCTTCGGTTGTGCTATTGTTGCTGGTTAGACATCCTGAATTTATTCAAAATGTTTACTTTTATGGGCACTTTGTCTGTGGGAAAGAGTCACAGGTTACAAGGTACCAAAGTTCAGTGATTAAGGTGGATGAGGATATGCTGTAACGGTTCTGAGTAAAACTGCTGTATCAGAAGTGATGTATGACATGGAGCAGAGAAATGATGAAGGATGAACTATTTTTAAGTCACCCTCTATGACATTTCTTAAATAATAACACTCAGTGTTTCTCACAGGGTTTGTGTATACAAACTTCACTAGCACAATTCCATCAAGGTCAAAAAACACAATCACTGTCACCTTGATTTTGGATCTTGACCGATGCACTGTTTTCACAGGAGACCAACTGGGTAATTTCTGCTGAGAACCCTGGAACCTGGACTCCAAATCATAGACACAGACCCAAGTTTCATCTCCCATGATGACATTTCTTAAAAACCTGGAATCTGACCCAACACAATCATACAATTGTGCGAGTCCATTGAAATACACTGCTCATGATTTTCAGTATACTTCAAAACACATCATCTCTAAATTGAAACTTACCACACCACCATTACTAAGATTCGACATGCTGTTTCTCATACTGAAGATACCTGCCTTTCTATTACAAATTACTCACATTAATATTTACTGTATTTTCTTATTGCATCTTGTAACTATTTAATGCAAAATAATCCAAAACTCTTGTCTGTACACACATATAGGCATATAGATACATGCACATACATGTTTACATGTATATATATCTATATACATATACAAGTGTATATATAATATGGATACTTATCAAGATATCTATTTTAATACTTCAAGAAAGTCATTTCAGTATTAAGTTTGAACAAAGTAGAATCTTTGTCCAATATACAAATTAAATGGGTCAAAGAGAGTTGCTTTTCACTGATTATATACTTATGACTGTACACAACTAAGAATCTTGCACCAAAATTCATAAATTAAAAAAAGCCAGAAATGTGAGATAAGTTAATGTGTAGGATGTTTAGTTAGTAACAGACAAAGAAGATAGGGATAATTACTATAATAAAGCCATTTATTAGATTTACAGCAATTTTTGAATCTTAAAATCAGACTATATGCTTATTTGTAATGGTAGACTTAAAGTTAATTACATACTATAATGCCAAGAATAATTCAGTAAACCACATTCTCTGTCAATATAAAATTAGAAATCTAAAAAATAAAAACCCTTTAGCAGTTGAAATTTTTAATTACTCTTCTAATCTGGTTCAAGAAAAGAAAAAAACATGAGATAAGGTTTAAAATTTAACTAAGAACAAATTTCACAGTGTAGAAAAGTGATTAACGCCAAGCTGCACTTATTGGCAAATTCATAGCTTTGTATATTTTCATTATTAGAGCACAAAACAGAAAAATAAGCATCCTAACCAAGAAGCCAGAAGAATCACTCTATCTACCCTTCTCTCGGCCTCCTGAAAACAAAACAAAACAAACAAAGAAACAAAGAAAAAAGTAAAACAAGAACAAAGGTCAAAAAACCATTCACTATTTATAAAACAGTACAACTTATAAATTCAACAGGTATTTTTTGTAAAAACATAATTGGTAAATCCAATGAAATTTTATAGTAGGAGTTTAAAATCTAAACTAAAACTACAACCAAAGTAAAAGATACTGAAAAAATAAGTGAAAAGTTTAACTTTATGCTAACATACCTGAAAATCTATAAATAATCAATATTCTTAAATCATGCAACTAGAATTCTTTCTTATTCCAGATTAAAAATATAGGTAGGCAAAATAAAAATTTAAATGGGTTCTATATGTAATAATTTAGTAAGTCAATTCTTTCAAAAATCCAAGTATCTGATACTTTCCACATTAAAACAACAACAAAAATAACTATTCTAGAACACAAATAAAGGTAAAAATGTCTCTTCTTTAGCATTATTCTTTTAACATTGGTAATATTTCAACACAGAAAATGATTGATAGACTATTCTTTTGTTAATCGCAATGTAAAAGTTTTTTAACTATGGGAAAGCCAAAATCAAAGATATATAAAAAATCATAATCAGGTAGAAATTACATTAAATATACAAATATGTCTTAGTACTAGGAAACCTAGCAAGCTGACAAAATGAAACAAACCAATAAACCACTTCAACAGGTAAATGAGAAAAGAAAGTGTAACATTTAACACCAACTCTTGATGTTTTTATCATGTTAATATAGTAAAATATAAAAGGATAAATATATAAACAACAAGGAATACTCATCCTAAATTCTAACCAATTATCTTGAAAAGTACCAAAAGCATTCTCTATTAAGGCCAATGTCAAGAAAAGAGTGATGGCAACAAATACACTCTAAGGAATCCAGGAATATGTAGAACAGTGGTGTACAAGACCAGACAAAAGCCACCTCTCTTGGTTCATCATTCAACCAACTATCTAGAAAAGCTAGAAAAAAATACTAAACAATAAATTGTGTGCCATCAACATATATAATATGATCAGTTATAACACAAAAAGTTAGAGTATCTCATTTAACCATAATTAGGGGAGAACCAAGATGGCCGATTGATAAGTAGCACGATAGAGAGCCTCTCTGAGAAAAACAACTCAGATGCTAGAATCTGACACCATGGAGAAGACCAGACGAAAGGAGAGGAATTCTTGTGACCCAAGAAGAAATTGAGGAAAAAGAAAAAAAATAAAATAAAATAAAAGAAGAAGCGTGGATGGATGGTTGGAGCTGGGCACGCTCCAGTAGCTGTGCTGGGTGCATCTTAGAGTCTGGCAACTCACTATCAAACTGAAATCGCATCCCCGCTGAGAGCAGGGGTTGGTGAGCTCGAGACCCTTGGCGGGAGGAGGCACCACAATAGGGAGTGGAGATGGCGAGCAGAGCTGCAAGGACTTTGGTGAGTGCTGGGAACTGTATTCCCCCAGAGCAAGATGACCAGCTAGATGACATACTGGATTTGGGCAGGACAGGCTTGAATCAACAGCTGAGGTGGCTTCAGTCTGCGGCTCCTGGCCCAAAGTGGATTGGTTGGATGTGCTTGGGCTGGGCCATGACCCTGGTAGGGACCCAACAGCCAGGGACAAGGCTGTCCCAAACCTATGATATCTGTAGGGCACACACAAACATACTGAAGACACTCACTGGTTGAGAGGGGAGGGGTCGGCCCACTCCGTCCCAGCATGCACCTCACAGATCAACAAACAGGAGAGGGCAGCACTGCCCTATTCAGTAAGCTGCAGAGGGACTGTAAGCAATACATAAAGGTCCTGAGACCTCCGCCATTCATCTGTCTGAAAGAAACCAGAAACATGACAAGACAGAGAAACAACAAAAAGCCTCCAACCACCTACCCAGGGAAAATGAGCCCAGGAGGGGTGAGTAGAGAGGAGATTGAGGGCACCAAATATGCAATATCAGACATGGCCTCATAGGAAATAAATACCTCCATGACCTCATCAACAAATTTAAATCTGAAATTCTAACTCAAGTGAAAATATAAGAAAATTAATAAAAGAAATGCTGGGTACTCCTCAAGAAGACACAAATGGAAGAATGGAGGAACCCAGAGAAAGGAGAAAAGCCTTTGATGAAGAATATAAACAAAATCTAGAATATATGAAACAGATCCAAAGAGAATATCAGGAAATTAAAAACTCCATTGAAAGCTGGCAAAACTTCTTAACAGAAACTAAAGACACTTTTAAAACTTGAAGATAGGTTTGCAATGTATGATCATGAAAGGAAGGATCTCGTAAAAATAACAAGGAACCAGGAAGTAACAATACAAAGGCTAGAAGACAACAAGAAGATTTATACCTTAAGAATAAAAAACGTGAACGAAGAAGCAGGGATAAATACAAATGAAATTATTCACAGAAATAATTAAGGAAAACTTCCCAAGTATAGGAAGTGATGTTCAGATAGATGAGGCATAAAGAACTCCAGCCAGCTACAACCAAAACAGATCTACACCCAGACATAATAGTCAGGATCCCAGAAATCCATCAGAAGAACAGAATATTAAAAGCAGTCAGAGAAAAGAAACAGATTACCTATAAAGGAAAACTCATCAAAATCACAGCAGACTTCTTGATGCAAACTATCAAACCAAGAAGAGCTTGGAGCGAAATATTCCAAGCCCTGAAAGAAAATAACCACCAACCCAGATTGATGTACCCTGCAAAACTGTCTCTCAGAATTAATGGAGAGATAAGATATTTCCACGACAAAGAGAAACAAGGGGAGTTCGTGACCACCAATCCAACCCTGCAAAGAATACTTGAAGGACATTCTAGAGAGAGAGAATAAAATCACCAGGATTCCAGGAACAATGGCAGAAAGGCCTCAATGAAAGGGGTTAGACAGTGGAATGAAGGAGAAAAGTAAAACAACAATGACAGAAAAATAGCATAGCAGAGATGAGGCAGAGAAGATTGGCTATATTGCTGTTTTGCCTTGAATGATTTTATTCAAATCTGGTATGCATGAGGGTGTCAAGTCTGGGAGTGGGCGTAACTAATCTGGGGATGGCAGGATTCAATAGGATACCCATTCTGGTTTGATTATTAACTTCCTTTGAAGTCCTATAAAGTCTCCAATGTTTGATTTTTATTAATAGTGCTATGTACTGCTAAGTTTAATTATACTATAGACAATGTTATTGAAAATAACAGGAGACATCATGATGACTACCGTAAATCACCTAGTATTGTGGTTTTATATGTCCTCATTTCATGTTTCTCCAGGAATTTGTATTGTTGACTTGTTTTAGTTTGTTTTTCCCTCTAATACAGAAAGGCTAGGTATGCATGTAGAACTTCTAAACAGTTTATGAGAATTGATTATAGTTATTGTAAAAAAAAAAGAGGAAAGGAAAGTATTCTAAAGGATATAACTGCATGTATGTTTGAGTGTGTAGGATTGATGACCATATTACTAAGTTTTTGTTGGATAGATGAACAGAGCTGATTGCAGTCTCACTGTTTAAACATCTACTTTAAATGCTTTACTTTTGCAACTTGAACAACTACTTCTAGGAGGAAAATATGTAATTGTCAACTAATGATTTCTTATTGTTTTTTATTTTTGTTTTTGAAATTTTGTATTATTTCTACCCTCTTTGTTTCTTTTTTCTTTAAATAAAAAAACTATAATTAGATTACAGAAAAAATAAGCCACAATAAGAATACAAAACATAAAATAACACTGATTATAAATACAAGAAAACTATGTAATAAAAACTATAAAACATTGACAAACTTTATAAAATCCTGCAAAACAAGGCTCAGAGACATGATGTAGAGATGTGCTGTGCTCCTAGAAAACTAAATAGAATTTTAAAAATTGTTTCTCTCAATAAATTGGCAACTAAAGATGACAGAATTTAATCTGGAGTATAAACAGGTAGTAGGCACTATGCACATACCATCTCATTTAACTATCATAAGAATTTTACAAGATTGTTATCCCTAGTTGACAAATGAAGCCAGGACCTTACAAAATGAAATGTATTCACACAGCGAATGAGTATTAGGAAAGAAGCCCAGCAAATATCCTGTATTTGGTACAGTGTTTTTAAAAGGAAGGAGGAATGAATGATGAAAGTGAGGAATTTTTGACACAAAAAGGGGATGTAATCATATCATAACGTAAAATATACAACTATTATAAATTAATATGACAAAGTACTGTCAATAGGAAAGAGATTAATTCATTTAGATAACTCAGAAATAGATATAAAAAGAAATACACATTCAAAAACTATATATAAATCATTGACCACAGCCCACAAGATGATTTCTATCAGTTTGTTTTTACTATATGCTCAAAACACTAGATAGAATAAAATCCACACAGTAGGAGCTCAATAGCTGACCAAATAACAAGGAAGAAAACAATATATCTAGTCATAAAGCTTAGTAATGGAAGTAGTAATCAACATTTAAGCTGCAACAGCTGCTTAGCTGTTTGTGGGAAAATTTCAGTTCAATCTCTCACCCTAAATTTTTTCCAGATGGATAACTGATTAAGCAATATACAAGAAATAAGAAATTAAGTAAAAGAACAATTGAAATATACCTAAATGTAAAATGAAAAGCAGACTAACACAGAAACACCCTCAACAAAGTAACACTATCCTTACTATATCAATTAATAAGCAATGCCAAAGCCTCAATAGAAAAAAAATGAAAAAAAGGATATTAGACCACAGGCACTGAAATTCAACCAATACAACCAATCAGAAAGAAGTAAATTAAGTATCATCTCAGTTATTATATTGGTAAAGATAGCCTTTAAATTGTTCAGGCCCTTTGGCCCAGTAACATTTCCAATACAAAAACTCATCACCAACTTGAAGGTTATAAAATGAAAACAGTCAAGCCATAAAATGACATAATAAAATTTCTAGAAGCAAAGAAGATTATATGATGCTTTCTAAAATAGGAAGCTCCAGAGGATCTTCTTTATTGTGCCACTGAAAGAATATTAGAATCTTGGAGATAGCAGAAAAATATCAAGACGCCCTTAGACAAATCTTTAAGTAGTTTTAATGATTCTAACTAATAAGACAAATTACTTAAGAACACCTTCTAAAGCTAATCTTTCAAAACCTGCATGCATTACTACCACATAGAAAGAGGCAACACTGCCAGGTAAAGCTCTTGGGGACCTCTGTGACACTGACTGTGAAGTTAGGCATTACTCAGTGTGGGCTCCAACTCTGAGATCCTACTGGTCTCCTTCCGTGTTTAGTGTGGGATGAAAGATAACACTCATGCTTACCCTGTCAGGGTCCAATATTTATTTTCTGTTGTTGCTAATGTAGTGATATATCTGAGGTTCTATAACAAATAAATTATAACTGCTAAAGCAACTGAATAGCCTCCAGCATATTATCTAATTAAAAGTCCTATAAAAGTCTAAATAAATACACCCTGGCCTCCCCACTGTACTGACTCAAAGGACTTTTTATATTATTTACGTGTATTCTTTCACATCTTGCTTAGACTATTCTGATTGCCTTTCCTTGTGGAATACACATTTACTAACCAGTAGACCAGGAGTCTCACTCATCTTTGCAAATACTATACAGGACTTTCACCTGAAAGGTGCAAACAAGCTGTTTTCCATAGCTTCTCTTTAGAACAGTGGTTCTCAACCTTTGCTGCATGTTGAAATCACCTGGAAAGCTTTGAGACTAAAACCCTAGAGACTGATTTAATTAGTTGAGAGTATAACCTGGATAATGGAATGTTTAAAATCTCTCCAGGTGGTCCTAACGTGCAGTCAATAAGAATCAGATTTTTCTTAAGAAAAATAATAAAAAGACTTTTGGGTAACTAAATACACTGATTATAAAATATTATAAATTTGGGGCAACAATTTCACAGCTTGGTGCTTGAATACTCCTCAAAATGTGGAGAATGTTATTTGTCCCATTGATAGTTCCTACTATTTACAACCATTAGGTATTTCCTTTCCTAAAACTGAAACAGTAAAATCATGAGTAGCAGCCTACATCTCCTCTCAGAAAAAGTCTCAAGTTAATCTGAATTTCATATAAAGTAGCACAGTAACTGAAAAGTGGTTTGCCTTTTAAAGAATGGTAACTGGCAGCATTTTCCATTTGAAAGTCTGATACTCCATAACCTAGCAGGCACTTTCTCAATTTTGTTTCCAGAGTCTATGGCCTTATAAATTATTATGAAAGCACAAATAAATAGAGCTATTTCCATTAAAAAAAATCAAACACAAGAGGGAAAACTGTAAAATATTTTATTTCACCTTATAAGTAGTTGTGATATCAAAATACCTGATTTCATCTTTGATAAAAGCAGGAAAGACCAGTATCACTTAATTCATTTTAGTTCCATCAGTACAACACTTTCGTCCAAATTAAGTGCTGTCATCTCAGGATGTCTAGGGTGTGATAGTGGCACTAGGAAGGTTTCTTTGAAATCTACTCTATATAAACAGATATTAAGTATTTCCGTTTTTATAACTTTCTTTAGAAAAGAGGCCTCAATCCATGTTTAGAAACACTGGTTTCCACAAGAGAAGACCTTTTTATTTTGCCTTTATATTTCTTTCAACCTATACTTTAGTAAATCTTTGAGGTGAACTAATTCTGAGACTCATGTTGTATCCAACAAAAGTTTACTGAGTTCTAATGTCATGTATTGTGCTAAGAACATACAGCATCTGGCCATAGTTGTCTTAAATCCCAAAGGGAAGGCAACTTCCGCTTTTGCCAATCTATAGCTGTTATAAAGCTGATTCTTTCTCTGAACTTGGGGGTCACCTACACAGTCAGAAGATTAAAAAATACCATTTTAAAGGGAGATAAAAGTGGTCACATTATTGTACAGGTTAAGTATCCCTTTTGTGAACTGCTTGAGACCAGGAGTCTTTCAGGTTTTGGGGAATTTTGTGTGCGTGTGTGTGTGTGTGTGTGTGTGTGCATTTTAATGTCTTGATATTATGGAATGGGACATAAGACTAAATTCCAAATTCATTTATACACATAGGCTAAAGTAATTTTACACAGTATTTTAGGTATGTCTGTATTTTAAATATGACTGGTCAGATGAAATAGTGTGAAATTTTCTACTTGTCAACTCTCAAAAAGTATCAAATTTGGGGGCATTTAGGATTCTGATTGTTTAGATAAGTGATGTTCAACCTATACTATCACACTCAAATGAGAGTTGGAAGCAAAAACCATATACATATTATTTAACCTACTACTATTTCCCCACAATACTGTCTTACAGATGAATTTTACCCAAGAAATTTCTGCAGTTTTACAGCATCATTGGCATATATCTTTCAAACGTAACATTACCAAAGAAAACCTGCAAAGTGATGGAATTCATTATATAAAAAGGTTTATTTAACAAGGCATATTAAGTATAATTACAAATGGTGGTACACACAGAAATGCACATGATTTATATGGAAAGTTATTAGGCACCATTTTAACCTTTCTTAATTCCCTCTTCATTATTTCTAGTTTAAAAAATTAATAGTTGGGCTGGGGGTTTAGCTCAGTGGCATAAGCACTTGCCCGGCAAGTGTGAGGTCATGGGTTCGATCCCCAGTACCGCCAAAAAAAATAATAGTTAACTAGTTTTCAACATCTTTTACTAAACAAAAACAAATCATAAGCAGAAAAATCATTGATTACAAACCTACATTATCTTGGTTAACCCAAACGATTGGCATTTTAAGTCATTCACACTATAAACAGTTACAAACTTAGATTTGCAGTGTGTAAACCCACTTTATGAGTGAATATACTTAACCTCTTCTGTTACCCGTTATGCTTTTCATAATCACAATACCTTCTTTTGGGGGGCAGGGATTATTGGGAATCAAACTCAGGAACTCATACTTGCCAGGCAGGCACTATGCCATTAAGCTAAATTCCTGACCTCCAATCACACTGCCTTCTAACCACCAAGGACTTAACTACTTTTCCTTTAGGTTTTCAAGTTTGCCACAGTCTGACACTAGCTGCCTGATCATTTATCATTTTTCTAGACTCTACACTGATCTCACTTTAAACGCCCATTGGTGGGGAACCTATGACATGTGTGTCACTGTGGGATTTTTGTTATTTTCATAGACTCTAAAAATTTCACCATGGCTGAATTAGTCATCCAGATTCCATAACTGTTGTTAGCATTGTGATGGTACAAAGGTAAAAAAGAAAGCAGCATCTGAGACCAAGTACTAGTCACCACTGAAATCATTCTATGAGGATATTTGTGACTTCATGCTCCTATCATACACAGGCCCGGAAATATTTACTTAGATGGTGCTCTGTCACAGGGTCTAGGACATTCACCTCCAAGATTTTCTGTAAAGCCACTAATAGTTAATCAGAGGCCTTGACTAGCATAAACTATTCCCTGTTGTTCTTGAGTAGAAATATCTAGCAAACAGCAAAAGAACACAAATTTTAATTAACTGTTGCTTAATGCTATTAAGCTTTCTCAAATAGTCCATGGACACCTGTTAGTTTTGTAGACCATTTTAGCCAAATGAAAAAAAAAAAACTCTTGCAGCTCAGTTCCAGCTCATAAAAACCGGCCCTTAACAGTAAAAAGGCTTTGATGGTTGAGAAACCTGAGTCCTGGCCTTCAAGGTAAAACTCTTATCTCTGGATTAATTTTCTCCATTTATAAAATGAGGACCCTTTCAGATCTGAATTTCTGAATCTCTAAATTCTCAAAGTTGGGAGCAGTAAGCAGGATACATGTTTCAATGACAACAATTTAAGCTATTAAATCTTTTAAATGAATGTCTGACTTCTTGAAGATACAGAATAAAAATATACAATAGATTAGTGATTTTGCAATTATCCTGTTACTTCTTTTATGTAACCCGACTGTATAATTCAAGATTTAAAGTAAGTTTTTGGCATTAATTGTTGGCTGGCACATCAAATTCACATGAACATAGTTAAATTCCGTATCATTTTGTCCTAGGAGGAAACTTGGCTGCCAAGAATTGCTCCAGCTCCCTTTAGTAAGAAGCTTGTACTTCAAAAAAATATATAAAGGGCCCTTCTGAGCAAGTTTTAAACAAGAAATATTAAGGTTGTTATAAGGCTTCCTTTCTAATAAAAGTTTATTTCTTTGTGCTTGAAGATCTCAACAGATAAAAAACAAAATTTATAAGCATTCTAAATATTTTTAATGACATGTAATGTTTTGCTTTGTTTCTTTTTTAAAGTTTGGGATTATTTTTAGAGTTGTATCAGTCGTCCCCTCAGCAGTACTGTGAATGCACCTACTTGCCAATTCAAATAATTTCCGGGAAGACAAACATTCTATTTAAAAAGGAGTCAGAGCCACACTATTTGAACAACCAAGACAGTCTCTGTTAACAAAACGCAGG
This sequence comes from Hydrochoerus hydrochaeris, assembly GCA_004027455.1. Classification (NCBI taxonomy): domain Eukaryota; kingdom Metazoa; phylum Chordata; class Mammalia; order Rodentia; family Hydrochaeridae; genus Hydrochoerus; species Hydrochoerus hydrochaeris. Next base: position 164,586 of record PVLA01002929.1, on the reverse strand, counting down.
AAGTATTCACAGTGTAAATCAACTACTAGTAAATGATTTTTTGTAAAACCAGTGTCAAGGATAATACTGCAAATATAAATAGCCTCTTAATTTCACCAAACTTTATTTTTTCACTCTGGCAGACTAAAAATAAGCTTAATTGTAATATAAGAGGTGAGACTGGATGATATTCATATACTTGGTATAAAAGTATACCACAAAATAGACCTGAAAACTTTAAGAATGACTACTGATATTCAAAATTGCTTGACCTACAGAGTTGAGAAGATTCAACAGGTGACTGCTTAGGAACAGACTCAGTATAAGCAACAGAGGAGGACTTATGGTCTCTCAAAGGGTAAAAAATCAAGCTCATGAAAACACTGTAAGGCAGTGATGGTGAAACTTCCAGAGCTTTCAATGATAACAAATAGCCCACTACAGCACACATGTGATAGGTTTGCCAACACTGTCATGGCATGTTCAACCCTGACCTGAGAAACAGTCGCTTTAATCATCATGCCAAGTGATATGGTCCCAGAAAATGCTACTCTGACTTACCTTTCTCCTCAACATAAAGATTCTGCATAGACTTTGTCAGTTTCTAGCAGCTCTAACTTTCTATGACTCTGAACTTCCTTGAGGATTAGATTACCTAAAGGATCTGTGTGATTAGCCTTTAGCTATGTGGGAATACCAAGAAGTCCAAGAAATTAAACAAATCCAAAACAGCTGTTTGGTTTGTGCCTGTTTTTTAAAACCTGGGAAGAACCCCTAACATAAGATGCATTCTCTCAGAAAAATTAAAGTATATAGTACAACGTTAAGTATAGTCGTACACATGTGTACTATTTCCAAATTTAATGAGTTGTATGATATATATATACATATGTGGCTTTCCACATATCATGCACAATAAAAGGTAAAATGTGGACAATGGGGTAGGATGGTTTGGGGAGAAAGTAGCAATGTGTTAGGAAGGGGTAAAGAGACTATTATTTTGAGTCACAGTTACATTCAAAAGTCACTGCAAAAAAAAAAAAAGTTGTGAAAGAGATGCCTCACATGCTGAAGTTACTATCTCAGAAAAGTACAAAATGACCATGTGTCTGGTTAGACCTTAAGCAAACTACAGTCTCGCTGGGTCTCTACCTGTTAGCACAAACAGAAAGGACTGTTACAGATTTCCACAGACTCTTCCAGGGTCAGCATTCTATTAAAAAGATTTTCTAAACAATTTCTAGACGTGTCTCCAATTAGAACAATTTCAGTGCTTAACTTTGTCTGCTACAGAACATACCAACACTGGGGTCTTGTTTTAAAATTAGAGTTGGGAGGGATTTCATTTGACACAAACTCCTTGTCTCTTGGGAAAAGAGCCAAAAGCAAAGCCTTTGCACCAATTCTTTGTTTTCCATCAATATTAGGCTTCCTCAGGCCTATCCAGAGCAGGAATTACTTACCCAAGGCCACTTTACAAAACTGCACACCTTCTTCAGTGTTTACATTTGATGTCCTAGTTGTATGACAAAACAGGAAACTTAGAATTTAGATTCGTTTTTTATTCACCAAGGAAAATATCTGCGCTTTTACCCCAGTGAAGCGCTCTCTCTACCCAACAGAAGGAAAGTGTTTAAGGCTCCATCTGTGTTACACTGACTCACATCAAAGCCAGCCCAGCGCCAGGGTTAGGTGGACAGGTATGAATTCCTGCTGTTGAAAATTAAAGTTGATAGGAGTTGCATTCTAATTTGGTAACGGCTGAGCCTGACCAGTTGGAACTACGACTGCAGGGCTGGCTCTGGCTTGTCTGGGTCTCGGGGAAGACGAAGCTGACAGTTCCTGTCGGAACCGGACAGGGGAGAAGATGACACCGCCACAAAAAGCCAAAAGCATCATGTTGCGCACCGCCCCCCCCCGAAAAAAGACTCCCAGACCACCAAAGACTACTAAAATTACAGTGCCCTGCGTTTCGCAGCAGAACTGCCGGCAGGTGCCTCTGAGCTCTCCCGGGAGAAAACTGTGGGAAGCGGCTGCAGGAGGCGACTAGTCCCGCCACTCACCTTCTGCTGCCTGCGGGCCATGTCCGTGGGCTGCTTGGCGTTGAAGGGGTACGCGATGCACCGCACGACGAAGACGTAGAGCTGCAGGCGGACCCGGCGCTCCTGCTCCTCGTCCAGCTGCCGCTCGGGCTCCTCTCGCCCCTCGCTGAGCCCCGAGGGGCTCGGGCTCCCAGGTCTGGCGGCTCCGCCGCTGCCGCCCGAGCGCCCGGGCGCGTCCCGCCGTCCTTCCCGAGCCGCGGCCGGGGACGCTCGCGGGGTGCCGCCGGCCGCCACCAGCACATCGCGGCTCTCCTCTTCCAGCCTCTCGTCCGACTCCTCCTCGCTGGAAGACGGGTCCAGCATGGTGCGCGGGGGCCCTCCGGCGCCTCAGCCCCCGGCGGCTGCACCCGTGGGTCCGAGGACACCGCGGGCTGGAGGGCAGCGGCCGCAGAACGAAAGGGAAAGTGGCCAGGGCTTTCCGGACACGTCGAGTTGGAGCCCGGAGTGTTTCCTACCGCCAGGGCGCAGGGGGCGGGCGGGAGCCGCGAGCCGCGGGGCGTGAGGGCCGGATGGAATAGGCGGGGTTAGCGCTGGGGGGCGCCCGGGCCTCGGGGACGCTCGGCCGGCCCCTCGCGCGCCAGCCGGAGCCTCACAGAGCCCGCCCGGCCAGGCGGCGCGGCCCGAGCGCCCGGGCGCAGGTGGGGAACCTGTGGCGCCTGCCACGAGCAACACGTGGAACGGAATGTTGAGGAGCGGGCGCGGGGCGCCGAGTGCGCGTGCGCGCGCCGGCCTGAGTGGTGGGGTGCCCCGCCGCGCAGTTCGCTAAGGCTGGGAGGACTGAGGGCATAGGGGAGGGAGCGCCCACCTGCGGCTGTTCCAGCTTCCTTGACCCCACTCACTATCCATCGTCCTTTCTCCTGCTCAGCTCCCAGGGAAGGTGGGGGTGCCTTGCGGGTGAGGAGGGCTGTCCCCTAGCTAGAGGTGCAGGAGAGCAGTTGGGACATTGCTCGGACCACAACGTACTCCCCAAGGTTACCAGGCAGCGCGCGAAGTGGTACCTGGGCCATTCCTCTGGACATATTGTTTCGATGAGACTTTGAAAAGTCGCCCGCCTTTCTCTGCTGCTATTTGACGCTCTGTTGAAGACCAAATTATAAAAGTCCCCTAAACATATATGGGAGAAAGACAGCGATTTTCTTTTAAACAATTTTATTTCTACAGACACATAAGCACGATCGTTTATGTTTGCGAAATGATACTCTGACTCAGCTCAAACACAGCTTGATTATTTTCTGAGTTGGGATGCCACCGACTCAAAACAGGTTGTATAACATAAACATTCAACAAATATTTGAGCGTCTGCCGGGGGTGGGGCCAGTGCTGTTAGCCTTGGCCCCAGTCAAGGTGGCTTGGTGCAGACAACACTCGGTCGCTGCCGTGTCTGGCCTCAAGTGGGCGTCACAGTACAGCACCTGCAGCCTGTCTTATGCACAGATTTCTTAGTGCTTGAACCACCTAGCAGTTTCTTTTTGTATGTATCTTACTTATGTCCTTAGTTCCAACAGAAAGGAAAAATGGTGCGTTCAACAAGGAAAGAGTGTGCGATGACCAGGCTGTCAAGGAGATGGAGGCTCAGAGAAATTAACCCGGGAGAAATGAAACAATCCCTAGCTCTGAGCTCCACAACCCAATGGACATTCTCTGTAGGTAGGGGAAGACAAGGAGGCATTTACTTCAAGGAAACCTTGCCTATTTATTAATCCTTAACTGGTCCTATAAAAATAAAGGGTCTTTCCCAGGAGGCAGCTGCATGCTGAAAGCTAACTGTTAAGGAACAAGATATAGCAAAACCCTATGTATTTAAAGACAGGTAAATAATAAGTGACAATTTTATTCACTAGGTTCTAATACCTGATGTTTATATAGCGCTTTACAATCTGAAGAACCACGTGAAATTATTTGTCTAATACCATCATCAAAGTAATTTTCCAAGGCAGGCAATGCTATTATTATGATAGCCCTTTGTACCAGATTTTGCACTAAGCTCTTTATATATCTTATCTCAGTTATTTATTGTTAATGCTAACGTACAGATAAGGAATCTGTGGCCTCTTTTACTGCAATTTGCGTTAATAACAAATTAGTATACTTAATATATGGTGTTTATTGAACTGATAATTAAACTAAGGATTTAATTCCTAGAGACAAGAATACAATTTAAGTATAGTAGTTTTTATTTTTCTTCCCAGCCAAAGCTGTCTCCGAGCTAGAGGGATCCCATGTGAAAACATGTAACAAATTTTAAAGTAGCAGATACAGTATTTTGTTAATGAAAATAAATACAGTTTAAGAGGCATAATTTAAATCTCCAAAAGACAACAAAGAGAATGCTGAAAATTTTCATTAAGGATACATTACTTAAGAAACTAACATATGGCACAGCTGTAGTAAGTATCTAGAAGAACAAAGTACAGTCCTTAAGAAGGTCAAAGGATGACAAATAAGAAAACTATTGCCAAAAAAGAATCAGCATTGAAATTGTAATCCGATGATTCAATCGATAGCTGGGAAGAAAATGGTAATATCGTGAAGAAACACTTCATTCAGGAGATAGTAAGGAAAGGCTTCCAGGCTTCTCAATATGTCTTGAATGATTCAGAGCTGTGGTGATGAGGGCTGTGTAGACAGGAGAAGCAGCATTTGCAAAGGCAGGAAATTGTTTGCCACATTTGAAAACTTCAAGTAAACTGGCACTGGAAGGCAGGATGCATACAGAAATGTGAGAAGGGAGACTGGTGAATAAGCAAGGATGGGGCTGTGTGTTGCAGTTAAGCCATATCCTGCAGAAAATGGGGACACACAGGGTTTTAAGTGAGGTGATGTGTAGGTGCTGAAAGTCTATTTACAGCAATGTAAGAGTAGTGAGACCAGACGCAAAATACAAAGAAGACATTGCCAAAGAAATCCAGTAGAGAAACAACTGGGAATTGAATTTAAGACAAGGGACAACAGGAGGAGGAAAGCTCGAGATGAACAAATAGAATAATGGACTACTTGTGGGGAACCGAGGGAAAGGTCAAGAATTAAATATGATTCCCAGAATATAGTAACTTGACTAATAATAGATGAAATGTGAAATTCTAGAAGACAAATTTGGAGCAGCATCAAGTTACTGAGAGGCTTATGCAACATGTCAGAAAAATCCTAGACAGAATGGAAACCAGTTACTCAAGTCTGGTTATCAACATATTGGTGGTAATTGAAGTTACCAGTGTGAATGATAAAGTGCACACAATGAGGTGCATGCTCAAAGTGAAGAGAGCGCCCAAAGGTGGGATTTAGGAAAACTCCTCTTAACTTTCTTTCAATTAAAGAGTAGTCTGAAGAAAACTAAAAGGACCTATTTGTTAGCAATTAATCGTGTACTAATAATTTTAACTAACATTATTCAATTTTGTGCTTATACTGATATTCTTGCAAAAGGTGTCTCTTATATATTCCATTTCCAGTCATTATAACATTAGTTGATGCTCTGGAAAAATTGAATAAATGATGGCAATAAGAGGCTATGATTAGTTAGTACCATTTTATAACACATACAATACACTCAAATTTAATGATTCATTTTTACTTTTGCAAAGGTGAGCAGAAAAACAAATTGAAGTTATACTGATTTTTTAATGAAACACCTCAAATCTAAGGAAAGGTGGATGCAGCATAATAAAGTATAAAATGTGTTTTGGTGCTGATATGTAAGGAAACAGATGTGTGACCTGAATACCTATGGGTGGTCTATTTGACCTGCAAGGAAAGTATTAACTCTTTAAAGTCATAAGTGAAGTCATTGTTTCATTAAACAGATATGTTTGCAGCAGTCATTATAAATTACATACTAATCTGATAAAATGAAAACAATAAAATATAGCTCCCAAGAAGATACATGAAACAGATATGATCCCAAAAGGAAATAAATGCAGTAATATATGCTGCTGTGGTGTTAGGGAAGAAAAATCGAAGAATATCCCTTATGTGTTTTGGAAGTAGACAGTATATTATCTTTTGGAAGTAGACTATATAGTCATAAGCAAAATTGTTTTACAACAATGAGAAATTGTTTTCATGTTAAAAAGTAGGAGCTGCTTTATAATGTATTTGGGAAGCCTGTCAGCTCAAAACCCAATTCATCAAGTTAGTGTGCATTTAGAAAAGTAAGATATAAACAATAATTTTTTAAATGTTAAAATGATTATTTATATCTTATCCTCTTGAAAACTTGATTTACATCTTTTTTGTCTCCTTACTCAACATGTTTTTCCTGTCTTCAAAGGGAACTGTTCTGATACCTAACATTTTATATCTAATAGGTAAAAATACACTCAAAGAGTTACTGGGAAGCTTACAGTATCGACGTGAAATACTTAAAAGACAATCTGGTATGTAGTTGCTTCTCAATGCCAACCATGTTATTGTTATTATCATTGCTTTCATATTAAATTCACTTTTAGCCATAGAAGTATCATGACAAAATGTAAAATTGCAAATGATTATATGCATTTTTTATAAATGAGTTTTATACAAGACCCAGAATTTGTATTTATACGTCATTAGCCTTGCAACAATCAGACTAAAGTAACTTCCAAATGTGTTTTGTGTTATTTTATTAATATCTCAGAAATTCTGTCATTTTTATAAGAAGGCTTGACTTCAAATAAAAAGCTACAACTCTTCAAGTACTAGTAAAGTTTGTGGATATTCATAAGTAATTGAATATATGTTATTCTTTAATTTTCCGTGAGAAATTTGACAGACATAATCAAAAGCAAGTTGAATTGTGAAGTTCTAGGAAGAAAACCTAGAGGCACATTGTGACCTATGTTTTCAAATTGTTCTGAGGAAAGTTTATCTAATTCAAGATACATTTGTGTATATGATTATGATCTTCAAAGAAGTGATATTTAATCTGACAGAGGATGTTTGCATGTTAAATGTTAATGAAACTACAAGCTATGTGAGATTTTTGTGACAACTGATAGTGCTGATAAATAAAGTAATAAAAAGCCAGAGCCTTTTATTCCCCTCCAGTTTTCCTAGTTTTTGTACTTAACGACTTTATTGTCAAACACATTTCCTACCAATCAATAATATATAATGTGTGCCTGTTTTATATTAAGCGTTATACTAGTTTGCTGTAAAAAGAAAATTGTATTGATTGAGTAGGAATTCAACCAATGTCTCATACTGAGGAGATGAGAATTCTACTTCTGTTGGAAAACTCACAATGTTTCAATGATAGTACTCAAGAGAACAAAACTGAATTGAAGTAGAGTTTTTATCAGAGAAAATTATAAAGATATAGTAAAAGTGTTATTATATGGGAAAAGTAAAGCTATGTCTTTATTAGCTATCTAGTATTTCTCTGATCTATAGAAATTATCCTCATACATTTTGCTCTCTAGATTTATGTTTACCTTTAGAAGTTAATGATCCCAGGCAACTTTTGTTTGTATAGATTATATTTATCACTATTTCTCACATTAGTGAAATAAAATTAAGAAACTTTTGAAATAGCTCTTCATCGAAATTTAAAAAAACCTGTTATGTAACATAAGGCAAATATTTTTATCGAAAGTACTATATTTCAAGGATAAAATATTGAGTGGTACCACTTTACCCTAAAAATCTCTTTACTGTCTGATTTAATAGATAAACAGGTTCTTCATTCAATCTCTTGCTATTCAGTGCTTTGATTCAAGCAAATGAAAAACTAACTCCACACGAGTATGTAATTTCAAAAGGGAATATTTTAATAACTTTTTATATAATTATGGTTATTCTTTAATATTGCACCAAAAGTTAACCAAAGTAGTTTCTTAGACATTAAGTACAACAATCTAAAATTGAAACCATATCAATTAAACTTTTCTTATTTGGCAATATTTTAAAAATCTCAGTGTATTTTGTACTTTGAATGAATGAACCTTTTACCTATGCATGATTTTTTTATATAATTTACTGTTCATTTCTAAAATATTACTTCACAGAATTATATAAATGGTCCAAATGCTGGCATATTCTATTATGTAGTACAAAAAAAATCATATTTGTCACCACCAATCTCATGAGGAGTCCTTTTTTATTTTACAGAGAATAAAACAAATCAAAACAAAGCAAATCAGAACAAAACAATGCAAACAATACAGGACTTCACAACAAGAAAACGGGAATTCAACAATGGCTACCATAATGTCTCTCATAATGTTTTATTCAAAATAGTTGTCCACATCTTCACACACAGTACAATCAAACAAAACGAAATAGTATAAAACCAATCATAAAAAAGAATGAAAGCATAGGACTTCAAAACAAGACAATGGGAAATCAACAATGTCTACCATGTCTCTTCTTATCTTCAAAATAGCTGTCCATACCCTCATACACATTGAAATGAAACAATAGAAAACAGACTAAAACCAATCAAAAGAATAAAAGCATTATAGAACTTCAAAACAAGATAACAGGAAATTAACAATGAATACTATAATGTCTCATTTTCTTCAAAATAGCTGTTCATATGATCACATGTCATAAAATCAAACAAAACAAAACAATAAAGCCAATTAAAAGAATGAAAGCATTCTAGGACTTCAAAACAAGATAATAGGAAACCAACTATGATTACCATAATACTTCCCATTATGTTCAAAATAGTTGCCCATACCATCAGATACAGTAAAATCTAACAAGACAGAACAAAGCCAAACCAAACAAAATTATGAAAAAATTACAAGAGTTCAAGACAAGACAATAAGAAATAAACATTGGTTACCACCTTCACCTTCTAGGTACTTACTTCCCTATCACTTTTATAATATCTGTTGTGATTTTGAATCTCACTAACTCCTTCTGGTTTTTTTATGCTAGTGTTCACCCATGTGAATGCAAACTGTTTTGCCCATAAACATAACCTCCAATTGCATCCATTTACCTACAAGAGGCTCGAGATTATCCTACTCTATAGCTAGGTAGCTTTCATTACATGAAAATACCATATTAGTTTATCCATTCTGTAGTTGATATGCAAGTTACCCTTGGTTTTTTCTGGTCTCTTGTCACATGGAACAAATGTTTTCTCCCATTTGGTTTTCAGTCTATGAATTTTCTTTCCAGTTAAATGTGTTTCTTGTATACAGTATTTTGATGAATCCTGTTTCTTCATCCACTCTCCCTGTGTTTCTTTTTATTGCTGAATTGAGGCCATCTACATTAATGATTCTAACCAGCATACATTAGTTTATCTCTGCCATTCTATCCTCCTGCTGTTGGCCCTCCACTTTCCCCCTTCATTCAATTGACTGTCTTGTTTTGTGATCCTCCTCTACTGCTGTTCTTGGAACTGTGGTCATCTTTATCTCTCTCTAGACTATCCTTCAGCACTCTCTGTAGGATTGGTGGTCATGAATTCCTTCAGTTTTTCCTTATCATGAAGTATATTATTTTTCCATTAATTTTGAAAGATAGTTTTGCAGGGTACATCAATCTGGGTTGGAAGTTGTTTTCTTTCAGGATTTGAAACACTTCACTCCAAATTCTTCTTGACTGAATGGTTTGTGTTGACAAGTCTGTCATGATTCTTATTGGTTTTCCTTTATAGATTATCTGTTTCTTTTCTCCAACAGCTTTCAGTATTCTGTTCTTGTGCTGAATTTCTGGGTTCTTGATTATTATATGTCTGGCTACAGATTTGCTTTGATTTTGGCTAGTTGAACTTCTGTATGCCTCACTTTTCTGTATACCATGTTTGGGAAGTTTTCTGCTATTACTTCTGAAAATAGCCTTTTAATTTCATTTGTGTTGACCCCTGTTTCTTCATTGATACTTATCACTCTTAAATCATTTCCCTTTGCATTGTCATGCAGCCAATTGAATTGTTATTTCCTGGTTCCTTGTTATTTTTAAAAGATCTTTCCTTTCATGACAGCTAGTTGCAATCCTGTCTTCAAGATCTGAAAGTCTCTCTTGAATCTCTTTCAAACAGTTTTTCTAGCTTTTGATCAACTTTTTAATTTCCTAGATATCTTTTGAATCTGTTTTCAGGCATTGCAATTCCTTTCTTTATTGTTTATTCAAGGTTTCCTTCATTTTCCTATACTCCTTTTTTTTTTTTTTTTTTTTTTTTTTTTTTTTTTTTTTTTTTTTTTTTTTTTTTTTTTTTTTTTTTTTTTTTTTTTTTTTTTTTTTTTTTTTTTTTTTTTTTTTTTTTTTTTTTTTTTTTTTTTTTTTTTATCCACTGGCTTTTCTCTGCCTGCATTGGCTGCTGAGTAATTCTTTCGTGGTTTTTCATTTCTTCTTTTACCTGAGACACTGTTTCTGATTTGATTACTCTTACAGTCTCATGAAGTTGTTTCTTTACTTCAGTTGCTATCATCTCAGAAGTTTCAGGTGTATGACTTCCATTTTCTTCCATGACTATCTCCCAGACTTGTGTGTGGGCTGGAGGTCTGAGATTGCCTTTTGCTCCATCTTGCCATTCTTCAGTGTTCCTCCCAGCAAGCCAGTTGTGAGATCCCAGGCATTTCCCAGATTGCCTGCCCCTCCATGGTGTAGGGATATGGGACAGGATATGGGTTCCTCTGACCCCAGATTTACAGGGAGGTAGCAGGGCATGGAGTGGGCTTCTCCAGACCTGTGCAGCTACACTGGGTCCTTGATGACCAGGGGTGTGTGGTGGTGAGGCTGCTTCTCTCAGTTTGTGTGTCTACACTGGGACTGCCATGATGGTGGCAGGCACACAGGGGTGTGATTATCTGATTTTTCAAGTGGGTGATAGCTGCCTGAAGGAAGCAAGGGCCTCCAATGGTGGTCTGTGGGTGGGCTGTAGAGAGCTTACCTGGCTGAATGTGCCTGTTCCCACTGGCTGCCCACAGGAAGCAGCCCACTGGTGGCAGGTCAGCAGGTATAGGCAGGTCTGCTGGCTCTCTCTGCCCATGCTGGCTGCCCAGTGGCAGGGGCCAGCAGGCAGAGTTGGATCCACTGGCTTTCCTCTGCCTGCACTAGCTGCTGAGAAGAGGCTTTAAGTACAGGAAAACTATCAAGCTTAGACTGGCAGAAACAAATTTTACAAAACTATAATTTTCAGTTTTAAACTTGAATTTTATCTGGCAATAATACTGTCCATTGTTTTCATTAAGCTTGCTGTATTCCCTTTTGAAAAATTACCGAATATCCAGGTCTGAATAATTATAGTTTGTTACTCAGCTCTTCTTTCAAGTAAACAGAGGTTTTCATAAAACACCAGCTGGCTCAGTTTACAGTTCAACAAGTACTTCTCCATGAGACAGCCATCATATGTTTTTATCAGAAGTGATTTATGCAATACTTCCAATGTTACCTCACAGAATATTTTTAAATGCACTCAGGTTTTAAAATGATCAAGAATTAATAAAATTAATAACTGTTATTGCTTAACCTGGATCATTAAAAGAACCCTCCACACCACACCCCACCCCATATGTACTACTGAAGAATGCATGAATCTTAGAAATATTCTGATTTGTAGCCTTGACCAATGCCACGGCCTAGCAGTTTTGCTACCCTTGATTCTGCAACATCAGTGCAAGATCAACACAAGAAAAAAAGACAAATAATGTGGTGTTTGAGAGTCACATTTTAAGGACTCCTAGTTTCTAGATTATGCCATTAATTTCACTACTACATAGCAAATACATTGGTATTAGTCACCAAATATTCATATCAAATATTAATCTTTCAGCTTGATTTAAAGATAGAGTAGATATTATACTACAATGAGCAAATATATCCAGTGGATGAAGATACAGATTTTTAAAATGTTTTCTTTTCTACTTTAACCAAAGAGATATCTGACTTTTCATGAATAGTTACATAATCTGCCCTTCAAACTAAAACTATTGCATTAAACTAACAAGTTTGTTCTAATATTAATAAAGAATGTTAACTTTTTACCTACAGATAATTCTACACTTGGTAGTTTGGAAACTTTCATATCTCATCTAATGTAGTACCTTAAATGTGAATGTAAATATTTTATTATTATAAATCTGAAATTTTCTTGAATTTATTAAACTAAAATATGCCTGTCCACATCTGAGAACATAAAAATATGTACATGATATGGTTAGAATTTTTAAACTTCATATTACTTTTCTGTCAATATGGACAATATAAGAATAAATTAATTTTACTAAAATATTAACAAGTTTATATCTGAAACAAAATTTAGAATTACATCTACATTATGTAGAACATGATTCCTAATGAGACATTATTAGAACTTGTACTAGTCTGTGGAGGTAAAGCCAGTTTCTATGTAGTTTCTAGCCAATATATTACTACTACAAAGTAAGTAACATAAAAGTAAATATGCAAGAACCATTTCATTTGTGCAGTTCTTTTTATATAATTTAGTTCTGGTGGAGGATGGCTTGAACCCCAATAGGAATGAGTGAATGTGTGTGTGCGTGCATGTGTGTGTTTGTGTGTGTGTGTGTGTGTGTGTGAGAGAGAGAGAGAGAGAGAGCAAGAGAAAGCAAAAATTACTGATTTTCTCTATCACAAGACTGTTCTTATCTTTATAATTAACTACCTCATTTTCACTAATCAAAATTATAAACAAAAAATACATGTTAAAATGAAGAGAATACTAAACTCTAGAGAATCCAGAAACTTAACTGTTTTCCAAGAGGATTCAAAATTTTTATCATGTAACGCAAGACACCAAAAAGTTTAGAACACTGTATCTGTGTCTTGGTTAGGGTAGATAAATCATGTAATGCCTCAAGTCCAGGTTTGGTAAGGTAAATTAAAGATCTAAGATACAAACTGTATGTATGAAATTATGCCTTAAGAATTCTCTGAAGATTTGTGTTCATCAGTGTTTCCATAACCTCCCTGAATTGGGTATATTCTACACAGTAAAACAGTAAAAAATGGCATTAAGAAATGTTTATTTTAAAATGTTTTTATCTAAAAATCTGCACAATAAAATGTACATAAATCATTTATAACAATCAAATATTAGATAAATGAAACCAGACTTTATTGTGAGTTGCACAGTTTTAGCAGATAGCTAAAGAAATCATATCTAAATTTCTCTTATACTACTTAGAAAGTATGGCTCATGGCTAGTAAGAACATGGCTAGTTTTTATCAGCTCTCTAGTTTTATAGTATCTTTGCAAGGTGTTGCTCTACGATGTCCTTATGTCCTCCAGAGACAGTATTCTAGGCCATATATATATATATATATATATATATATATATATATATTTACAATTTAGGGATTTTTATTATAAAATGAGTTGTTCATTTTCCTTTATAGTAGAATTCTTAATTTTGAAATAGAAAAGAATTGCAAATCCCCAATCTGTACACATATGATTGTGGTACCATAATACCACAATCATATGTGTACAGGTTCTCATGACATATTTTTTAAACGATATAGCTTTTCTATTCTCAAATTTAAAAAAAGTTTATGTATTTCCAAATTTTACAGATATAGAAATATCCATAAGATGGTGCTATATCTTTAATTTGATTCAATCAGATTTTTGAATGCTAAAATTCATTTACTACATATAGAATTAAAAAACTGAGTCAGTTATAAATTTAGTAAGTCATGTGCTGTTCAGCTAACAATGTAAGTGTAGTTGGAATTTTTAAAGTAACTTAGTTTTCACTTATATAATTTCACTTATATAATTGTTAAATGTCTTTGTTCCAGATCTAATTGCCAGGTATAGATTTTTAAAAAATTGAAATTCTTGTTTCATTTGCTGAAGAATAGCCACTTTACCTATATCATATGAAACTAATGTAGCAATTGAATTATATGCATATCAATTTATATCAAGGTCAAAGTAGTTTTTAAAAGTCCTTTGAAACATCCAGTTTGATAGAAATTGTAAATGGCATTGGAAACAAGCACTCCTTTCAAATCTTCAACTATGCAGTAATTAGTTCCATAATTTTCTATATCTAGTGAGATTATTTACACTTAAAGGGAAAGATAATGTAAGATATGCTAATTCTGCAATATGTTTATGATTTAGTGTGTAGTTAAGAGAAATAATATTTCAATTCCCATTTAATTTTACTCATAAGCAATGTTAAGAATAATCAGAATTTAATAAGCACTAATTATGACCTTTTACTTTTAAAATGAATAACCCTTTATCAAAGGAACAGAAAGAATTTTTAGTGAAGGTGAAAAAAGACTGTTAATGAAAGGAAAGATTTGGAGTAATGAAGAGTAATAATATTTACACATGTATAACTAAGGCATGGATTGAATGCTGAACACATGGAAATCTCAAATGAGATATTTAACGCAATGAGTTTAGCATCATTTAATCTCATAGATTTACTTTTGTTTCAATTGCTTAGAATTTTTTCTTCCTTTGTAAAATGCCAAAAGAATTGACACCATTGACAACAATTATCACATTTATTAATCCAAAATGATGCTATAATTTTGCATAAAATGAATAGATTCATAGATGTGATAGAGAATTCTACACAACATTATTTTACAAAGTAGCAAGCATAATGAATAGTTACCATTAGAAAAACTTTACATTTAAACTACACTCTCTGTCAGCAATATATACTAGTCTTTTTAAAAATTATAAAATAATTCTAAAAACATGTGATGCCAGATTTGAAAGAACATAATTACCTTTTGAAATTTCCCAGAATGTAACTTTCTTAAATTTTTCTTAATGTATAATTTCCTTCCCTAACAGAAATAGAACAGTTGAATGATACTGGGGCTAGTAAAAATAAAATAACAGGAGCAAAAGTTAAAATACTTTGAGTTAGAAGAATAAAATTAAGAAATAAAAGTCAAATACTATTATTGATAACCATTTTCACTAAAATGTTCACCTATATTTTGACCATTTTTCTGCTCTGTTGATCTTACTGTTGGTTATCTCATGAAATGTAATAAACATTTACATTAATGGTGCTTTTCCACATACCACTTCCTATGACAATATTTTGTATTCAGCATGGGGAGTGTAGTTTATGAGCTTTAAGAAACATCTTATGCACATTAAAAAGATTAGGAAGATCAGTACTACTTAGAAGTTTTATTTGTGCGCTCATTTTGAAAATAGGCCAAAAGGGTGTGCTGTAATAATAATACCTATCAGATCCTTTGGAAGAGAAGAAAAAGAAAGTATCTCTATTTGGAAAAACTAAGCCATGATAAGGATGAAACATCTGCAGAAAACTTGCCATATCAGCAAAAAGACCATAAAGGATGCCAAAAACCAACATCAGACTAGGGTTTTATCATGAAAATCCTCAATGCTTAATTAACCCAGTAGGTATTCATTAACAATTCACTTTGAGCCAGGCACTCTAGTAAGTTGAGTGAATAGAATGATGAGCAAAATATATACAATTTTTCCCTTGTGAAACAAAGTTTAGGGGAGAAGATAGATATTAATTCAAAAACCACACAAAATTAAGATACAATATATGCTGAAATAATTGTAATAAAGTAAAGCTCGTGGGATACAGAATATGGGACATTTTCAAAGGCTTGAAGGCAAGCATAAATGTGGTTGGTTCTTAGTTCCTAAAAGAAAGACAGAGTGACTGGAGCATAGGGAATTAAAGCTCTATAATGAAGAGTATATTACAGATTTTGGCCTTTATCCTAAGAGCATTGATAGATATTAAATATCAGAATATATTTATGTTTAATTTTTTATCATAAAATTTACTCAAGCTGCTGTAGAGTTTAGAAAGTAGGAATAAGTGAAGGCAATAGAAATGGAGGAAATGAAATGCTTGGAAAAGCTGTAGAATAAAAAACCGAAATGCCTTGATGAAGAAATGGATATTAGGCAATGAGGAGAGGACAATTAAGATTGTATTCTAAATTTTTTTGCTCATGCAACTCTGAGATTAAGAAATTATTTCAATTAAAATTTGTTTCACCTATTATTAAAAAAATCACAGTTTAGTCTTGGTGTTTTCTTTATATCTTAGAAATTTGAGCAATTCATACCTTTTCTCTTTCAAAAGATGTAAGTCTTTACCATTGTAATAAAGTCTCCTTGGTTAGCTTTGCATTCCTTTGGAGTCCGTGAACCATAAAGTTAGGTAATCTTTGGTGAGTAGGGTGAAACTATCTTTGAAACTCTGAATCCTACTGAAGAATCTAGAATGTTAATTATACTTGTATGCCTATTATTTAATCCCTTTATGTGATTGTAAATATTTTTTCAGCTCATAAATTATAAGCATATGATCTTTGAACAGAAACAGTAGATATTCAAGAAGAAAAATTAAGAAATCCTTATGATGAAAATCTATACCAAAACTTGCGGCGCCCTTTTCTGTCCATGCCGCGTCCTAGTCCATCCA